>WAAB01024201.1:205939-272603 GCA_013389865.1 Piaya cayana
GCCCCCAGCCGCGGCGCGCGCTGTGTGAGGGTGGCGGCGAGCGGGGGGAGAGGGCGCGCGCGGGTCCCGGCCGGCTCCCAGCGGCGCGCGCCACCCGCGCGTCACGCCCGGGCCCGTGACGTCACCCAGAATCGCCGCCGCCGCCACCGCGCATGGGCCGCCCGGCGTCACCGGGAAACACCCTGACGTCACGGCGCGACACCCTCCCCACCAACAACCCCGCCCCGCACACACGCACCCTCGCCACCCCCCCCACCCCCGCGTCGCCCTGGGAACGCGAACCGTGGGCGCTGAGGCCGAAAAATGCCGGCTAAGCAGCGGCCCCAGAGCGGCTCGGCAGCGCGGGGAAGCGCCGGCCCCGGGGTGCGGGGAACCGGCTGCAGAACGCGCGTCCCGCTCGCCGGGCGGATGGATAAACCTTCCCACGAATGTTATGCGTGTTCTGTTACTTTCCAAGGTCTAATTTTAATGTTGTTATGAACTTATCCACAGTCAAATCTCTCACTGATTTGCAGGCGGCTCCAGCTCTGCCTGACCTCGCGTTTGAGATGGGGAGAGTCTGCAGAGGTGCTGGCAGCAGACAGAGCTGCTCAGCACAGACCACGCCGCACGCGAGGCCTTGTCATCTCCAGAGAGCGAGCAGTGGCTGGGAAAACTGAAAGAAAACATGCTGTCGGGGGGACATTCTATCTAACTTTCAAAAATACCAGTTACTTAAATGAAACTTTAGCTTAAATCACAAATATTCCACTTTTTGTAACTACTTCTTTATCAGGAGCACCTCTGCTATAAGGACAGCCTGAGAGAACTGGAGTTGCTCAGCCTGTAGAAGGCTCCAAGGAGACCTTATAGTGACCTTCCAGTACCTGAAGGGGCTACAGGAAAGCTTGGAAGTGACTGTTTACAAAGGCTTGTATAGAATCATAGAATGGTTTGAGTTAGAAGGGACCTTAAATATCATCCAGTTCCACACACCCTGCCATGGGCAGGGACGTATCCCACCAGATCAGGCTGCCCAAGGCCTCATCCAACCTGGTCTTGAATGCTTCCAGGGAGGGGGCATCCACAGCTTCCCCAGACAACCTGTTCTAGTGCCTCACCACCCTCATCATGAAAAATTTCTTCCTAATCTCTAAATATTCCCCCTTCTAATTTAAAACCATTCTCCCTCATCCTAGCACTCCATGCCCCTGTAAAATGTCCCTCCTCAGCTTTCCTGTAGCTTCTTCAGGTACTGGAAGGTCGCTATAAAATCTCCTCAGAGCCTTCTCTTCTCCAGGCTGAACAACCCCAGCTCTCTCAACCTGTCCCTGTGTGGGAGGTGCTCCAGCCCTCGGATCCAGATCGTCCTTGTAGCTTCCTCTGGACCGACTCCAACAGCTCCATATCCTTAGTTTGAGGATTCCAGGACCAGATGCAGTACTCCGGGTGGGGTCTCATGAGAGTGGAGCAGAGGGGTAGAATCATCTCCAAAGGAGGCACAGTGTCTGGGAAAAAACACTCCTTCACAGAAAATATGCCATGAGAGGGACATTCTTGAGTAACTTTCAAAAGTTACTCAAACGAAATTTTACTTTATCTTAAATAGAACACATTCCACTCTCTGGCGGCCCAACCCCTCCCGCGGCAGCAGCGCCCCCTGGCGGCCAGGGCGGGCGGAGCGGGGCGGCAGAGCCGGGCTGGGCTGCGGGACCTTCCTAGCTGCGGCTCAGCCCCAGCACGGGGAACCCTCGGTTGAATGCGAGCAGGAGTAGGATCATAGAATGCTCTGGGATGGAAGGGACCTTAAAGATCCAGTTCCAACCCCCCTATCATGGGCAGGGACACCTCCCACCAGACCAGGCTGCCCAAGGCCCCATCTAACCTTGCCTTGAACTTTTCCAGGGATGGGGCACTCAGCTTCCCTGGGGAGTTCCAGTGCCTCACCACCCTCAGAGTGAAGAAATTCTTCTTTATGTCTAGTCTACATCTGCCCCTCTCCAGTTTATACCCATTGCCCCCTATCTTATCACCACAAGCCTTTGTAAACAGCCCCTCCCCAGCTTTCCTGTAGCCCCTTCAGATGCTGGAAGGTCGCTATAAGGTCTTCTCGGAGCCTTCTCCAGACTGAACAAGCCCAGCTCACTCAGCCTGTCCTTGTATGGGAGGTGCTCCAAGCCTCTCATCATCTTTGTAGCCCTCCTCTGGCCCTATTTCAATGGCTTCATATCCTCCTTACGCTGAGGATTCCAGAACTGGACACTATACTCAAGATGAGGTCTCACAAGAGAGGAATAGAGGGGCAGAATCACCTCCCCTGACCTACTGGCCATGCTTCTTTGGATGCAGCCCAGGATTCACATTAACTGTTCATATATAGCTTCTCATTGACCAGCACCCCTAAGTCCTTCTCTGCAGGGTAGCTCTCAATCACAACATCCCCCATCCTGTATTGAAACTACCTGTTGCCCCGACCCAGGTGCAGAATCTTGCACTTGGCCTTGTGGAGTCTCATGAGGTTCTCAGAGGCTCACCTCTCTAGCCTGTCCAGGTCCCTCTGGATGTCATCCTGTCCTTCCCATGTGGCAGCTGCACCACTTAGCTCGATGTCATCTGCAAACTTGCTAAGGTAACATGGGTGGGAAACAAGTTGGATCTTGTGTACTGCCTGAGCTGGGGGTCTACTGGGAATGGTGGTTTGGCTGGTCTGTCTCATTGGGCAAACAACAGCATTGTGGCTTGGAGGAGAATCTTTCTAAACATGTACCATGCAGCAGTGACAGACGCACTTCCAAAAATCACAGCTTCATCCAAAAACTTCGTGCCCACTCTGGTTACAACTAAAATAATTAAATGCTGGAATGGATAAATCATCCTTATTTTTCCATTTGTGGCATTTAGGCCTTAAGCTGCTGCTGCAAGCTGGTGCTTTATATGTGTAGGGTGCTTTATTCATGTAGGGTTCTTCATTTATGTAAGATGCTTCAAGTGAGGGAAGAGTCTGCTCATGAGCTCATCAGAAACTGGGACCCCTTCCTTCTCTTTGCTAATGTCCCTCCTACCCTCTAGCCAGCCTTGTCCAAACTGCACGTTTGGGAGCAGACCTCAGTTTCCAAACACAAATGTCCATCCAGCCTGTACCATGGCTGTATGATGGGATGTGCGCTGCTTTCCCCAACTGCCTGGCTTCAATAAACCAGTTGGTCTATGTTGCTTTCTTGCTGGAAAGGTCTTTATGATAGATAGCAACTTGGCAACAGTATTTTAATGCATTGCAAAGAAAAGCTGAAGTATCAGAACAGTTTTGAGATTTCAGAGAAGGTAAAGGTTGTTCTATCACAACCTGATATATTTTATGGTAGTCAATTAAAATACCAAGTTTAAACGTGCAAGTGCAAACATCCTTATATTTGTTTCACTTCAGTTGTGAACACAAAAACATACGACCTACCTCATAATGTAAAAATCCTGATAATAATCCTGATGATAGATTTGAGGTTTTTATTTCACCTTTTACTCTAGGGCCACTGGTATGTAAAAGTGTTTAAAATTCTGTTTGATATCAGCAGTGGTGTAACTGGTAAATACATGCAGCATCAGTTAATAGTATGGGAACATCCAGATTTGGACTAGACATAGAAAAACAGACCTTGTGGTATGGAGGGAAGGAACTCCAGGCATGAATTTAGCTGAGGGATTTTCCTGTAGAGAGCTACATTGTTTAATGGCTATAAACTGGGGAGGAGCAGATTTGGACTAGACATAAGGAGGAGTTTCTTCACTATGAGAGTGGTGAGGCACTGGCACAGGTTGCCCAGGGAAGTTGTGGCTGCCCCATCCCCTGGAGATGCTCAAGGCCAGGTTGGATGGGGCCTTGGGCAGCCTGATCTAGTGGGAGATGTCTCTGCTCATGGCAAGAGGGTTAAAACTGAATGATCTTTAAGGTCCCTTACAACCCAAACTATTCTGTGATTCTATGATTAAACACCTCCTGGACACAAATGAGAAACAAGCAAAATAATCTAGTTAGTATTTAAATGGAATGTACTTGATCATTGGACAGACTATGCTTTCCTGAGAGTGCAGTCAACAAAATCTCTATGCAAATATATAAGAATCAAAAGTACAAACTAAGCAGCTTGCTAAGTTTAGAAATTTCTTTCTAATAGCTGCATTAATTAAGATAATGGTTATTAGCAATTCCTGCTATGCTATGGGAATCTGTAATGGTAATAAAATACACATTCAGACTATGGAAAATAACACATGTGCTGAGGACACTGGGACAAATTACCCTGGTCATTGAAGGAAAAGGCAGCAAAGGAAATATGAGATGGTTCTCCCAGTGCACAGCCTGCTGGTATTAATGGAAATTCCAACAGAGGTGTATGGGTTAACTAACAGATTAAGCCCATTCATTTCAACGCAATTTATACCAAGGGATAACTTAGTCTCAATGTGCAGAACATAGTCATAGCCCTTGTTTTATTCTCCAAGCAATTTATGTCCAGGGTATAACTCAAGTAGTGGAATTAGTAGGCTACTATAAATCTGTAACCTGTGATGCTTTTCTCAATGCTTTTAGTAATCTTGTTTGCCTTTGTTCTTGAGCTTCTGATTTTTAAGAAGATTTGCATTCACATAAAATGTATTTGCTAGACTTCATTACTGCATTTGACGCACCACCTGAAGAGCTGCAATTCTAAACCCTACCGTGGCCAGCTGATGACTGAAACTAGCAATACAGCAGAGTTACTACTTGAAATATATGGCATAGGAGGTATGCTGGGTTTGGTTTGCCTTTTTTTAAAATAAAGAATACTGTTTTAAAAGGTGTTTGTGTAGGAAGGAGACAGAAATCTACTATTTATGCTATACTTTTTTTTTTTTTGGTGGGAATCTATACCTAGGGATAACTGGAATTTCCTGCTTCTTCATATGGTGGCATCTTTGGACTCCCTGCTTCATCTGTCATGCTGGAAGATAAATCACTATTGATTGTAACTACTTCTTGGTGATATGAAACCCTATCTCATCAGAATTGCTAAAACATTTTTACAGAGACTGACTAGCTTTGGTTATCAACATAGCTCAAAATCAACTTACAACTTAGATTTGAAAGGCTAATTTCTGCTCTCAAATCCATAGGCCACTCAGGGCACTGGCTGGTTGATTCCTGCAATGCAGCACAGCCAGTTTTTCTGGTATTGCAGCAGGTAATGCATACTTGTAAATGCAAAACCTGCCACCTCCCATCAAACTCTTCATTATACGCTGCGGTTTAATCAACTTCAGATAATTTTTAAAAATTCAGATCAGAAAACAAATCCAGCTGTTAAAACACTCTCCAGCTACATTGCCCACCACAGAACATCTACCTGATGTAATCAAAACCTGAATTTCCAGAGAACAATGTTGCGATGAGTCAGTAAAAAATTAGGTGGCTACCTGAGAGCAACTGTTTCGTTGTGAGCATTTGAACACAACTTTATGCTTCCCCCCTAAAAGAATAAATAAGCCGCTCCAATATGAGAATGTCCAAAAAGAGATATTAAATTAAACTTAATGTCAGTCTCATTTACAGTACTCTCTCAATAGTAGATACTATCTGGAAGAAAGCCCAGCCATTTAATTGCTATGACAAAAACTTCCAGTTGCTTAACCAAAAAAATTACAATTTGTAAATTGGTACAATAATAGGAGTTTGCCCCCCGCACCCCCAACTAGCTGAAAATTTGACATATTTTAAATTCCCAAATTTAAAATTGCTTAGCATTTTCACACACTGAAAAAAAATATTTGCCCCGTACTTCGTAGCATTTGCACTTGGCCCATGTACACTTGAAAATGCTGGATTAAACTCTGCACCATAGGAAAATAATTACAGATCCTCTAAAGCATGCTAAAATGTGTGTGTAACTTTTAAATGCTCCAGTATGAAGTGGAAGTGCACAACTTTATGTATCCAAGGCACTGGTACTGTTTATATATATAAAATCAGTTCTCACTCTTAACAGTGGAAATAGGGATGTTGATGGAACACAGATACTAATGGTAACAGTCCTGTTCCCTGTAATCTTGGCCAGAAAATGTGAAGCACAACAAAGATTCGCCTGTTGTCCGGAGTTCAGTCTTTTTCTTATTACTAGTCAGAATAATACGTACTTAAGAAAATTACTTTGCTCTTCAGGAAAAGAATCTTGAAGATATTGTTTGAGGAAAGAACTGAGTTTTTGGGGTTTTGGTGTTTTTTTTTCCCCCCACTTCTCTTTAGCACCTATATAGGTGTATTAACCCACAGAATCACTAGANGTCCAGAGTTCAGTCTTTTTTCTGATTACTAGTCAAAATAATACATACTTGAGAAAATTACTTTGCTCTCCAGGAAAAGAATCTTGAAGATATTGTTTGAGGAAGGAACTGAGTTTTGGGGGTTTTGGTGTTTTTTTTCCCCACTTCTCTTTAGCACCTATATAGGTGTATTAACCCACAGAATCACTAGATTGGAAAAGACCTCCAGGATCATCAAGTCCAACCATTCTTATCAACCACTAAGCCATGTCCCTGAGCACCTCATCCACTGTCTTTTTAAATACCTCCAGGGAAGGTGACTCAACCATCTCCCTGGACAGCCTCTGCCAGTGCCCAATGACCCTTTCTGTGAAAATTTTTTTTTCTGGTGTCCAGCCTTAATCTCCCTGGCAGAGTATATCGGGAGAAGTATATACTATACATGTTTTCATATTGCTAGGGATCACAGTCTGATTGCTCTAATGAGAGGCAATAGAAAAACCAAGACTTTCCGTTTCCCTTTCCTTTTCTCTTCTTCCTCTTCTTCTTTTCCTCTTTCTCTTTCGCTACTATTCCTGCATTGTATTTTTTCCTTCAGCAGCTTCTTGAGAACTTCTCATTCAGGAGATTTACCATTCTGTGACACTGCTGAACCTCAAATATTCATACTTTCAAGTGAGAAATTAGGTAATATTCAGGTAGCAATTTGAACTTGGCAGCTGAGCAATCTCATCTTAGTTCTTTGCCTTTGGGTTAAATATGTGAACAGAAGTGATGAGGATGGGTGAGTACTAGGAGAAAAAATGAGGTAGGGAAAGAAAGAAGAAAATGTGAATCCACCAGGTTCTTAACTTCGTTTTCATTCTACCTTTAAAAGCAATGTTGATCTAACAAGCTTTCTTTTATGTATAAAAAATTAACACATTCTGGATTTTTTTTGTAGTTATATTGGAAACATTTACATAGTATGGATTTGACTCAAGCGTAATTTATTTTAGAGTAATTTTTAGAACTCTTGCTGTTGTCTCCCTAAACCACAGCACAGACCTTTGGAAAGTAAAAAGCAAAACACTTTCCTTTGGAGGCAGTATGTGGGAGGTGGTGGGGAGCAGGAAAGGTGATGCAACTGGGACACAGGAGTGTCTTCACATGTAGGTCCCTTCCATGGTCTTCATGTTGTTTGGGACCACAAGAACAAAATGCTAACCTGTTTCATTCCTTGTCTGAGTAGTGACTTCATGGACCAGCGATGCATGTGCTACATCACGGTGCTCTATCCTTCTACTGGCTTCCTGCCTTCCCTTGTGTACTAGCACAAAAAACTAAGAAAACTAGACATTTTGTTGAACAGTAGCATAAATACTGACAAATGTAGCATACAAGAAACCAAGTGATCGTGCCCCTATATTCCGTGCTGGTGAGGCTGCACCTTGAATACTGTGTTCAGTTTTGAGCCCCTTGCTGCAGGAAAACCACTGAGCTGCTGGAGTGTGTCCAGGACAGGGCAATGAGGCTGGTGAAGGGGCTGGAACACAAATCTTAACAGGAGCAGCTGAGGAAACTGGGATTGTTTAGCCTGGAGATGAGGCTGAGGGGACACCTCATCTCTCTCTACAACTGTCTAAAAGGAGGTTGTAGTGAGGTGGATGCTGGCCTCCCAGGTGACAAGTGACAGGATAAGAGGAAATGCCCTCCAGATGGGCTGGGGAGATTTAGATTGGATATCAGGGAAAATTTCTTTACTGGAAGTGTGAAGCATTGGAAGAGGCTCCTCAGGAAAGTGGTGGAGTCTCCATCCCTGGAGGTGTTCAAAAAACATGTGTAGACATGGCAATTTGGCACATGGTTTAGTAGGCACAGTGGTGTTGGACTGGTGGTTGGACTTGGTGGTCTTAGAGGTCTTTTCCAACCTTAATGATCAGCAGAGAGCATAAGCCTTGAAACCACTCTTAAGAGAACAGAAGTAGCAACCAGTGGAAAAGGAGGGGGAAGCACAGGAAAAAAGATGAGAAGGAGGGACATAACAGTGGAAGTAGACAGTGGAGGAGAAGTTGCAGCTTTCCTAGGAAAAGAGAAGCAGATGAAAATAGGGAAACAAAGGAATAAGAAGCATTGCTTTCCTGCCTGACATACTTTACTGAAACTGGGACCAAATCTCACACTTGAGAGGATTAGTCAAGACTCTCCTGTTACCTTAGCATCCTTCATCATTTTTTCAACACATTCAGCTCATTCAGATATCTAATTTCCAAGTCCTTTGTGTTGGATAGTGATAAGCTGATCAGCTTTATGGACTAAGTAGTTTTAGATTCTGAACATCATTATTCCAGCATGACCAATCACATTCCATATCTCAAAACCAGCCCATTTAACCACAAAGAAAGCAGTAACATGATTGAATGAGTTCCAAGAAAGGGCAGGAAAGGATTCTGACTCAAACAAGTTATTTTGCTGTTCAGAAAATGACTGTTCAATTCTGTTCCAATTTTACGATTTTTGTTCATAATATCCAGGCTGGCTGAGCTTCCCTCAACCTGAATACCCGCCGTAATTTGATTCTCCAGCACTTTAGAGATGGGTTGGCAACTCTCAACATCTCTGATCTAATAGTTAGTTAGTCACTGCATCTTGCAGTTTCTAGCCTCTTCAATGAACAGAAAAAGTCTATTACAGTTGGTATTGGCTTGGAGTAAGGAAACTATAAGAGTAAAAAAAGGCTAAATCAATAATCTGAATAAAATACAGAAACCACAGCTTTAACTTCTGGAAGAGAGACTGTGGTGACTGATTTTTTTTTTTTTTTCATGGCAATATCCCCTGTTGCTGGAGTTCTAAGAGTTATTCCTCTTCGGGGTTAGGTCAAATAGGATACATAACCCTTTTAAATGAGTGATATATTGTAGCATTCTTATATATATCTTATGTATTTACAAATGTGTCTTTTGCTGGCTGAGTCAGTATCACAGTTCATAATCCATCCTTGCCTTTAATCCTTACTTACCACCAGGACAATACGCACCTCACGGACATTTAGTCTCAACTAAAGATGCAAGCTGCCTGCCGAGCATGTGGGCATTAGGTCAGTCTGAACCACACAGCTGTATTCTCATTGGTCCTGCGAGCATGCACTTGGCCAAAGGCAAAATTTCTGGTGCCGTGGTCAATGGCCTCTCAATGTTTTTGATGCTATGGATTGCTTGAAGCTTGCAGTTATGCCTGTGGCCCTCGGATGTGGTTACTGCTTTTTAATATGATATGACTTCTCTCTCCAGAAGACACATTTGTTTTGGTAAATGAAGGCAATTTCTGTTAGCCCCTCTGGGGGAATTCTGCAAGGCTCCAGCTTAGATCTTCCTTTTATCCTATCTTTAAGCGGTTTGTGTGCCTAGTCAATACCCTACCATCTGTCCTCAGAGGGCATTCATGTTTATTAATAAACTTGATGATACTATCAAGCAAGTTGAGTTTGAAAATGCAGAAGCACATCACACTGTTGGCTGTATTGGTGTCAGGCAACGGAGCAGTTTTTGGCAAATATCACAACATATAAGCTGAATGACTAAATGCAAAGGCAGAAAAATAAAGAAGCTGTAGTGTTACTTTCTAGTTGTCAGTAACAACTTTGACATCTCCCAGCCTAATTAATACTTTTTGATTTATGCTGTTCATTCAGAAAGCATTTGTGAAGTTTAGAGCTTGTGGACAACACTTAACTGCACATCAGTTGCACCAAAACAGACTAAGGACAGCCAGACAAGAAACAATGTGTGCTGCTTCATGTGCAGCCTATGTATCCATCACCTCCCATCCACTCACACAAGAAATATCTGTCTAGGTAACATCTGCACTGTCTCATTCACAGGCTGTTCTCTGATATAAATGTGCCAGTTTGGACAATCTAGCTGAATACTCCTTCAGGTTGGAGCCTTTATATAAATGCTCCTATGCCTGCAAACTAAACATAATACTAAGTAACATCAGCTAAAACATCAGTCATATCACTTTTACTTAAACAAAAAGCCAGCATAAACTCTGACATCTCAGAAATAATACCACCCTCACCCCACAAAAGCTATAATAAATATCTCTAAAGTACCCAGCTGAATACTGAATGCAATAGCCTCATACCTCCTGGATTCTCTCTCTCATTTCCTGCTGTTCCCCAAGAAAAGTTCCGAGCAACAGTTTGATGCTGCCTGTCACACAGAGGCTCCTTTACATGCAAGTGCAGAAATGAGAAATGTTGCACCTTGTCTGTAATGGTTGCTAGCTGTAAATAAGACACCATCATCCAGGTGTCAGCACAGCACACTTCAGCTGTACTGCTTCAGCCTCACAGTGCATGAGGGCTTTCCTTTAGCTACCTGCAGATCTTTTCTCAGTGAAACCCCAACACATGGGAGTCAGCCTGATGTTATTCTGATTAACATGATTTATCACTGGGGAAGCAGCTGTTGCACATGTAAGCATGTCAGAGTCTCTAGAGAGATCTTGTTTCATCAAGATGACAACACTGTATGCTGGCATAGATTTACCCTATGTGGTAAATTCAGTGGTAAATTCCATTGATTATCAGTTGGGAGATACTCAATATTCACACAGTTTCTAAAATTAGACCAGTTCGTAGCTGCTTGAATCTAGAATCATATTTTAGACATCAGTTTTGAAAGTCTGGGAGCCAAATGACTCCATTAATTTTTTTATCCAGGCACGACTGTAGTGGAAATTGAGGGATGTGATGCATTTACCCTTTATTCCTCTCTTGTGAGACTCCACCTGGAGTATTGTGTCCAGTCCTGGAATCCCCAACATAAGGATGTGGAACTGTTAGAATTGGTCCAGCGGAGGGCCACAAAGATGATCAGAGGGCTGGAGCACCTCCTGTACGAGGACAGGCTGAGAGCACCAGTCTTGTTCAGCCTGGAGAAGGCTCTTGGGAGA
This sequence comes from Piaya cayana, assembly GCA_013389865.1. NCBI lineage: Eukaryota > Metazoa > Chordata > Aves > Cuculiformes > Coccyzidae > Piaya > Piaya cayana. The sequence continues at coordinate 217,151 of WAAB01024201.1, forward strand.
CCTTATAGCGACCTCCCAGCACCTGAAGGGGCTTCAGGAAAGCTGGGGAAGGACTGTTTACAAAGGCTTGTAGTGACAGGACTAGGGGCAATGGGTATAAACTGGAGAAGGGCAGATTTAGACTAGACATAAGAAAGAATTTCTTCACTATGACAGTGGTGAGGCACTGGAACAGGTTGCCCAGGGAAAGCGTGGATCCCACCCCTTGAGCTGCTCAAGGCCAGGTAGGAAGGGGCCTTGGGCAGTCTGATCTGGTGAGATGTGTCCCTGTCTATGGCAGGGGAGTTGGAACTGGATGATCTTTAAGGTCCCTTCCAACACTAACTATTCTATGATTCTCTGATTAAGAACTATTCATTCACAGCAACACCATTGCATGTGGGAGTAGAATGGTTTTTAGACTTTCTGGAGCTCAGCTGGTTTTTGCTTCTAATACCATTAAAAGCCTATTTACTGAAACAGCCCATAAGGCAAACATTGGACCCACAGAAACAACAGCTGAAGTGGGAGAGACCCTCTGAACTCCATGAAATATTTACAAATAGCTTTAGGAGCCCTGGGATGAAGTAAAGTACTTTCAAGCACAGATAGAAAACTTAATGGATATAAAAATCCTTTCTCGGCTCTTCTTGAGATTTCTCTTCACAGACCTAGTTACGATATGAGAAAATGCATGAGGTCATCCAGTCTGCTGCCTCCTCTTCCAGGAGAGAAGTGGTCCCTGTGCTATGTTTTATAACACTCAGCTCAACATAGCTCTGCCTGACTCAGACAACAGAAGCCAAATCCACTTCTTCAGAATCTTCTCAATTTTTCTAAATACTTCACTTTGTGGAATTTTCTCCAGTATTGCATCCAGAAGAACTCAAGACTATGTATAGACACTTCGATGTCATGATAGTTACCCTGTTGATTTGATGTTTATCCCCTTAGACAACTCTATAATTTCTCAGCCAGTGTGGTGGTGACGTTCCTCTATCACCTGTCTGCGGTCCCGCTCCTCACCATTTGAGTAAACGATAGCTGGTGTTCTGCTCTGACTGAGCCTTCACAAGCAAATTCTTTCAGATGTTTTCCTGTCTGTTCTTTCCCTGCTGTACCCCAGACATCATTATTACACAAGGAAAAGGACAAGGAGAAGTGGAGAAAGAAGTGAATAGACTAAAATGCCTTTCTTCACACTGCCCTAATAGTGCAGGCATGGGAAGATCCATTTAAATATCAGACCCACACACAACTTAATTCTTACCAGGATTTACAATATAAGTTTTCAAGATAACAAAGAGAGAGAGGATTTTGTTTCCAGGTTCTACGCCCAAGGGATTCTACAGGAAGTATCACCATCAGTTACAGAGGAGAATGGAGTTTAAAGGAATCAATCTGAGATCCCCACAGCACATTTTTTCTTTTCCTATTATCATTTGTGCTTTTAAGAAAAAAAGAAAAAAGCTTACTAAACACAGTCACTCCCTCATCAAAGCAACCTTTCAGATCTGTGAATCTTACCCAAAATATATAGGCTTTGTTGACTGTTGCTTTGAAAAATGATCCTGACATGACCTTCAAACTCAAAGTGGTAATGTGCACAGTCTTTAAAATGTCAAGAATATTTAGTTTAAGGGATATCTCTGGTTATTTTTTCAATTTCTACTTTCTGACCCAAACAAGATTTTTTTTTCAGCATTTAAAATCTCTGTCACCTATAGTAGAACATAGTAACTTATCACAGCTTATTTTATGTGTTAAAAATGTCATCAACTCTTGTAGTCAATCATCTCTCTGTAATAAAGCCCTTAAATACACAGAGGGACAAGTCCTACCATAGACAGACTAAGCTGCTCTTTACACAAGGTTCCTCTGAGGTAAATTCCCACCCTAGAAGCAGCTTACCCTTGTGGTACTATTCACTAAGCGATCATTATTCTAATTTTACTCTTAAGGAAATGTAAGCAAGTAAGACAAAGCATTTGTCTAAAATCATAGAGCAACCCAGGTGTATTTTGCTGACTTGTGTCAGCTCAGTGAATTGCTTTAATATGTAGAAGAAACTCTTTCCAAACTAGGAGACACTTTTTTTCAAGTCCATACTTTCCCAAGGATAGCAAATATATTTTAACACACTGGTGCTTTTGCCAGAAAGCAAGACTGCTTTTCTTTTTATTCCCTGCCACCATTACAAAGCACAGTTGTATCTTTACAGAATCATTTGGGTCTGAAGGGACCTTAAAGATCATCCAGTTCCAGTCCCCTGCCACAGGCAGGGACACCTCACACTAGATCAGATTGCTTGAAGCCTCAGCCAACCTGGTCTTGAACACCTCCAGGGATTGGACAACCTGTTCCAGTGCCTCACAACTCTCACAGTAAAAAAATATTCCTAATATCTAATCCAAGTATCTCCTCTTTCACTTTAAAACCATTCCCCCTCATCCTATCCCTGCACTCCCTAATAAAGAGCCCCATCCCAGCTTTCCTGTAGGCCCCCTTTAAATACTGAAAGGCTGCTGTCTGCAGGTCTCCCTGGAGCCTTTTCTTCTCCTGGCTGAAGAACTCCTACTCTCTCAGCTTGTCCTTATATGGGAGGTGCTCCAGCCCTTTGATCCTCTTCGTGGCCCTCCAGTGGACTCACTATGCAAGTGAACAAAATAATTCGTGATTATCAAGGCAGTACTCAGCAACTATGACAATATTATACAACTGTTTAATAACTGTTTAAGCACTATAAAATAAGGAAGCAGTGGCACTTAGTAAAGCTGTTAAGGATCAGGAAGAGGTAAGGATTTTGACTCTCAGTTTGTCCCTCAGATCACCTAACCAGGCAAATTCTGATCCAAGAATTAAAACATCCATCTAAACATCCGCTGAGGATGGGCAGCTTGCACCCTCGGGAAGAGAGAATTTTGCAACAAAACACAGATTTTGAAAGGTGAAAAGAATCATTGTAAGGGGAAAGCCAAAAATAAAAATGTACTTGAACCTCATTATTCTTACCCCTCAGAATAAGGTTGAAACTCCCCTTCACCTACTAAATACACATACAGCATTAATTACTGGCATGTTGTTATAGGATTGACTTTAATTTGTTTAGACCCTGTAAGTCACAAAACGTGATCTTCTTCAGGCAATGTCTATTCCTAGATGACAGAGCATGAGTTAGGAGGGAAGTAAGAAAGTGTTTATTTCTATCCCAGCTATGTGGAGAAGGCTGTATTTTCAGGAACAAACAGTTCCACTAACACGCACAACAAGCAATGGATTAACCTAATGCTAGGATATACTCCAGTAAAGGCTGAATCACCGTTACTTTATGGTGAAGGCACAGGGGAAGAGAAATAGCCATTTTTGAGAAGACCTAGTTCTAGCAAACAAGTATAGAAGAAAGATCACAAAAAACCTAAGCAGGGGAACATTTCTCCTACTTATACTGCTAAAGGTAAATTTTTTTTTTTTCACTCCACCCACTTTACTTTTGTAAAGACTGTGGAGAACAAAACCAAAAGTCAACAATTCAGTCCATTTGTTTCCCATCTGCTTCCTTGATAGGCGCTTCCAGAAGTTCCTCTCTCTTTTTGGATATGCCGCTCCAAGTATCTTCCCAAAGTGCGAGGTTTTGGTTCTAGAGGTTTGCTCTGGCAGGTTGCAGACAAGGAAGATGGTTATAGATGAGATGCCACACAAGCCTTTTGCTTTCCTGTTCATGACAAGAACTTCTCAAAATCCATAAATAGGTAGGCAGCTTGGAGCAGAAACATAAGAACAGATCCGATCTCCAGGCCTAATTATTTGATATTACACTCCTGAGTCCATATCTATCTCTAGCAAGGTAGCCCACTAAGTTACAAAATACCTGTAGCATTCACTGTAGGTGCTCAGTACGTAAGTAGCCTAAATGTGGATTTGGATGCACAAGGATGGCAAATCATGCCACCTACGTATTTTATGTGTCATTACATGTATACTCCTAATCAGGTCTCCCTGAACCCCCACAGTTCAAGGCTGTGCATGCTTACTTACAGAGCAGGACCATAAATCACTTTTGATGCAGGCACACTTTCTCTTGCATGCTTATACTGTCAACACCTTAAGCGCTTCCCAGGAACAAATAAAGATGCTGTTGATTTTTCATCTTAAATTGCAGGGAAAACATTTGTATTGATCTTCAGTTTAATTTTAGAAGACATCAAGTTCTTGTTAACAAAACTGTTTTAAGCACAATTACCAGCTGTCCAAAGCTGCGACAGTAACTCTGCTGAAAAGGATCAGAACCGGTCTTTCCACTGAGTGACTTCACTTCAGTCAGATCAGTGCCAGGCAGCAGCAGCTTTCCTACTTGGGCAATTCCCTCTCCTACCCAGTACGTATCTCCATGCTGCTCTTCCTTCTAGAAGAGGAATTCAAGGGAACCAGATTGCTTCCCCTCAGCTGCATGCACACGTCCCAGGAACCAAGTACTTCTCAGAAGGGCCCATCACAGGCTCTGTATATATCAGTACCCAAGTTGCAACACATAGAACACTAAAATGCCATTGGCATACTAGCGTTGATCAAAACTTGTAAGTTACTAAAAGGATTTTAAATTAGAATGAGAGAGAAACTTACCACTATGGTGCAAAGTGGATATATATTTTACTAACTTCCATAGTATTTTGTTGGCTGTGGTAAGAACTCGTATGCTTCTCCCAGAATACTGCAGATCTTCTGAAGTCAGCTTCTCAGAGTTTAGAAAACCAGGTAACACTCAGAAATGATACTGAACAAGAACTACATAGCTCACCAGAAACCTTTAATACCATCAGCACCTCTCCAATAAATAACCTTGTTTAAGTACAGTTGTTGAGCTGTAAATCAATTCATATAGATCCACTGATTTCAATGGATCACCAAAATCCCTTTAAATACACTGAAATTTGAATGTAGGTTAGCACTGCTTCCTACTTCAGAAAACCTCTCTATGCAAAATCAAACATACCCCAAGCTAACCCCAAGCTGCAAATACTTTCTGCTCCGTCAGTCTACATTTTTAATAGCTCTCTTTTTTACTACCTCAAGGACACTCCTCTAAGCTTTACACAGTCTGGAAATTAAAAGATGCCAGTGAGACGCGCATGTGCCCAGGCAGAGCAGCAGACGTATTCTGTACTTCTGTCCCCTGACAGGGACTGACAGGTAAGAATGGTAGATGTATGCAGTCATTAAAATTAGCAACACTGAAGGAGCCTAGTGATAAAACCACATACTGAGTACCAGTAAAACTGCTCATCACTTAACGTATGTCCTCTGGGCAACTAAAATAAGTTCAAAATCCTTTACTTACAGCAAACTTAAATATCGTATTTTCATTAGTCGGAGGTCTCAGACTGGAAAAGTTTTAATCTTCATATTTCAGCCTCTTCTGTTGCAGCACCAAAATATTCAGGGTATGATTGAAGTGCTGCGGGCAGGCAACAGACCATTAAGTATTGTCTGGTGCAAAATGCCAAACAACAGATTCTAGCAGCAACTTAAAAAACCCCCCTAACTACCTGAAATGAAAGTCATTATAACAGGTGAGATGACAAGCAGCAGTAGAAGCAGGAAACCTTATTTTTTGTGGCCACTTGCAAAACAATGTGATGTTAATGCGAGAAAATAGAACTGACAATGAAAAGTAAACTACTTTCCAGATCCAGAAAAACTAAAACAGCTATAGCTGATGGAAAGAAAAACACTGAGTGGGTTTTTTTTTTAACTATTGTTTTTACTACTCGGGTGAGAGAGGGCTCTGACAAACCAGTGTGCTGCAACACACAATATACTTAAACCACAAAAATTCAAAACCAAGAAAACCACCGACAAGTGCACTCCCAAGGCAGATCCCAGTGTTTCACAATGTCTTTCTCATGTCCCACGTGCAGCTCACCCACTGAGCCCTCTCCAGCTGGGAAGAGAAATTGTGGGTCACAGCTGTTATCCAGCATTTCCATAGTAGTTAACTGCACTGTCCAAGTGGTATTACTTCTTCTTAAGAGCTCTCTTCCCTTCCCCCTTCTTTGGTTTTTCCTTTCCACGGAGCTTTTTCAATCGCCTCATCTCCTCCTTGAAGTCCTGATGCTCATCCCTAGATAAGGATGAGAAGAAAAAGAAGTTTACTTCTTGGAATACCTAGATGTGAAAGGTTATTTGAACTGTATAATAATGAAAAAACCCCTCAACACTTTTTTTACCAGTGAAGTTGATACTGAAACTCACTGCAATGTATTCAATGTTACTGCTAGCAGTAATTCTGGATGGAAAGATTTCCTCAGGTACTTTCAGAATTAACAAGGTTGCCCTCTTCAACAACAAATGGTATACGCACGTATGTATATACATATGTTATTTCCATTGCATTTATTGATCCACTGTATTTAAACGAGCAGTAAAATATAAAAATCAGCAAGAGACATGACGGAGAATTTCTCTCTAGCTCAGCAGTCTAGCAATAGCACGTTGTGTTTCTGTGCTAGATTCTAAGCTCAGGTCATTAGCTTCTAAGAAAACAGGGGGAAGCTGAGCGGTAGTTACAGTATGTGACACTGCTCTGAGGTGACTTCAAGAATGAGTTTTGGAGAAAGCCTCAGCTACTGCTAGAATCTTAATAGGAGGATAAAGCAGGAAGGAGGACAAAGGAGCTGGCAAAGATAATGAATCCTCAGTAATGTTCTAATAAATTCTATTTAATCTCTGTCCCTGTATTTTTCAGTATGAAGGTTGTTTTTCAAAAGTCACAACTGTATCTTAAATGGCCTAAGACTGCTGCACTGCTATTTTTTAAGCATAACTTCTCTGAAAAAGAAACAAAAAGCTTGCAAATTATTATCAGGCCCTATTAGTCTATGACTCTTCATTACTTACTTCTGACCAGCAAATCTGATCCTTGACCAGCGCTCTGTATACAGAAGAGCTAGAAAAGTAACCTGACAATAGGAGGGAAGGAGTAAATAACACTACTGTGTCACTGGGGCTTTCTCTGTCAACAAACAGCTGTTCTAGAAAATGTTTGCATGCCCACCTGAACCAAAAGCATCCTGGATGCAATCCTTGACAGGTAGCATTGTGACACTGTCAATAGAAATGAATCTATTTTGACTTTACAGGGTTAGCAGCCTCACTTTAAGGGGACTCCTTTAGTGCTGCCTGGCTGTAGTCGGAGAACTGCATTTGACTCCTGCTGATGTTCTTTAGCAGTGCAGTTTTTTCCTAGTTGAGACTGTGGATATTCATTTAGAAATTCAACAACAGGTTTGGACGAAGCTGGAATTAACAAGGCTATTTAAACTACATTTGAATTTAATTTTATTTTATTTATTTTAAAGGATAAAAAGCCCCTCCAGCCTAACACAGACTTTCCTACTCATCTGAATTTCACTTATTAGCTGTTGAATGATTGAGGAATATACCGTAAGACTGTCTTAGTGCAATTCTCATCTTAAGGTAACATCACCTTTCTGAAGCACATTCGTTTGCCATATTCAGAACAACAGACACATCTCCTGTCTAAGGGAAAGCACCCTTCTCTTCTTTTCCCAAAGGCAAAGCACGAACTATTTCTTAAATAACTGGCTGCCCATAATTACACTCGAAGTGTTCCCCACAAAAGGTTCTAATTATGGTAGAAGTTACTTAGACAGCAGTCCCTTATTTTACACAGCTTGCCCTCAGTGCAACAATCAAGTGCATATTTCCACACACACCGTGTCCTGAACTAAACCTTTTCCTATGTTCCTTCCTCTTCTCCTTGAGGAAAAAAACCCGCAAACCTGTAACAAACCTCACACCCACCCATTTCCCATCTCCAGTTCTGTTCCCACCCTATAAGCATGAAGATTACCTGTAGAGACCAAAGTAACGGAGTCTCTTCATGAGGGCATAGTAGGTGTTGTGAGGAGGATACCAGTCGTAGACCTCTTTCCGCTTGGCCAAAGGCTGCTCACTGAATAACTTCACTACCTTCATAGATTTTGAGTCAGTTGGCCTGACAACTTCTCCAAATATCTGAGCACTCAGCCGGGCCATTCGAAGCGCATAATTGGATACACTGGACATCTCCCAAGGAAGAGTGGGCACACATGGACAGATGGACCTTCCTGTAACAGGAAACACAGAAAAGCCACAACAGTAAGATGACCGAGTATTGCAAACTATTCCAAAATAAAGGCAACCAAAATGACTCATTGTACACTGATAGTGTGTTTGAAGTCGTGCATTCCTTGCATTAAATCAGTCTAATTCTTAATATGTAATCCCACATATAAAAGAACGTGTCCATGCCAAATTCAGCAACAATTAGCAGCCTAACAAGGACACCACAGACAGCAATATGGACTAGCAAGGTACCTACCTACACTGAACCACCACTTACCCTGGATAGTTTATTATCAGGTCCTACTCAGCTTGCTTAAGGCTACCTTTAAATTGCAGCGTGACCTCTGCCAAAAGTGACCTCTGCCCACTGTGATGCCCCCAACTTCTAAGCAAGCACAAGGTAAGACACCAGTTAAACATATTGAGGAAGCAATCTGGAAGTTTTTCTCTTGAAAATTTCTCACTCTATTCAAAACATTGCACGAACATTGTTGCAGTCCATCAATTCAGCAAAAATGGCTGATTAACTGTCACAATAAATAAAATGTATCTTGTTTCCCTATTTGAACCATACAGAACTTTCCCATGTCAACTCCTTTCCCTTCAATATTTTCACCAGCTTTTTTCTCCATTCTCTTTTCACTCTCTCCTGGTACCTGTTCTTCTTAAGGGAGGAAATAAATATTTTTCCTGTGCTTGTTTCTTTTTTTTCTAAGAAAATTCCACATCCGCCACTTTCCATTCTCTTTCAGCCATCTCCCACCAAAAGACACCTCTGCAACAGAAATGCTCTGAGGGCAAAACTATTGTTATTACACCACTAGAGACAATATCTACACTCTCTTAAAGGAGTATTGAGAAGGGTTTTCTCTCAGCTTTCCTACCCCTCCTTATTTTTTCTCTTCTTTGCATTTTCAATCTTTCTTTGCAGGATAAGATGTAATACACAAGAACAGAGCCCCAGAATCCTGTGTTTGAAGCTGTATGTTGCAGGTACTGTGCCTTTTTTAGTAAGTGATGGCATAAATCTCTAGAAAAATTAAGCAGGGTTTGTTCAAGCACACTACACTCATGTTAAAAGTTTAAAATTCTCGCTTTAAGAATTACTGCACAGCTGATTCCAGAAGATGAGCAAAAAAGAACTGAAGAGCTTGGAGCAGGAACAAGAGTATTCAGCAGGACAGGGCTAGGTCTATATTAGGATGATAACGGGGACCTTCTTGTTTAATAACACACATCTTAAGTATTCATAACCTCATTTACATATGTCTGCCCAATGGAGGGCCTGACATACAATTTTCTACTTTGACTTATTTCTGCTACCAAAGCACTAGCAAGAAAGCAGGAAAACAGCAAAGAATGAAAATAACAAAAGTAATCTGCACCAAAGAGCAGAAAATAGGTTAGGGCAGCAGACCTTGTCTAAGAAGACAGCTCTTAAACGATCACAGGGCAACACTTCAACTTTAGCATCTATTAGATGGGGGAATGATCACTAAGTCTTGCTACATCATCCACTTCAGAACAGCCAGTACTAATTCCTACACTCAAAGATAACACAATAAATTGATCCCCAAACACTTCATCACATCATCATTCTGAAAACACTACCAGACTCAACCGAAATACAAAGCTTCCTTAATCTCTTCCAACTGTAGCCTTAAAATTTAAATACCTTTAGCTCCTAGATGATGCAAACCACTGGTCTGAGGTTCCTGCTTTTCACTTCAGAATTGCGACAGGAAGCCAAGGCAGGAGACCCTCCAATAATTCTTGCCAGGCTAAGAACACCTGAGATAAGAACGGTCAGGGCTACAAACTCTGAAATTCCAAGCATGTTTTAAGGCAACCCCTGATACAATGAGATGCTACAAGAACAGTTCTGTTCTTCTCACTTGAAGCAATGATATTTTCAGGATTACCTCCTGCTAACTAACACACCCAAACCAAAGGCAAAACCATCACGCAGTGATACTTCTTCATCTGCTCCCTAGACCTTACTGCTACTCAAACCCTTGCTTTCCCATCTTATACTGAGCTTTTTCTTCCTGATCCCCTAGCCTGTCTCTGACCACTTCCTTCTTCTTCATCACATCCCAGGAGAACTTTCTGTTTCCAAAACTATGGTTGATTTTCCCATGAGCACACAGGGGAGGGAAGACAGTGTGGTCTGGCTGCGCACAGGCCTCCAACAAGCCCAACAATCATAGAACAGTTTGTGCTGGAAGCGACCTTAAAGATCACAAAATTCCAATCCCCCTGCCACGGGCAGGGACACATCTCACCAGATCAGGCTGCCCAAGGCTACCTCGCCTTGAGCACCTCCAAGAATGGGGCAGCCACAACTTCCCCTGGCAACTTGTGCCAGTGCTTCACCACTCTCATGGTGAAGAAATTCCTCCTTATGTCTGGTCTAAATCTGCCCCTCTCCAGTTCATACCCATTACCCCTTGTCCTATCACCATTAGCCTTTGTGAACAGCCCCTCCCCAGCTTTCCTGTAGCCACTTCAGATACTGGAAGGTCGCTACAAGGTCTCCCTGGAGCCTTCTCTTCTTCAGGCTGAACAACCCCAGCTCTCTCAGCCTGTCCTCGTATGGGAGGTGCTCCAGCCCTCCTCTGGACCCGTTCCAACAGTTCCATGTCCTTCTTACGTTGAGGATTCCAGAACTGGACACAATACTCCAGATGAGGTCTAACAAGAGAGGAAAAGAGGGACAGAATCCCCTCCCTCGCCCTGCTGGCCACGCTACTTTTGCTGCGGCCCAGGACGCGGCTGTAATCACAGAATCACCGAGTTTGGAAAAGCCCTCTGGGCTCACCCAGCCGGACCCTCAGCCCAGCACCACGGCGCCCACCAAACCACGTCCCCAGCTGCGTTTCACGAACAGCTGCAGGGACGGCGCCCCCTCCTCTCCCCTGGGCAGCCTCCTCCAGAGCCTCACCGCTCCTTCCCTAAAGACATTTTCCCCTCCAATCTAAACCTCCCCTGGCGCAGATGGAGGCCATTTCCCAACCCCGAGGTGCGGGGGGGCCCAGGATCCCCCCCCTTCCCATTCCCGAAGCATCTCCCGATCGCTCCCCACCGCCTCGACCCCCCCCAGCCCGGTCTGACCCTGCGCGGCGCCTGCGGGGTCGGCGCGTGCGTGACGCCAGGGGCGGGGCGGCGCGGGACATGGCGGGAGGGGGTGGGAGGAAGAGGAGAGCGAGGGGGAGTCAGGGAGGTGCCTCCCGGCCGCCGCCCCGCCCCTAGGGTGGAGTCATCGAATCATCGAAGTGTTACATCGATGATGGAATCGTTGGGTTGGAAAAGACATTTGAGATCATCGACTGCAGACGGACCTGTCCTCCTGCGGCACAACAGCCCCGTGCAGAGCTGCAGACTAGGGGGAGGGTGGCTAGAAAGCTGCCTGGAGGAGAGGGACCTGGGACTGTTGGTTTATGGCGACTGAACATGAGCCAACAGTGTGCCCAGGTGGCCAAGAAGGCCAATGGCATCTTGGCTTGTATCAGAAACACCTTGACCAGCAGGTCCAGGGGGGTTATTGTCCCTCTGTACTCGGCACTGGTGAGACCGCTCCTTGAATCCTGTGTTCAGTTCTGGGCCCCTCACCACAAGAAGGATGTTGAGGCTCTGGAGAGAGTCCAGAGAAGAGCAACAAAGCTGCTGAAGGGGCTGGAGAACAAGTCTTACGAGTTGCGGCTGAGGAACTGGGGTTGTTTAGCCTGGAGAAGAGGCTGAGAGGGGACCTCATTGCTCTCTATAACTACCTGAAAGGATGCAAACATCTGAATCAATGCCAACAGGAAAGCTGGGGATAGGCTCTTTATCAGGGAGTGGGTGCAGAGATAGGATAAGGAGTAACAGTTCTAAGCTGAAAGAGGGGAGATTTAGGGGAGATATTAGGAAGATACCTTTTTACTGTCAGGGTTGTGAGGCACTGGCACAGGTTGCCCAGAGAAATCATAGATATCCCATCCCTGGAATTCTCCAAGGCCAGCTTGGATGAGGCTTTGCACAGCCTGATCCACTGGGAGGATCATGGCAAGGAGGGCTGAAAATGGGTGATCTTTAGGGTTACTTCCAACCCAAACCATTCAGTCTTTCTATGATTCTGTGAGTCTAATTAAGGGATTATATTTATAAGCCAAATATATAACACCATGGTAGAATGAACGTTTGTCTGGTTTGATCTCTTTTCTATAAGAGTTTATATTGACTGGCATTAAACACATTGTTATTCCTTAGTCCTTACTTGATTAGTTTTCTTTCACCTTTTCTATGCATTCCCAGGGCCTTATCAGCCCCGTGGCCTAGGCATGCCGGTCATCTCTCTTGCCTTTCTGGAACATTGGCATGATCTTCTGTAATTTGCCTGATTTTCTAAGATTTATTAAACTTAGCAATCCAGAAATTTCTTTTGCCGGTTCTTTGAAGACAGTTATGCCAAAGTTTCCTATACATCTTAATATTAAAATATTTGTTCTAGCAGATGTTACCCATCTTCATTACTCATTAAAGTACTAAAAAGTGCTTCTGTTTTTTTACTAGCTAATAAAGTGCCTCTTCCTTAATCCTTCTAAGGAGGGAAGAGAAGTTTTTACCATTTCTACCACTTCTGCACTGTTTTACCATCTCTTTTAAGCCATACACGTTGGCATTGTTTCACTCCCTATTCTATAGTTTGTGGTATATCACTTGTGCATTTCCTGTAGTCTTCATTTTTCTTGTGTGTATTCCAGAACTTTTCCCTGTGATTTTTGTCTTTCCATGTTGTTCTATAGCACACTTTTAACTTCTGAGTGTTTCCTTCGCCCTGCTGCTGAGAGAGAATTTGCTTTCAGCCAAAACAGACCATTTTGCTAATTATGCAGTCATAACTTTTAGACTGTGGAGTTAGATCATAGTAATTCTCATTTACATTTCTATCTCTATTTATGAGAAGTGTTTTTCTGATTGTTTCTCTCCTCTTGATGGAGATACTCTTTCTGAAGTGTCTCTCAGTGTGTAGGGAAGTATTTCCCTGGCTGAAGATATCCTTTTTCACTTATTTTAATGAAATTGTGATTGCTGGTTCATGAGCAACCTCTACTTTCTTGTCCAAGAATTGAATTGTTTAAACATAATGAGTTCCAGAATGCTTATTCCATATAGACCTGAATAACTTCTGTTGTGGAAAACAAGTTTTAGAAACCCTAATGAGACATGGCTGCTGGCTATCTGGGGCTTTTTACTAGTACAGCTCCAAGTTCACCACACTTTTTGTACATTGGAGGAATAAGTAGTCACATTCTCTGTAGCCCCTCTGTTCCATTCCATTCCATTCCATTCCATTCCATTCCATTCCATTCCATTCCATTCCATTCCATTCCACATGTCCTCAATCGGTTAATTTGGATAAGTTACTTCATCTCTAAAATAATGATGGTGGTATAATATGTATGGTTACCTTCTGACATTTTCAAACTTCTTTGTCTGAAAGGATCGTGGCAAAATATTTTAATATTCCAGTTTCATAAATCATCCTGCCTGTTTCAATAATTACATTAGTTGGATCTTATTTCTCCTCATCAATGAAAATATCCAGTTCTTCCTGCATATTACCCAAACTCAGAGAAGTGTCTTGTGGACCATTGAAAAACATCTTCCCATTTTCCTCAAACTATTGCTTTACCTAAAACTGGACTAAATAGTGTGGTTCTGGTTCTATTTCTGTTTTCTGGCAATGTTATCAGCCTGGTGTCTGATCCTCTAAAGTTACTCTGATGAGTTTTAGAACAGAGAAATTTAGTGGACTGAGCTGATGTGAGAATTATAACTGTTCCTGATCAAGACAGTAAGAAAACTGACTTTCATAATTAACACATCACAGCTCTGGATCACTAAGAAGGCATCACAATCCAAAGATTTTCTCTTCAGAGACTGAGTGTTGCAGGCATAGAACTATGTAACTATGCATGTGAAGCACTCTAGGTTTTTTTTGATGTGATGGAAGCACACATCTATGAACAGGTCTATATTAGTTAATTTCTGCCTTTTTTTCCTTTAAAATCAGTTCTTTCTCCTGCCAGCCATAGAATTAACACATAAACATTATTAAATCTGGGGTCAGGAATAAAGAAAAATGTGGACTCACAAGACTATATTTTTGTGGTTATATCACTTATTCTGGTGGTCATGAGAAGCAATGCTTGCAAAGCACCCAGCCAGGGTTAACATGTTACCCTGTAGGCAGCATACAGGCACTCAGAAGGAAACATCAAAGTCATAACAGTCAACAAAGTGGCAACTCAACACATCTGCAAATTTGTAGAGGTGGAGCACAGTCTGTTTTGCAACCCATGTAGCCATAAATGGACTTCATCTGAGGGACTGCATGTCTCCCTAGATTCTGAGGGAGAGTTTAAACTTGCTAAGTGATGTTTTTCACCGTGGAGGACATTGTCCAAATCACTTTCCCTGCCCATCATGAGAATCGGTTTGACAGGCCAGTCACCTTTCTGTCTGCCTAGCAGTGCTGTAACAAGCATCCCTGGGAACAATTACTATTGTTGCTGCTCTCCTGATTTAGTTGCTGTTGCTTAACATTTAGGTTGAAGGCTGAACGGCTGCCCAAGCGCTTTATTATTGTGCCTTGTTTAATTTCCTTGCTTAATTATTTAGTTATCAACTTGGGGAGGCAACAGGAATGGAAGACATTTATGTCCCACTCCTTCACCCCTCAGCTTCATGCTAGTGCAGAATGATGATGGGGTCATTTTGGAGATGGGGTGCACAAGAGGTGGACCACCAGTTCCTGAAGCTGCTGGTATCTAGACCACTGTGCAAGCCACCTGCCTAATCAGACAAATGTAATATTATTTATGTGGCGTGGGAAGTGTGTGTAGAGTCTTTGGACACACAGAATGAATGTCCCCACTCTGTGATTTTCACAGTCCAAATTAGACTTGACTTGCTAAGGGAGGATAATAATAGGGAATGGAAGGAAGCAGCAGAGGCTGATGACAGGAACAGACTTATGATGAGCTGAATTCTACGGATGTGTTGTTAGATCCTCCTGAGCTTTTTTGTTTTTTTCTGTAAATAGAGCAAAGTGTTTGGACTTGTCAACAATTATTTAGAAGAAAATCAGTGGCAGGTGGGTGAGAAAAAGGTAAAACCCTAGAAAGGAGTTAAAGGGCAGTGAGTTGATGTGGGGCTTAGTGACAACATGGGCATTCTCTGCATGGGGCTGTTGTGAAGGAAAAATATGAAGGGAGTAAAGACATATCCATGGATCAAACACAGAACAGCAAAAAAAAAAGGGGAGGGGAAGAGATACTTATGATAAAGTATAGGCAAGACCTATTTACAAAGAGTTGGCAGTAATTTGATCTGGGCTTATTTTAATTGATCAATAGTGATCCTGAAATACTTACCTGGATAATTCCTCTTGTGTATGTACTTTAGTTATAACTGAATGCTGAATATCCTCAGGATGGATTTTCTAGAAAAAGCAACAGCTGAGCTATTGGGAGTTTGTCCTGAGAATGCAAAGTTATACACAGAAAGCAAAAAAAAGATCAGGATGCCAGTTTGCTCATTGACACTTATTTATTGACGTTCAAGAGTAAGGAAGCATCTGAACTTGTTCCATTTGATCTTGGAAATAAGGCATTTGAGTAGTTCCTGTATGGCACAGTAATCAACTTCACTCCTAAGTTTATACTGACAGCTATCATCTTATACTGTAAGATGATCTCTAACATTTTCGTGTTTTAAATATTGGCATGAGGGAACAAAATCATCTTCAACTGAGTCAACCAGAAGGACCCTGTGAGCGTTTGGTGAAAGCTGCATTGGCTACAACTGTGTTTAGAATACATTTGTTACTCATTTTTTATGTCAACATGATTAATTGGTGAACTTCAGTTGTATTTTGTTGTGCAGTGATTCACACTGAGCCATGGATACATCTAGCAGGGCAAATCCCTCTGGAGAGAATGTGTTGTGTTAGGAAACTGACAGACTTTGGGTGGGCATTTGGAGGATATTTTGACTTTCAAATAACTCATCAAACTAATGCCACAGAGTGAAATTTACAGAGATGCAGCTATTAGATACTGCTGCTCCAGCTATCTAACACTGGAAACACTTGAGAGGGTGATGCAGCGTAAGAAGAAAAACAGAAATTATTTTTCAAAGCCAGTTGGCATCTTGAGCTTAATGCTTTCCCAGAGAGCCAAGCTGTCGAGGAAGCCTTCTCTCCTCCTGGGGAAAGAGAGCAAGTGCTCTTCCGCTCTCTTGCAATGACCTGGGACTTATGCCCGAAATGGTATTGACAGTTCTCCAGATCTGTAGTACATGCATTTTTAATGGCACAGGAACTGTTCAGCATAGCAGGGAGTGCATGAAGCTGAACAGGCAAGTGAGAGGAGGATGCTGTAGATCTCCGCATGTCCACATGCATGTTATTTAGACTAATTTATAGTTCAACAATATGTCAGAACAAATGATCAGTGATTTAAATGAAGTACTTAAGACTGAAGAGAAGGAATATTTCTTAGTGCTTAGATCAAGGGACTGGGAATGAGAATTGTTGAATTTTTTTTTTTTTTTTTTTTTTGTAGCTCCATTACTAGCTGACTGGATAACCTTAAGCAAGTTAATTAACCTATCTGCCATTTCATCCTTCTGTAAACTGGGGATAATAATATCTGCTTTAGAAATGGGCTATGAAGAATAATTGATTCTTGGAAAATGCTTCAGCTTCCCCTAGTGAAAAACATACTACAGAATTGGAGTATTATTGTTACTTTAGCAACAACATGCACATAAAACTTTTGAAGGCAACAGTCACAAGGACATATCTTTCTTGGCTGGAACAAAGTATTGCAGGGAGGAGGAAAAAAAAGGAAAAATGCTAAAATGATGGAATCAGCTGAAAAAAGAAGAAATAATATAGACTCCTGGCTCACTGCTGATAAAAGCTTTTGTAGTTTCTCTTCCATCATTCTTTGCAGAACTTATCTGAAAGGACATCTACCAAGGTTTTCAAATGAGGTCAAAACAGCTGTCCATCTCTAACTCTGTTTGACCAAGTGTAAAAAACAAAGAGTGAATAAAAATGTTCCAGAAATAAAATTTTCAGGAAGACATCAATCTCTTATACAGAAAATCTAAGGAGATTGGTTGGTTCTGTGTGAGTTCACATTTCTGTTTCTGCATGCTGAACTCTTGTCAAGTGCTGTCTTAGATGTAGTCCTCTTGGGTTTGTAAGCTGTTGGCTCCCCTGTGTTTCAGCAGACTTTGATATTTTAAGCCCCTGTTGACCTCTGTGATGCATTCCAGTGAAGATTTCTCTCCAGGTTTTCCTGGTCTTATGGTATCTTGACCAATGTTGACCACAGGATACATCATTAGGTCTTGGGGACACTCTAGATATTTGCTCTCTGACTGCCTCTGTTTGCAAGATTGCTGGTTTTCCAGCGTCCAGCTGGACTTCCAGGTAGTCAGTAGAATAGCACTCTTTGTAGTCATAAACATCATTTATCAGTCTTGCCCTCTTCTGAAGTATTTTGGATGCAAAGCCATGGAAATAGCTAATTCTTTGGTTTTAGCTTACAGTGCCTTGCTTCAGTCCTGGTGGGTAACATGAAAGAGTAGTTTACTCTGGGTAGCACTAGGATACATGCAGGGACCTTGTACAGCACTAGGAACTAGCACTGCTCTTTGCTTCAGCATTTTTCTGTCTTGAGAAACATTATCAATCTTGCATGCATTTCCCAGCCTCAGTTTCTTCAGCCTGCAGGAAGATTTGTGGAGTATTCAGGATCTTTGTTCTTGCAGCTTGTGTTTCTCTTTAGCTGCAAATGTGGTTGGGTTTTTTTTGGTTTTTTTTGATTTAACTGATTCTTTCTGACCTTGCCAGTACCCAGGCTGAATGAGCCCTGCTCCCACATGTGCTCTCTGGGCATCTGTTCCTTTTTTAATGTGAAAAATTTCTTCTTCTGAGCCTGTGGCTGCAAGTCTCAAATTTCCTCTTTTCCATTTTTGTCCTTGGGAAATTTTGTTCCTTAGTCTATTTCTTTGGAAGAAATTAAAAGAATTAGCTTCTTGCAGTCCAGACATATCTGTTGGGGAGTTATGTTGTTAACATATCTGTTGGGCAGTCAGCATATGGTCATTAAGGTTTAGTACTCTCCGTTGTTACTTATTTGTTGAATTCTTGAGGCCTTTACAGCAAACGTGAATAAATACATATCTTCCATGGCACAGCAGTTCTCACTGGAACAACTTCAGAGCATGAGCTGTAATGACCATGTTGTAGATGACTGAATAACCCAAATAATAATAAAAAGTGTATAAAACTCCTGATATTTTCCCTGCTGTGGTGGGTAATCTGCACAAACTTCTCTCTGGAGGTGTTAAGACCTTCTGTTGACAGTTGCTTGCCTTAAGTGGTTGAAGCTCAGCCCTGCTCTGTGACTGGCCCTGTTGTGTTCAGTGCTAACACAGTATTCAAAGCAGGGCTAGGTTTGTTGTCATGGTCTTAGAGATGTCCTCCAGATGAGCTGTTCATGTACTGAGCTTCCTGGAAGTGCTGGAGATGTCTTGAGTGCTCTTCTTCCATCAATTAAGCAGACGAGTAGCTAACTGCTTCTGGGCCTCAAAATCAAACTGCATCCAGTCTGTCTGTGGTGGCCCCTGTCTGCCTTAGTAATGGATCAGTTCTGCTCTGAATAGGATTTCTGAAAATGGCAGCAAGGGCCTGTGCTTGCAGAACTAAGCCTTGCATGAAGTCTTCACAATTGTAGCTGCTACTGCCAGCATTCAAGTCACGGGCAAAGGGTCAACCACTGCATGGGGTCTCTAAACATAAATCCTCTTGAATACAGGACTGCAGAGATCACTCTGGCCCTAAATCAGATATATGGATAGAAAAGTGACTTGTGGTCCTGTCTGGAGACTACAAAAAACCATTTCCCTTGAACATGTTGTACCTGCAGAGTTTGCATCCTTTCACTGCACTATAGGCATCTGCATTATTGCTGTAAAGCACCTTGGGATGCTCAGCTTTGGAAAGGTGCTCTACAAGAGAGACATCAAGCTGTAGGTTTCTGTAAAGCCTTCATTTTGTGTATCAGGTTTAGTGTTATAATATATTGGATTGCAATTTCTGATGAAAAATAACAATGGCCTGTGAAACTAACTGCCATTGTGATTTCAACTCTGTGTTGACAGAATAATAGTCCTTAAGGAGCTGCTACTGTCTCTTAGAAAACAAGCACTGGTAACAGCAATTCTGCTGAAATGTATAGATTTCCCCCCCCCCCCTTTCCTTTATTGTTTGTTAAAACTAGGAAAACAATGGTAATTGCATGGAAACTAGGTCTTCTTACTTAGGCATTCATCTCTTCCTGCTGCATGTTTGCCACCTGGAACTCTAATCCTTTCTTGTGATCTAATTACCTCCTCAACAACCAGTTGTAATATCACAGTGCAAAAGTTTCATGTGGAGAAATGCGCTGCACAAATGGATGGGCTCTGAAGAACCAAACACTTAATTTTGATGCAAATATTGTTGATGGTAATAAATGAGAAGAAGTAAATGCGAAACTGTTGAAGATAGCTGCATACTTATGCTAAATAGAGAGTTTATCATCTTATGTGTCAGCTGCTTTCACAGAGAGACACAATGTGTATATATACACACACACTTTTTTTCTCTTTTTTTGATTTTAAATGAATCTACTCTACTAGGACTTCACAGCCAAATGAAATACATGAAGATTGAGGCCTTACTTCTGAGTCATGTTCCAAAATTGAGTGTTTGTAGAGAATATAGCTTTTCTACGCAGGTACTATTTTTGTTTTTTCTTACTGGTTGTCTTCCCAGTCCCTTCTGGGATGGTTTCTTATGGTCTGTGAATTCTGATTTTTAAATCACTCTTGTTCTTCTTTTGTGACTAAAAGAAGCAACAAATTGAATTGGCATCTGGGAGCCAGTCACAGATGTGACAAATTCATTACCAAAGACCGTGCTATTGGTCTACAAAGGCTGCAGCTCTATCTTTTGGTAGATTAGTTCACAAAACACTGCAGGCTGATAGAACCCATGTCCAGAAATCTCTCTGGGAATGAACAATGTGTTCTGAAATCTGTCAGAAGCTCAGGGAATGTTGTGCAGTCTAACTTGCTACATCAAGGAAATTAACAGTACTACAGATGTACCTTCATGTAAGACTGCCTAGATGAGCTAAATATTGATGCACTACAGCAAAATCAGAATTATTCAGGCTTTAATGTATTGAAGATCAATGTGTGATATGTAGCTTTAAGAACAGAAGTCCCTTCTTACAAAATATGCTTATTATTGGCAGCCAGAAGTCTGAGGTTTTTATCCGAGTCAGTACTCTTTGGCCCTCATATCTCATCCTGCCATCCTGGATTCTTCTTGCTATTTCTATAAAAGTCACAATATCTATGAATTTTAATGAGAAGTAATATCTCCTGTTTTCAGCTGAGCCCAGTAATGGTGATGTTGGAGAGCCATCTTCCTTTTGCAGCTGGCTTTAGGCAGCAAGTAACCTTGCTACATAACTCCCGCATTCAGAGCAATGTCACCTTCATCACTGCAGCAGTGAATGGGTTTTTCCTGCAGCAGGACTTAGGGTAGGAGGCTGGGCTTGCAAAGTATCCAGAAGGTAAACTGGGGGAAGCCCAAGAGACCTTTTATGAAACTGTTGTCCTCTTAGCCAGGCATTTGGGGAAACATGTCTGTGGGAGACATTTCCTATGAAATCTAGTTCAACTCAGAGCAGAAGCAGGCGTGAAATATGAAGATGTTGACTACCAAGTTGGCAAGACAGTAAACAGGAGATGTTAGCAGAGTGACTGCTGTGATTGCAGAGCAGACCAGGGTGAAGCTCAACCTCAGCTTGTGAAAGCAAAGGCTAAGATGTGTTTTCTGTTGTAAGAAGATATATTTGAAAGAACTTTGAGGACTAAAGACTGCATGTATGCTTTGCCTGACTTGTCTCCTAGCCCAGCAGAACTCCCTCTGTCAACAGAGACATGTGTGCAACTTAGGCATTTTCTTTTTCTTAGATCTTTTCTTGATGCTTCTCTGCCATTGGAAGCACTTGAGTGTTTACTCAGGACTCGATGGAGACAGGGACAAGGCATTCCTGAGTCACTGTAGTGCTCAGCTGTAAGCGTGGTATGTGTTAAATGTAGCGTGATCTACATTTAGATCCTACCACCTGGTTGAAAAAGCTAAAACTCATGGCAACACCTTTAAAGGTGGAGCAATAGCTTCCAAGTTATTCTGCATTTTACCACAGTGCCCATGAACACTCAGTCTGTGTGGAGGTGGTGCAGGGATAATGTCTTCAGCTGACTAAGTTTGCCTTTTTTTTTCAGTTAACTTACAGCTTTGCTAAACTGCTGAACAGCTGTTTGGGCTGACATTTTCCATGCGTGATGTCTGCTTTGGGCAGTTTGGAGGAAAGTTTAATTGTAGTTTACTTTCAAAAAGTTCATCCTTGTTTTGCCTAAGCTTAAAATTATTCCTGGCAATGTTTTGATGCAAAGTTATCCTGCATAGTCAGCTGTGTCCACACTGTAGCCTTAGGTTGTTCAGAGTGATGTGATTTTGACAGTTGACAGCTAAATAATAAAAAGTAAGTTTTCACAGGAGGAATCAATTTTAGTGGAAAGCCCCTGGTGATTTTTTTTGGTTTTGTCTTTGAAAAAACAAAATCATATTATGGTTCTTTTTAGGTGGGTACTGTCTTTTACCTGTCTGTGTAAGGCAATTTAGTGTTGTCCATTCCCTCAGCTTTATTGGAAAAGATGATATAGCACTGCTCACCTACATATCTTTCGGCCCAGCAATTCATTTTGCTTCCTCCAAAAATAAATCTGTTGTTTTGATGCTACACTCCATTCAGCTCCTGACCCCCTGATTAATTCTGTCTCAGCTCATGCGTGCTTCTCCTGTTCATCACAACTTCAGGTCACTAAATCAAGACTTTTAGAAAGCACCAGAATAAAAATTGTCCATGAATTGCCATTCACTTTTGTCTCGAGTTCATGAAGAAAGATGCATGACCAGATCCTACTCTCTACACAAACTCTGTTTCCATTCATGGTAGATGATGGATGAAGTAGCACTTTGCAGTACTGAGATGGTGGCTGTTTGGTAGAAAGTCTGGGGGCTGTGTAGTGAGCCTAGAAGAGGAAGACAACTGAAGAAAAAATGCGGTCACACAGCTAAGGCAATTGAATTGAAATTGAAAACTGAATTTTATTTTGCCCCTTGTGACAGTCACTATTACGAATCTAGGTGACTCAAAGAAATTAAATTCATCTCAGCTACTCTCCATGTGGTCCCCATTTTCTGTGGACCCAGCGTCAGTCACCCATGCACTAATTTATAGAAATACTGCATGCTGTGTCTAGAGCCAAGGTGACTGGGAGCTGCTCTCCGAGGAAGAAAAGTGCTAAGCACTTTGAAAGTTCTGGTTCTAAGCTTCTTTAATTGAGCACCCAAAATACACTGACATGTTTGAAAATATTGGCTTTTATCTCTGTTCCTCAGCAGGGAGCTGCAAAGATAAATTCATTGATGTTTGTAAAAAAAACCCCAACAATCCTCAAACACTACAATGAGAACACCACTATAGAAAAGCCCATGAGGAAATTAATCATTCTGTATTGAATGCAAGATCTGGATGCTCTGCAGTAAATAGTACATGCACACATTGGATGATAAGGAGAGGAAAAAAATTGAATAGTGTTCATTAAGTGAGCAACATCCATCCTTTGCACTGAAAAAAGCAGGAGACCCATGGAAACAAAAATCATGTAATTAAAGATTGTATCACAATGTCTTATGCATAAGGGGTGAATTAATGTTAATGTTGCATGGGTGATCTTAAATTTGGCATCCATTCACTTGCTTGACTTTACAATCCAAATATTTTGTTGTTTGTCTTTTTTTGAGACAGCGAAACAAATTCCTTTTGGGAGTTGGCAGGAGTGAGGGCAGAAGATGTCCTGCTAGGTGCTTGTGTGTGCAGCTAGATACTAGTGTGTGCACAACTAAACATCACTGTGTACATGGTTGTCTGCCTAATGTCCATGTGTGTGAGTGTGCGTATGGGTAGTTTGTGTTTATCCAGCTGGATGGTGTTTCCCTCTGGAAATATCTTTCTCTATTAAAAACAATAATAGAAAGAACATTAAAATTTGTTTAGATGCCTGGGTTTTAGATGACAAACTTTTACATCACATTTTGCAGTCCAGATCTTCCTTTATAGAGACTCTACTTAGTTCTGAGTTGCCTGAACACCCCAAAATCTGTTTGACTGCTGTTTCAGGTTGTTGTGGGAGTTATTGTAAGGTGCTTCTATGCGATAGACAGCATCTTTTACGTCTGTGTTAGTCAAAGACTTGGCATGCTGAGGATTTACCCTCACCAGTATCCAAGGTGCATTGGAACGATAAAAAATATTAGTAGATATAATTTGTTATATCTGTGTTTGGTTTGATTACTGTCTTGTGTTTGAAATCCTGTAATTAGAGGAGCGAACTGCCTCCAGGGCCAGTGCTACTCCAAGCAATGCAACATAAGCGTGAGTTCCTTTGGTTTTGATAGGTGGTTCATTAGAAAGAACGAAAGCTGGAGCCCATGTAAATTAACCATCACCTCTTGGGAAACGCAGATCACAAAGAGAGAAGGGAAACAGTGAGGATCATCTCTCCCTGTTGAATAAACTGAGTTACCGACACAGATCCCTAGAAATGGGAAAAGCGTTTACTTGCTCAATCCCCTCCCCCACTAGATGGCACTGAACTCTTTTTCTTTAAAAGGAAAAATAAAAGAAAAAAGACGAGGAAGAAGAAGAATATGGTGGAGGTCATTTTGATGTTAAAAAATCCCGAAGAAAAGCAAATTGCAATTGGTTGTGCATTAACCCTGCCCTTCCCCCCTTCTAACCCAACACCCCGCCGGTGTGTACCTTGGTACGGGCACTCCCTTTGCTTTTGTGTCGGAAGCTTTCTTGGAAGCCAGTGGGCGATGGTAGATGGAGGATGCTAAGGAAAGCGGAAACAATCCTGGGAGGGAATGGAGAGTGACCCTATCTGTAAGATAACATCCGTGGTGAGGTATAGCAGGCAGCGCACAGGGCTTCTCACAAGGGATTGGCTCTAAACGGACTCGCCGAGCTCTGCTTCTGTGTCCCACGCCTTCAGACATTTTTTCCTGGGCACCCATGTGCTTTAGCTTTCCCTCTGGATCACTGAAATTGTACCCTGCAAAAAGGAAAGCCTCAGCTTTCAATCCTTTACTGAGACTGCATTTTCATTCCCTGATTCATTAAAGACCAATGAATTACCTGCCTTTGCCAAGATGCCCTTAATTCACTGTAGGGAGCGGTTTCCACGTAGCGTGCCAGGGTACACGCATGGAGGGTTTTTTTAAATGCCTTTCTCCCAGCTTACATTCATCTGTAGATCGACAAGGATTGTTGGTTTTTTTTATCCCCTGTGGTGAGGCGGGGGTGGGATGGGAGGAAGAGAATTTAATAATGATCTGTTTGTGCTGAAAAGAGGCTGTCTATAATAATCTGGGGAAGGGACCGAGGAAAGATTCTTAATGCTTGCAAGATCCTGCCCCTCCTGAAAAGAAGGGGATAACGATCATGAGGGAGAGAAATGTTTAATCTAAGAGTTAAACTGGAGCTCATCTGGAATCCAACACTTTCTCCTACATTTATATATTTAAGGTGACTTGCAGGAGGATGCAGACTGCCATCTGATAAAGCTACAAATGCAAGCAAGGAAAAAAAAAGCATAGAAACTGCCACTGAAATGCCTTTTCAGAGAGAAAGATAAAACCTGGAACTGCATGATGATTTTTGGCTTTCAATGAATGTTTGTTCATGAATGACAAGAGGGAACAAGCCTGGCTTCTCCAGGTGCAAAAGTTCCCCCCTGTCCCAAACTCTCCTATTGCCTTGGAGTGTGACAGAAAAACCTGGCACAGGGACTTACCTGGGTCCAACCAAATCTTGGTTGTTTGGACCATAATCCTCATGTCTGACTGGAAAAGAAATGTAAGTATTATTGCGTGATATGATTTCCCTGTCCCCTAATGTATCTTTGGCTGAGAAAAACAGCTCTAGGAGCCGGATCTTCCATTTTGCCCTTACCCCCAGTCTTTCAGTTCTGGCTAAACTGGGAGTTTAGACAGCAAACGGTTCTGTTTTCCAGTTCAGTCTAAATAGAGAATAAATGTAGCAGATACTCATGCTTAAATGTCAAATCCATCAATTCTATCAGCCGAAACCCATGCTTGGTAGAATTAGGCTTGTTCCCTGTTCTCATCCTCCAGCTTTGGACTTGATGCTAAAAATTGTCAAAGGAATCCAGGTGCACTCTCATCTCTGTGTGGGTGCAATACAAGAAACCTGTTTGCCATCTCCTTATAGAAGCCAACAGCTTTTTGACCACAAACCTCTCTACATTTTATCCCCGAACAGATGACAGATATGGCTGCTCCAAGCCTACTGTAAAATGTAGTTCTTTTTATGAACTGACATCTGGTAGCTTGAAGAATCTAGTTATAGAAGTGGACCCACCTGTGCTTAACTGTTTCTATAAAACCTTAAAATTTTACCTTTATTTTGTACAACAGAGGGAAGTCACTGCTAAAAATTTTGAAGCCAGGGCCTCGTTTCAACTGAACTGCTAACTTTATCTAGAGCTTTCCAGATACAGTTAATATTCACATATAACAGCAAAATTTTGCAAGAGAGCTGTTTCAGCAGATGTGGATGATCGCAATGTCTGTTGTTTGGATGACTGACTTTCCTTTGCGAGTTTCATAATCATGCAATGGGATTAGGCAACACAGTACTTCTCAAACTGAAAATGGTCTATTGGGAGAGAAGCTATATTTAGCCATAGTTTAAAATCCCAGCTGACTTGGTGCTACGACCCCATATTTTCCCTTCTTTGGGTTGTTACACCTGGGGCCTGGTTTTGCCGGGTAAAATGGAAAGAGATATCTTGACTATTTTGATGATGGAATTTAGTTTGAGGCCAAAATCTGGTAGGATCCAGCCGTGTGTTTTTTTTCTGATGCAGATATATTCCACAAGAAAATCCAGGTATGTGCTTCTGATACTTGAAGAGCTGCTACATCCTCCTCTCTGCGCTGGGGCAACCACAATTTTTGTGGTTAAAAGGCTTCAAAATGCACGTACTCCTGTCTTGGGGTCAAGGGCTATCAACAACCCAGTGGCTCCAATAAAGGCTGCTGTGCTTATTTTCTATTCAGATGACACAGCTTGGGCTTCAGGGCCTGAAAGCTGGTGGGATCCAACATGGATGCAGATTTTTGTGGCACTTGTCCATGGAGAGGCATCAGGCAGTGGACTTTTTGGTGCAGTAGGAGTGACTGCGTTGTTTGCTATTCACGGTGTGGAGTCGCTGGTGTGTGGGTGCCAGATATTGGATGGGGCTAACTAGGTCCCTCTGCCAGCTCCAGGATGCTGTGCCACTCCCAGAAGAGCATGTGCCAGGATCCAGAGCTTTCTGATGCAAGGGGAATGACTGTGATTATTTCCTGCTTAAACAGTACATTTCAGTCTGGAGGCCTCAGTTTTCTGGATCACAGAGAATCCAAGTCTTGAATCCAGTTTTTTCATTCAAGCTGATGCTTTGTGGTACGTAGTAGGTCCAGATTTTTTTGGTGCAGTGAGAAACGGCTCTGGTTGTATTGGATTTGGTTGACACAATGTAAGCGCTTGTGACCAGGGATGAGCAGGATCCAGTTAGATCCAGGTTTTACGTTTTCCCTGTTAAGAAAGTCAGGCTTCGACATTTCCTGCCTGGGAAGTGGTGCAGTTTATCTTTAAGGAGGCTAGAGAAATAAGAAATGAGTCTCACGTTGCACGGGTGACATCACTGGCTTTTGGCTCAGCGCTCTGTATTCTCTGTCTGTTGGCTTTAGCCGAGGCTGCAGGGCTCGGTGTTTGAACAAGGAAAGATTCCCAGGTGTACAGAAGATTGGATTCACTCTTATTTGGGTTAAAACCGTTGCAATGAGATTTCTAAAGCTCGGGGACTCCAACTCTCCTTCTGTTGCACTTGATCTCTACAAGATGGGTGAGTTATTCCCATTGGAGAGAAAGGGAGTGGAAATCTAAGGAGGAAAGAAAAAAATATGTCTGAGCGTATAACTGCCGATGCTGAGGATACGACTCGCATGAAGCTGCCGAGCTAAAAAATCTCAGCTCCGACGTGGAGATAAGGCCATATGGCAGAGAAATTACGCAGACCGAAAGCTGTTGACAACAGTTAGGGGCCTGCTTTCCTCTCCCCGCGTAAGGTGTGCGGCTTCCCCTCCCCCCCCTCCTCCTCCTCCCGGGTTTGTTTTGGTTCGCTTTCTGCCCCCGACCTCCCTCCCGGTCCCTCAGCGTCCTCCCCTCCAGCCGCATCCCCGCCTGCCTCTCGCAGATGCCGCCGCCTTAGGGGAGCGGAGCGCAGCGCGTCCCAGCGCCCCGGGGGGGACGCGGAGGCTCCGCGGGCGCCGGGGCGGGCGGGGCGATGCTGGGGCCGGGCACCGGGGGGCCCAGCAGCGTCCTTCGGCTGCCGGGGGTGAGCGGCGACGCTCGGCGGAGAGAAGCCGCGGGGGTTCCCAAAGCCGAGGTGCCGGCGGCCGCCAGCCCGGCGCGCTGAGCGGGGAGCCCGGGGAGGCTGCGCCGGAGCCGCGGCTCGGAGACGGGGACAGATCGCTCCCCGCTCTCGCTCCCTTTCCCCTCCGATCCCGCTTTACGCCCGAGCCCGGCGCCCACCGCCCGGACGGGGATGCTCTGGCTGAGCCGCTGACAAAGGAGAGGCGAGTCCCCCGCTCCCGAGACCGGGATAACTGAACTTTGCCGTCCGGTGATGCTGCTGCGGTGAGCCGGCTGCTCGGAAAGGCGTCTCCTCCGGGTTCCTGACCTCGCCGGGCTGAGAGACGCCGATGGACTGATCCAACAGCCGCAGCTTTGGGGTCTCGTCCCGGGAGCCACATCCCTGCAGCCCCGGCCGCTCGGGTGCTTGGGGCGGGGAGCTTTGTCTGGGGGGTTCGCTCCCGTTCGAGGAGGGGGGCTGCCCCTCGCCAGGTCTCTCCCGCAGAGGAGAGGAGGCAGATGAGACTCCAGGACTGCCTCCAAGGCAGAACTTTGTCGCGCTCTCAGCATCCCTCCGCAGCCTCCGACTTGGGGATGTTGGTGGCCAAGTGACACCTGGCACCTGCTCCACGGGTTTCGCGCCGTCGCACGCTCAAGGGCTTCGCCTGTTGTGAAGATGCCCATGGTGTTCCTGTGAAGCTGAGGTATGGCTGCTGGAAGGTTGCTGCTGTATGCCGGCCTCTCCTTAGCTCTGTGTGCCCTGGGCATGCTGGCTGTGGCCATCTGCTCCGACCACTGGTACGAGACGGATGCCAGGAAGCACAGAGAGAGGTGCAAGAGCATCACCACGAAGAGAAATGACCCTGGCTTCATTTATAACTCCAACAACAACCTGCCTCTCAGGGCCAGCAGGTCTAGGTTGGACCGCTGGGAAGGGAAACTCCTCTTGGCAAGAAACAGGAGGCAGATCTTTGCGATGAGCGCAGTCGATGAGTGCAACAGACAGTACAACTCGACCAACATGGGGCTCTGGAGGAAATGCCACCGACAGGGATTCGATCAAGAGCTGGAGGAGCTGATTGCCAAAGGTAAGGGTTGCTTTTTACCCGATGAACGTGCCAGGCCCTCCAGAGCCGAGGCTGACCAGAGCCACTTGCGCTCACGGATGGGAGCCCAGTACCTCTCCTTGCAAGGGGTGAACTGGCCTGGCTGGTCATTGCTTCCCAAAGGAACACCAGGGCAGTTTCCTTTGGGGTCTCTGCTGCTGAGGCGTGGGGTTTGGGAGCAAGAAGGCGGTGGAGGTGAGAGCAGACACAGCCCAGAATGTCTTTCTTGTGTCTCTTGTATCTCAAACTTACTCTACTCATCACCATGGTATCAGGTTATTTTACACATACCAAGTATTATTAAAGCAGACACTGGATTTAAAAACGAAATTAATTTGACCCTGGTGACTTATGCAGAGTACATATTATTTTATCGGAGGCTACATGTGTCTGTATTTCATCATTCCTTTACTGAATGCCCCACCACTCCCAAAATACACCATTTGCAGTGCTCACATGTAGCCTTTTTCTATCCTCAAATGGAGAGTAAACAAAGAGAAATGCTAAAGAGCAGGAGGAAACCCAGCTTGCTGTTTACACTCAGCTATGTTTTGGAATATTTTCAATGTCTACAAAACATTACACGAATTTATTAGGAGTGTTAAAAAGGAATGATTTCTCTTGGGGTGGAGATGCATGTGTTTGCCTGTAGCATTTTTAGGCTATGTTTTTTCCTTGTCTTTTAGTCCTTTTTTTCCCCCTCAAGATACCAATTCAAGGTGATGGTCAGTTTGCCTCAAATGTTTCTTTGATCCAAAGTATAGAAAGGGGAGATATACATAAAACCCCAGACTAAACATCCTGTCTACATATGATGCATGATTTTGCAGTATGATGAGGGTTTCAGTCGAGGATGACAGCATCTTTGCTACCCATGGCATGATTATTCCATGTGACAAAATAACATGCCCCTCCCATGGTTCTTCCATTGCATTTCCCCAGTGGTTTATTTCCATAGCAGTGAAATCACCGCTACTTTCACTGTACAATCTTTAAAACTACTTGTTTTCTAAGTGTGTTCTCTGTCCCAAACCCCCTTGATAGCCAGCATTAATTCCATCTTCAGACAGTGCAAGAGGAACTATTGCTTAAAGCTAATTATTCATGAGGGATATACTCTCACATGTGCTTGCCAATGTATACATTTTGTTCTGTGTGCTTTAAAAATGAGCAGTAAAGGTAGGTAGCATGGTATAGAAACAGTACAAACAGGTGGTGTGGCAGGGAAACTAGCTGGGATCCTGCCTGTATTGCTATTGCCCCTTAAAATCTGGTTGCTTTTTAATGACCCCTCTGAGATGAACTGGTGGCTTCAGTCCCATTTGTAATGCACAAGTGAATGTGTCCAAAGCCTGTCAGCACCCTGGCACCCTGCTGCTGATTTCAGTGTTGAGGGAGGGATTCCTCTTCCCTGTCTAGGTGAGGATGTGGACGTGCTGGGAGCTCTGCCACGTGTGCTTGCTGTGCTTGGGGCATAAATAAAGAATCCAACCTTGACAGCAGGCAAACATGTCACCAGAACTCACCTAACTCACCTTTGGCAAATAGAATTTCAGTTATTAAAGAGGCTTTTTGCCTTGAAATATGTGAGACTCGTTCCTCTTGCACTGCCTGTGGTGTTGTCCTCTGAAATGTCCATTTCTCCTGCCAGAAACTAGTGAAATCGCCTGGCACTGGGTTGTGTGTAAGGGTAGCTCTGCTAAGTGTTAGCCATAAAGAAAACATGGCAACTCAAGCTGAGGTGGTTAAACGCCAGAGAAGATAGACTTCAAAAGATCCAGCTGTTAATTCATGTGTGTTCATGTGTGCATGTGACTCTGTGTGTAGTCAACTAACTCTAAATATACAGCATTCAGCTGGTAGCAAGGGATTCCTGGGATCAGGTACCGCGTGCGTTCCTGCACACATATTCATGGACATATGTATCTGCAGATGGCCAGATAGCCACTTCGCGGAGTCGCTGCCCCAAGGTCAGAAGTGCAAATTATGCACATAAGGGAGGTACGTGCACATATCGGGGTGTGTCAGTTCTTGCTTTCTTTAAAGGTTTTTTTTATACACATTTAACAGACTTCATTCTACCTTGAGAGAAGTGTTAAAGGAGGGACATTTTTAACACTGAACGCCAACGTTATAGTTAATTTTATGGTCTTTCTGGAGTGAGGATCTGCCTATACTGTAATTCTCAGCCATGATGGAGAGGAACATGTATTAGCAGTAATGCTATAGAGGTGTGTTCCTTTGACACTTCCAGATTAAAAGGTAGAAAAGCAAGTATAATGGGAATTTGATAAAATAAAGCATTTTATTGGTCAGAAATGAAACTGGAGATATTAAAGGATTGCTTGTCCACTTTATGTTTTCTTGAATCAAAAGAATTAATGGATTTTACTTCTTCCTTACCAAAACATAATGTAAAATACCTGTCTGTTAAAAATCCTTGTGTGCTGGAATCACTGAATTGGAAGGAGCCAGCACTACATGGGTAGTCAGCTAGTGTCCCTGTTCCCACCTAAGGCCGGCTGCTAGACGGTTTCTTTATGATCCTTAGCTACAAGATGAAAGTGGGAGAAGTGCATTTGCCATCATTGTCTGAAGTTGAGAACTGCTATGAGTTCAAAACGAGGCAGGTGGTGTAGCTTCCTCCTGACAGCACCACCTTTCTTTTCTAGTTTTTCTTCCATGGCAGACACTTTTCTGGAGTTAGAGGTTGCATGGGTGAGTGCCTGGGCCAAGCATGCCCTGTGTGGCTGTGAAGAGCTATGGATGTATTTTGTCAGTACTCATCAAATACCCTGACTGGGGTAAATATTCCTGCGTGGATGAAATGCCTCTCTGTATGAGCTCCAGGGCAAATACACTATAAAAGAGATTGTAGTTGATATTTAAACCTTTTATTCTCCTTCCTCTGCCAGCTGATAATTCAATCTAGAACACCTCTTCCAGAACTAGATAAACTAATGCAAGTTCTGGCCCCAAGTATTGCATGTAATATTGTATGTAATTGAATGTAAATGCTGCTAAGGGTTGGTGGCTTTTTGTTTTTTGGGGTTTTTTAAAGCTGGACAGTATCTAAGTGATCCTTTTATTTTGAGGCAGATCCTACATTTTTCCCTAGGCAAAACTTCCAGTATTGAGCATGTTAGGTTTGTCTATCAAAGGGTAACAAAAAATGCTCATTAAGAGCCTAACTAGCTTTGCAAATACCCTGCAGTTATTCTGCTTATGAACTCTGCTGAAATTAATACAAGCTGTAGGCAGTGGCTTGTGGCAGGATCAGGCCCTATGGTACTTGGCAGTATTCTGATGTCAGCGGTTATAAAAAACAGTAATGTTTCTGAATAGGCTGGGTCATTTCTGTAATTCTATGCTGTATTTATTAGTTTTTACTTTCCAGCAAACGAATCAAAACCTTTATGTTGGATTTTGCTAGAAAAACTGGACATCTCATATTTAAGATATGGGTAAATAGACATTAATGCATAGATAAAATAGCTGGTCCTATTTGTGTTTTCCTATCTCTTTTCTTATATCAGCATAGAACCCAGGTGCATATTTCAAAATAATACAATTAGATAAATAGCCAATGAATTAAAACAGGTAGCCACAAATGAGTGTACTTGGGGAGAGGCAGGCAGGCATGAGACTAAAGACCTGAAGAATATTCTAAAGCTGCATCAAAATTAGACAGTTAATTTGTCCTTTTTGTTATCATCAATGAAAAAAAAAAAACAAAAAAACCCAGAAGCAACAGAAATTACAGTCATTAAAGAAATTATCAGAGCTGAAACATGTTGAACATGCGAAGCCAGGGCCCAGTCTTCATAACTCTCACTCACCTGAATAATCTCTATTCCCTGAATGGGCTACTTTAACTGAGGGAAAGCACTCCTGTAGAGAAGGAACAGTCAAAAAGAAAGGGCTTATAAAGCTGGTCCTCTGATTCTGCTTTCTTATGTGATTAAGTCTTTTAGCATCTCGGCAGCAGAGTTTCACTCCTGATCCCTAAAGCCTTGCAGAGTCAGGAAACGCTGGCTCTGAGTTGTTCAGCACAATGCTCTAAGCTTCTCCCAATACTCAGGTGTCTGTCCAGCCTCCTCTGTGAATTAAATAGCACTGCTGCTTAACACCCCTTTGAATACAGTGTTCCCTGTATCCTATTAGATCCACTGTCTGCCTGTTTACCACTGAGTTTCCAGCAAAAGCATCATTCCCTCACCCTACCAAAAAATCACAACCGACTACCAACACTGCTAAGCAAGCAGAGATTTGAAATGCAGGTAAGTGACCATTTGTGTCCATGACAAAGCAGAGTTTATGTCCTGCTTCAGCAAACATTGGCTTACAACTCCTTCTATGTGACTTTTAGTGACCCTGAAATAAACCTGGAAGCCATGGAGTCTGTCTATGACAAAGTTGCTCAGATGCTTTCCTGCACTAGTTGGAAGGAAAACAAGAACAAAAGGAAAAAAAAAAGGAATTGCATCATTTCATTATAAAGGTACAATAAAGTAGATGAAGAAGTTGCACAACAACCACAGACTGTTCCATTTAGACAATTACTACTCAGAGGACCTCGCATCTCACTTTTGGAAGGCTGCCAGTTAAACCTGTCTGGATTGGGTTCTGCTGCCTGCCATTGGAATCCAATTTTATTGAAAAAAAGAATTTACAGTGACCTTATTATTTCAGTTCCCCTTTTGCTTCCCTTCTTCCCCCAAGATCTGTGGAAGTCATAGTAAATCCTATTTTAAAAACATTTCATTGCAAGTATACTTAGCTTACGCCTTCACTGGAAAAAAAACAACAAAACCAGGTAATTCCTGTGCAGCCTACCTCCACCTCAAATAATATGCAGGATTTCTGGGATGAAAGCATTCTCTGTTTTGATTTGTCAGATGCATGGCACAACTGAGGAAGAAAGGCTTAGGAGGACTACTCTGGCTGTCACTAGGGATTATTTATACACAATTGGAAAAGCCCGGAGAGAGGCTGCTCACAGCTATCTCTAGGAGTGAACAAAAATATTTCCATAAAATCACTTGCAATACCTTTCAGTTCTGCAGACCGGACTTTTAATATGCTGTGGTTTTGCCAGGTAAATTAGGACAGCCATTTTTTAATGTATCCTTCATACATTAAAGAATCCGCATGCTTTGTTTAAAATGTGTGTTTGAAATCCCAGCTGTTCTCCAAATGCACTCATTATAAAAAGGACTTTATTGAAGTCTCAATTCTGATCCTAGTAAAGTCAATAGTAAATGTTCTATTGAACGAGGTGATGCAGCAAGTTCAGGCCTTTAGTGTTTCGTTTGAGGTTAAAATTGTCCCTGGATAGAAAGGCCAATGCAAGGTCTGTGCTTACTTCTGTCACAGCAGAGATCTGCCAGAGGGATCCAGAGAAATTTAAGGACTAGGCAGCCTTTGTGTTGAATCAACGGCTACCAGGTATTTAGCCTTCACCATTTTCAATGCTGTAATCATCCTTAATGTACTGATCCAGATCGGAAGTCGAATAACTGCATGTTTCTAAGATACAGCAAAGACGTCTTCTTGTTCAGAGATTTTCTAAAATCATTTAATGGATGGAATCACGGGTGTTTTGTGCATGTGAGTTCCAGGAGGATTTGCTCCGTCGTGTTTTAAATACGCAATTTTAATATTTTAATTGCATCAGACTTAAGTAGCAATTAATTAAAAAGTATCTTTACCACACGTAATGAGAACCTGACACATTGCTCTGACACATCTGAGATAATTAGTTTGATAATATATATCTGCTAAAAATACTAAGAACATATATGTAATTTAACAGAGCTGCAACTGTTTTTAATCATGCTGTTTTAAAGGGCAAATTTCAATCAAGCTGTTGGCTTTCAAGCAAAATTGCCAGTGAAGGCAAATGGAAATTTTGCCTCAGTAAAAATGATGGGATCGTGCCCTTCTCGAGAGAAACTGATATTTGCAGAGCTGCCTGCAGGACTGCATGCTTAATTCCTGTTCATTTAATTGAGCTTTCAAATCCTTTTGAGAAATCTCAGCATTTTTATCCTTTCTGCCTATTGCTTAAAAACTTTTAAGAGAGTGTGGAGGAAAGATTTAATATAAGTGCAGATGTGTTCTGTTTACTGTGAAAATTAAGATATGAACGATTATTTTACTTAAATAGTGATGAAGTGTTCTGAACTATTTCATCATCTCCAGCAAAAAGGAAAATACACATTAATTTTGCTTTTTCTCAATGAAAAAACCTTTCTCTGCACTCAGAAGAGCTGTTCAAGAGTAGAATGAGTTCATGAACTATTACAGAGCCAGTAAATGAGGAAGAAGCATTTATGTTTTGTAGATTCTGCAAAAATAATGACAATCATTTATAATGCAAGTTACTTAATGGCTCATCGCTAACAAAGTGTTGCTGGAACCCTTAAATATGTATTCATCACTTTAGGAGCAAAAGATAGAAGTAAGAGTGTTACTTAGTTTTTAAGGTGTAAATAAATAAAGAATCTGGATTCTGCAATCCAAATGCCCTTAACAGACCATCCAGAATAGGATCCTTTTAAAGAGTATAAACTAATGCATTTTCTCTGCAGGAAAGAAATCAGACTATAAAATGGAAATTTCCCCATTTTGTTTCTCATAAAGCCTAATTCTTCCATAAATAAATATGCAGAACTGCCCAGTTGAGCCTGCTGAAATCATAATCCTTTGTAGATAACTACCCAAATAGATAGAAGAAAGGTAGTACTGAGGTTAGGGCAGGGCTTACAAGACAGAATTCAATCCAAGCTCTCCCATAGTCTTCCTTTATGACCTGAGGCAAGTGACATAATCTCTTGTACCTCAGCTCAGTAGCAGCATAATAGGGATTTCATTCATTATTATTAATACCAGTTAGAGTTCTACTGTAGGATTTATGAGCCTTAATCATGGATCAGAAATCATGGATCAGAAAAATGTCCCTGTCCTTTTGATATGTTGCTGCACTTTAAATATTGGAGAGTAATGCAGCCTTGTGAGAAAGTACAAGATGACAAAGTAATTATGTTCAGCGTGACCAGCAGTGGTTTTAAAACATCAGCCGGCTAACTACATTCCTGTAAGTACGAAGAAATGTAAGATTCATGGAAGAGCTGTAAAGAAGGATAATGGATAAAGGGTGCAGATGTTTATAAGATGGTCATCCAAAAATTGATGCGTGGCACCAGAAAAATCATGGGTCATGTCTGCGTGAAGTATTAATAAGTAGGTGACGGGGATTGACCTCTTTGGTTGACTGCAGGAAGAAATTAACATTTCCTTAATGAAGACAAGTAGATTGCACTAATGAGATAGATATTGGGGCAGCAGTCTACAGCTACTAAGAGAAATGACACGGTCAGAGTGATGTGTGAGGAAAATGAAATTTCTAGCAGCATCCTGAACAGATACATGGAGGGCAAGATCATATTTGTAAAGGTCAGAAAAAGAAATATTGTAGCAATAAAGACATGAGATAATGAGAAAGTGAATAGAGAAAATATATGCAAACCTTAGGCATCCCCTGGATCTACGGGCATTGTGAGAAACATGAGATGAAGATGTTGCTCCAGTTGTTGTCCAGAACAACAAGAAAAAAAATTAGTGTTGGCTGTGATGATCAAGAGGGGGATTACTGAAGACAGTGCATGGTAAAGAAGGGAGAAGAATGTTGGAACTCCTTTTTAGCTATAAGCTCAGTTTGATATCTGTGTGTCTATGAGGGAGTATTAGGGAGACTGTGGCCGTGGACCTTGGGAGACAAGTTTGTGTTAGAGGAGTGAATCTGAAGATTACTGCTTGGAGATGGTAGTGGAGTCTGTGTGATAGAAATTACCAAGGTGTAAAATACAGAAAGAGAAATCCCTGTAACCTTCCAGCAGAGCTGGGAGAAGAAAAATGTCTTCTGGAGGATGTATAAAAGGAGCAGATTCAAAGGTGGTGCAAGAAAAGCGAGCAATGTCATGGTAGGCGAAAAAAGACACCGTTTAAGGTTGAAACAGCACAGAACACTACTGCAGGTAGCTCACATGCTGCAGCAGAAGAGAGCAAAGTATCCAGACTATGATGAAATTTTCCTGGTAAGTTAAGTGGAGACTTTGGCAACAGCAGTTGCGAGGGAGAGGAAACTGCACTGAACTGATGGTGGGGACTCCTGGAAGTGTATGTACCTGGCATATTCAGAAAGATTGGTGATGAAAGGGAGGAGAGAAAAAGACATGGTATTTAGAGAGAGAATTAAATGTTTTAAGATAAAAGAATGTTTTAAGATGAGAATATTTTAAAAGGAAAGAGATTGAATGGTACTTGTGTTATGAGACTAAATAGTCAGAGGGGCGTGAGAGGTCAAAGAGAAGAGAGAATGAGAGCACAAGAGCAACCGTAAGGAAAGCAGAAAGGATAAGAATGGCTCAGTGGCAAATAAAAGGAATGAAGGAAGACAGATGCATAGGAGATGTTTCATCTGTGGGACAGAAGAATGAGGAAGGAGTTGTAGGAGGGGAAGAGGAAACCGAAGGCAAAGCTACTGGAAGCGGAAGATCATATATTGTCATTTTTGTCATGGAAAAACTGGGTGAAATCCTGTGTAACAGCTGAAGTGGGGGCTGGAGAAGGTGGGAGGGTCTCAAGAGTGAGCCAAATGTGACAGAGGTGACTATGACTGTGTGTCTGAGATTTGACTGAGCTGGAATAGTAAGTCTAGGAAATTAGCATAACTGAATGGGGGAACAATGCAGTAATAGTGAAGAAAGTTAGCCATGCAGTGGGGCTCCCGTGAGAGATGCTCTGCTTTATGAGACATAGCAGAGAGCAACTGGTGTGGGTCAGTTGGGATTTGGGATGCCAGGGCTAGAGAGGGTAGGAGATTGCAGGGAAAATATGTCTTTGAATGTAAGAGTGCAGCATGGATAACATCAGCATGTGGAGAAAGGGAAGAATGATAAAGAGTGATAAAGGGCTGAGAGCAGGCAAGAAGTCCTTAATACTGATGATCTGAGGTGACAGAAGGGCCAGGTAAGCTAGGGGTGAAGGTGGTGGCCAATGGTTGTTGCAGAAGGGGTCCAGGACATTGTCCAAGCAGTGGAGCAGGAGGGTGTAGAGCACAGGGCCCAGTATGAAGCCCTGTCTTTTTGGTGACTGACAGGGTCAAACAGGGTTGTAAACTGAATGGAGGAGACATAGACCTTTAAGAGGCAGAAAGGTCCCTAACACTGTCTCTCTTCTATAATTTGCCTGATCTTCATGCTGTGAGTTCGTCCTTACAGAGGTGTCAGCATGGTTCTCCCCAGTAGGACTCAACGACTTATTCAACACTTGGAACAACCACACTCCTATCTGAGATTGAACCTCCAGTACAGGTAAATGGATACTAACAACAAACTCAGGATATTTTCCATGAAGCTTGGGGAGCAGAAGGAGGTATTTGCAGAGTGAAGGGGCTTTTATGGAAAAGATCTTTTCAGCCTGTTGCACCTTCGTCCTAGTGCTTCTGTACTTGAAGGTCTGTAGTCTCTTAAATAAATATCAGGCCAGCTAGAGAGTCTTGGGTCAGAAGTAACTGCTAGGACCCCCTGGCAATCTGGCAGATGCTTTGCTGTGTTCACAATGAGATTTCTCCTTACTGAGTGACTTGCTATTGCCTGTGCCCACTTCTGTTT
The DNA here is from genome assembly GCA_013389865.1 of Piaya cayana. Lineage (NCBI taxonomy): Eukaryota > Metazoa > Chordata > Aves > Cuculiformes > Coccyzidae > Piaya > Piaya cayana. The sequence goes on from WAAB01024201.1 coordinate 255,707, forward strand.
CTGACTCTAGTGAGGGTGCAGCTTTGGAACAAGCTGCAGTAGCCTGATGTGCTTCAGGGTTACCAGAGGTTTATGAATCGTGTGATTATGAATCATTATGATTTACAGAACTGGCACTCACACCTCCATAAAGCAGAGCTGAGAGGATCTTCCCAGTATCCCCAGCTGCTTTTTCCAGGAGCCCTACTCCAGTCGTGCCTGGTAGGACTCTGCACCCAACGCTGAGAAGGAAACTGTGTCCTTTGAGCTGCATCTCTTTCTCAGATGGCAGCGACTGCTCTCAGACTCTGAACACCTTCATCCCCCCAGTGCCACTTCTGTTCAGAGTAAGTGGCCAAACGTGCCTGTCATTCTGTTCTTTCCTACCATAAACGTGCAAGCAGAAACACCATAAGGAACAGGTGATCCAAGATGTACTTTGTACATGGCAAAATGGGTCCCAATAAGTTATCCCACCAGAAAGAATGAAAGTCACAGGGAATCTCATCACAGCCCTAACTTGTCTGAGACCTTTTATTTGTTTTAACAGCAGACATTTGAAAAACAGCTTTCTAAATGTATTTCTAGACTTTCTAATAGGATGAAACTGTTCTTTTAATTTTATCAGGTAAGAGAAGTTATTTGAAAAGATCTTTCTTCCTCAATATGATTGTATGATGCCAGTCCCTGTGTCTCCTTTAGTGGTATGTAGCTTTGAGTATTCAAAACAGCCTTTGTAGTGTAGATACTTTTGCTTTCTTCAAAATAATTTGTTGGCATAAAAATTATAACAAGAACAAATAAAAAATAAACAAAAATATTTTTAAACCAGGTGTTAAAGGTGTAAATTAAGGTCACTACACTGACTTTGAAGGGATGATGCTGATTTATGGTAGCTGGTGAGTCAATTGCTTTGCTCTGTCTTAGGTACTTGGGTGATTCCTGTTGAAACTGTATCTGAATAGTGTACTTACCTTTAACCAGAAAGGACTTCTGAAGAGTGGAATTATTCCTGGTTTGCACAGTTGCCCAACAGTACAAACATTCTGCAGGTTCAAATTGGAAATAAATTTCACATTTTAGTGACTGACTGCATTGGCTGACTTTTTTTGTTAAATTTCATCCCTTTTCTCTTCACCAGTCCTCAAGATTACCCTGTTCTCCTCATACAGTATTCCATGATGGTTAAAGAGGGACGTTACACTGATCAGAGAGACAAAAGAGCCAGTTAACAAGAACAGGGCAAATGGAAATAGCTGAATGGGCTCAGATTGGGAAGTTGGATGATTTCCATCTCAGACTTCTGAAAGATGTAGTATGTGACATTGCAAGTCCAGTAAAAAGGATTTTCAATAAATCTGTCTAATTAGGATGGTACATTAGGAATGAAAAGTAGCAAATCTGTATTTAAAGAAAGGAGAAAAAGTTGTCTGGGCCACACCGGACCTTTTAGTTTAATCATAATAATACCAAACAGAGATTAAGCTAAATTCTAGAGGAAAAACTAATTAAATGCATGAGGGGAAATTAAATAAATGTGTAACACATGGTTTTCTATTTGAAGTGTGCCAAACTACGCTGATATATTTTTCTAGGAAATTAACTGAGTTTCAAAGGCAAGGAGATGCCTTAGACCTAGGTTATTTGGATTTTGGTAGAGGATTTTATATTTTACCCCTAAGGAAATGGTTTGTTACAGTGTTAAGGTAATTAATACAAGATTTACAGCCTGTTTAGGAAGCTGACCAAGGGAAAGCAACAAGTGCTGGGAGAGGGAGTCCTAAGATGAAGATCAACAGTAGGAGACCAACCTTATTTAATAATGTCATTAATAATATTGGAGAAGGGTCCATAAGGGAAGAAGTTGATAACTCTCATTGGGCTGGGCACAAAGGAATGAACTTAAGACATTTACCGCTGCCACAAGAATGAGACACTATCAAGAGAAAGAAGACCTGGAATATTACATACAAAGAAGTGGGTATTGTTGAGGTCTAGGTGATTGAAAAGCTATGAGATTTCTTTCAATGTGAATTTTTGGTCTCTTTTATAATATTTGCTGTTCTTGTGAACCATCTCTCAGAAAGATGAGTTCAAAGCAGGTCTAGAGTGGGATTACCAGCAAGGAGGAGAATTTTTGCAAAAATAATTGTTATCCAGAAGAAATGGCGTCAAGCACAGGAGGGGAGGAGATGTGTTTAAACTAAGGACAACATTTAACAAGGAAAACACTGTGTATGAGGGCCATGAATATATGTATGCTTGAAACTGTACTGGAAGTGGGCCTGTGGAAGGAGTGATGAGGCCACAGCACTTCTAACAGGTTTTAAGGCTGAAGATGGATATATTCAGGAAGAGAGGCTGTATGATATACTTACCTGCTATGCAAGAAGAATGAACATGGTCCTTCCCAGTGCTATGTCCTCGTGAAACGTGCCATAGGACTGTGAAAGATTAATTTATTATTACTATTAATTCCTCTTTTTTTTCCTCAAGGAAAAGCATATTCAGCTCTGTATCAAGCAGGACCTGACAGAAGGAGTGTCTGTCACCAGGCTTTCTGATACCAGCTGTGGGTGTCCAGTGACAGGGAAGGGACATATGACAAATTCAGCTGCACCATCCCTGCTGCTTTGTCTTTTTCACCTAGATCTAAGCTGTGTTTTGTTTCCTTCCAGTTACACCCACCCACATCCAGGAAAGACTTGGGGTATGGACTCTGTACACTTATTACACATTTTACATAGCCTTCCTTTAGATAAAACACTTAATAGGGGGTTGTTTCCTGGTTCTTTCATCTACTTTAATTTTGTATTGCCTTATCTCAATGACAGCAAAGACCTTTTAGGTTCTCAGCCATTTGTATTCTTAAGCCAGAAAAATGCAGAGCCTTAAACTTCTTCATTGAAATAGTTTGTACAAATTAAAAAAGAATTCCTGTACTATATTTAAACATTCAGCATGGCTGGCACTAGTTGGATTAAACTCTTATTTGCACATATTTGTATTACCATAAGATGCGTATTTCAGTTCACAGGATGTTCAGCCATTTGGCTGGTGATGCTGTGTTAGTTTCCTTTTAGTAGAAAGAGTTTTGCTGCAGGATCCACTGGCTTCTGAGGGCTAATGGCACCCACTCGTGGGCTTTGTTCACCAGTGCATTGAGCAGCTGACCCCACAATTCTCACAAGAGGGGAAAAGCCTTACAGGGAATGGAAAGTCTCCACAGCAGTAAAGATAAGACAGCATCATCTGGGATAGCTTTTTGGGCTATAATTCAGCTCTCAGGAAGAGTAGAAGGAGGGTTTCATCAGTCAGTATGGAACAGAACAAGTTGGGATGATTTGCTTGTCTGGAGTTTCAGGGAATGGGGAGTCTAGATGACAAAGCTGCCTTCTACATTACTGGAAGAAACGGTTGTGCCTGAGCACCTGGAGAAGGAGGTTTTTACCTAAGGTGAATCAGAGAAGGCATTTTTAGTTTTCAGCTTTTATTGAGGAATGGCTATGACCTTATGAGAAGCAGCTTCTGTTTTGCTCTGGGTTGTGGCAGAGAGCGAGGGAGGGAGGCTGGATGTTATTGGTGTTGCCTCTTTGGGCCTGTGACATACATGAGAACAGCTGGATGTGAGATCTTCTGCCTGCATACTGTGCCTTGTGAATGTGAGACAGCTGCTTTTTAGGAGCTGTATCTTTGGCAGAGGGACACTATGCTAAGCCATTATATGCTGCTGGGAGTTTGGAACAAGTGCGGAGGTACATGTTTTTCTGTGTTCATTTATGTAGACTTGAGACTTTTGTCCTTTTTCTATGAAATAATTTCTCGTATTGAGGATATGAAAGGAATCCTTTCTGGAATCCTGAAGAACCTCCAGTTTTTAAATGCTGTTCCTTGTGATTAACTGATCCTAGTGGGAACATGGGAGAGGTAGCCACAGACTTCCAGAGGCGGCATTGGCTTTGTGCAGATGCGAACACTCTCTCACACTGACCACGCCATAAGGTCCCTTTTTCCTGGTGATGAAGTGGCCACAGAATGGGCTTGTGCATAATCGTCACCTCAGGACATGGAAACTTGTGTTAGGTGAAAGCATGAGGACTGGTTTTCTTCTGGGAAAGAGTTTTTTTAATAGGAGATTTCATGGGGAAAATTGGGGCAATTTATATATGTGTCTTAAAGAGAAAGCATAATGCTGCTTGAATGGTTGGAGAGAGAAGTTTATGTCAGCGTGAGGACTGTTCTAAGAACCCCGTCCTGTCCTTACTGGTGTCCCCCACACTCTGTGCCACACCAAGAACTGGTGGCACATCTTTCCTCTTCTTGTTCATCAGTTACTGTTAGCATCCTGCCTGTGACACACCACTTAATTGCATTGTCAATACCTTCAAATGAAGAAGAAGGAGCAGCAGGAGCAGATGAACTCTTCAGCAGCAAAGTCTTCTTTTCCTTTGCAGCTGTGTGTGTGGTCCGTGTACATGTCTCTAAGAACACAAGTACAAAGAGAGAGAAAGGAGAAAGAAACAAGATTTCTCTTAGCAGAAAGTTGCTGGGCAAGTCTTCAAGCCTAAGCCCTGCTTTGCCTGCTTCCAGCCTTGCTCTGAACCAAGAGCATCCATTTGGTAGTGTTACCATAGCTGGGGTGTAGTTTTTGGCTTGTGGCACTAGAATGACTGGAAAGACACATCAACTTTAAAGATTCTCCTTTGAGAGTGGTTAATGGCATTCTGGAAGTTCCTGGAGCTGCATTTTGAGGCGACCTGCACTTAATTGCTGTAGTAGATTGAAACATTGCATGCCACCTAGAAAATAAAGTTGTTTGAAAGCTTGTCTTGGGCAGGTGAGTCAGACACTGAAATACCTCCTCTGGGGACCAAGACTTTCCAGGCTGCTTTTGAAAATGTTTCAGTGCTTGTCTTTAGGGTCTCTGTCCCTGGAAGTATTTAGAAGATGGGTGGATGAGGTGCTCAGGGGCGTGTTTTGGGTTGATAGGAATGGTTGGACTCGATGATCCTGGGTGTCTTTTCCAACCTAGTGATTCTATGTGATTCTGTGTTTTGAAATGAGAACCAACCATCCAGTCCTCAGAGAGCATGAATTGCCCCATTTCTGTCCATCCTGGTAGTAGTTCATACCAGAACAAGACTTGGTCCTAACACTTCAGGATCAGATACAAACACTTCTCCATTCATTTCAACACTATCTTTACAGGGTTTTAATCCATGCTAAAATGCCATGCTAAAATTCCAGGAGCAACACTGTTCTGCAGGGTGTTGGGAGAAGCCATAGAAACTGCCTGGAAGACTTGGTAGAACCTGATTGGTGAATGGGTGGGAGTTCCTGAGCCCGTCTCTTGCATCTCGGACCTCTTCAGTGTGACTGTATTAACCGAAGTCATTATGGTCTGCAGACTGGGCTGCGTGTATGGTGCAATTTCACAGCTATAGAATTTAACATAAAATCTACCCCTTAAAGCAAGTCAGTGCTTCTGAGTTTTTTGTTTGAGACAATATTCATCACAGCTATGGCAATGACCTTCGAAGTTGTCATCACTCTTAAGGCATCTGGTGCACAGATAATTGAGCCAGAAAGAGGGAATATGTAAAAACCTGGATATGGATGGAAGAAATAAATCAGGAGACATCTCTATAGTCAACAACAGTATTTTTTACTGTCAGTCTGCTCCTTTTCAAAGGTTGATATCAATTATTCTTCCTTTGTTTCTAAGGGCCTGGCCTCTCAGTTTCTAAGCTGAGATATTACTCCTCTGGTATTTCAGTATATTGTTGTAAAGAATATGGAGAAAGTTTTCACATGAAACATATGAGCCAGAGTTTACTCATCAGAGATGCCAACCTAGCTTCAAAGGATTTAAGAAGGCATATTGTCTGCCATGCTGTTTGTTTGATATTCTTCTATTGATATATTTCCTTTGTAGCTTTTTCATCTGCTAATTGATGTACGGCTATGTACACTGGTCTTTCAGCTGTGCTCAAATTTTATGTTAGACACAACGCTTTATTTACTCGTTATTCTCATGGTTCTCATTAAAGGTTTGGGAAGGTAAGGCAGAGGTTTGTTTGTAGCTCTCATGGCTTTAGAGAGAACTTTATTGAAATGAACTGAGGGAGGACAGAGATGCAGTGAGTACCTGAGCACTCAGGCAGCCTGAAAAAAAAGTTACTTGGCAAGGTTATCACTGGAGTCTGCTGTTCATCTCACTGGAGCATCGCATTTCGAGCCAGAAGGTGACAATTCAACTTCAACCATGATGGAGAGATCAATGTGGGAATGAAACCACTGAAACTGAAAGCTTGTAGCTGTGGAGAAAAGAAAATGGGGATGGAATTAGATTTACACAAAGAGAGAAGGGGAAGAGAGGAGGAGAAGGACAGGTGAGCAGGAACAGCAGTGGCTGGAAGGGGAACAGGTCTTTTGTTGAGTATAAAGACCAGGATGTGGCCTTGAACAAATATTGAAATGATAGCTGGTACATAAAGACCATGTTTCCCCTTTGACTGTTATCAAACTGTTGTAAGGACAGTGTATTTGTGGAAGGTGTATGGACAGTGAATTGGGCTCACTGTGAGATTTTTCTGCCAAAGATGTATCTGGGTTCTTGTCATAGTATGGCAAAATCTGTAACCAACCCTGTGAATCATGAAATTGTAATTTCACCTGCTATTTACATCCGTGCAGAGTCTCCTTGGGGACAAATCTTCTAGCAGAGCACTTTTGATCAAGTTTGCCTCCAGAAACTGAAGAAGGAACCAGAGTCCTTTGGAAAGCCCTGCATATAAATATCTTGTTTAGTTAGTCTAATAAAGGTATTACTAACAGTGCTGCTTGGAGGATTTATTGGGGGATTTTACTAAGACAGTGTTAGCAGTGGAATTATAGTCATTCTCTGGTAAGACCTTGTCAATGCAAGAGAAAATAACGTTGATCCAATCAGAGATATTTTACAGGATCAATGTAATATTCCTTGCATAATCACAACTGAAGGATTATGGGACTGTGCTGGGAGTGACGAAGGATCACTTGACAAATCACAGCCTCGTTTGTTCTCATTGTTTTAACTGATGAAGTACAGGCAGTTTTTAAAAGTGTGCATGTATGCCTCCGTATCTTAAATCAGGGTTCCTTAAGGCTATGGGCATTATTTTCAGTTTATTGCTTTTAAACAATATTTTGGACTACATATATTTTTTATAGCTAAGTGAAGCATCTTGGCATCATCTTGGGACAATTCCCTCTGTGGTCCAAGAAGCCAATGTACAGGAGATGAGGCCTCAAGATGGGCAGAGAGGAGAAGACAAACCTATATACAACATGAGCCTTACAGCCCAAACACCATGAGAGACCCTGAATAAGTTTGTGTAATTGAGCTTTTGTATAACGCAGCAATTCCTCCAAAGGGATGTCATTGTTGAACATGACAGTGAATACAGGAGGCGCAAGATCATGCTGTGGTATGCTGGGAATAATTTGTAATACAACAAGACCTCTTTATTGGTTACGCTATTGTCTTTGAATTTTTCACGATCCCAGTACTGCTCTGTTGCTTTAATGACGGATTTGTCAAGCATTGTGGAGTCCTTAAATCCTGCTGTTGGCTGCACTTACCTAGTTAGCCCCCTTGCTTTAGTGAGGCTTCTGCTGAGGAAGAGGGGCAGTGTGCTTGATGGCTTCACCACATTTGACTGACTGGTTCCTTTGGATTTGTATGTACATCTCAGTGAACAATGGAGAGAGAAAACAGTGGCTGAGGCACAAAGCAGCAGCTCGGCTCACTGATAACATCAAGGGCCATTCAAACTCCAATCTTGTGGTTTCAGATGACTTCAACTGCAGGGCTGCAAAAGTTATTCGGGGAAGAAAAAACAGCTATTACAAGTGACATTTGAAATTACATGGGACACAGCTCTCATGAAAATACAGCAGGAATCGACTTGTTTCTATCAGGGATGAGGAGAGATCACTGAAAATGTCCCTCCTGCCTTCATGGGCAGAGTACAGCCTGTACCAAAGCATTCAACTTTGCTAGGAGGTTTCGACTAGCATGGGGTTTGTGTACAGAAAATCTTGTGAGAGGGTGCAAGAGCCTGTTGGAATTAACCCTTTCAAGCTAGCTCAGGCTGGGGGCAAGTCCTCCGGTAGATTGTGATGTCTGTGGTTTTGCCTTGCACCAAGAAGCAAGGGAAGGGGGCAGGAGGCACAGCCCCGGTTACCCGTGTTCTCAGCAATGCGAACAAGTCGTAACCTCCACGCAGTGTCAATGCCTGCCAAAGTCACCTTGTCACCCTCGCCCTTGGAGTCCTCATGTTTGGCAATGCAGGTGTTCTGCAGCCATCACTGAGGGACAATTTACTGGAGGAAGATTGTCTCAACGTGGCTTGTCCTTGCACTGCCTGGTGCCTCCCGTGCTGCGTGTGGTGGGGAAGCAGCCACACACCCCCTTCTTACGAGGACTGTAACCCCCTGCTGTGCTGTGCCTGTACAGGCTCTTGCTACCCCTGGGATCGTTGCTTCTGCTTTTGTGGATGGCTGTTTCCATAGGACCTGTGTTAACTCCCCTCTGCCCATAAGCCCTGGGACGTCGCCATGGGTCTGGCACTGTGGGTGGCACCAACACAGTAGGACAGGCTCATGTTGCTGAGAGTAATCCCAGTGCCTTTTTCCCCCCTACCACCTGGAATAATCAGTGATCAGATTGCTTCTTCAAAACGTAACAGCGAGGAGTAATCTGTTAAAGTAATCATTTACTGTATGAGCTCTGGCCACCACAACCCTCGCAAGTATTTTTATCCTTACAGTTCATGGCTGCTTCTGAGTTGCTCTGTTGGTGAGGCTGTAGAAAATCCATATCACAAAAAGGTTAGGGTTTGTGACTTAAACTGAGGAAGGCATGAAAAATCAGCATAAATCCATGCTGATAGTCTTATTTATTGCATGAGTTTAGAATAGACCCTTATCTAGGAATTTTCACTCTTCATTCTCAGTATCCTGGTTTTGGTGAACCTCCTCAGATCACAGGTAGTTCTGGACTGTGCATATTTCCCTATTAGTGGACCCATAGGCATATGATGAACATGCCGGTGTAATCTGCATTTTAAAGTAGTCTGAAATAAGCTCTCATGTCTGCAGCTGGGCTTTGAGAGGATCGTGTTCCCTGGAGTTAGCCCAGGGCAATGTGCTGAAGATCACACGTAGCTTTTGCTGTTCCTGCTCAAGCAAAACCACTTTTAAGTCCAGGAAAGCAAAGTCAGTCTTGCTGAAGTTGGAAGCAAGCATACCTTTGACTTCAGTGGGACATAGGCTTTGCTCAACGTTAATTTTTGCTTGTGAAAAAAATGGAAGAAAAGGTGGAGAAAGGTGTTCTACACGGAACCTCCCGGGGCTTTCTAATCACCCCTTCTTGCAGAGGTTCACTGCCATGTGGGTCCCCTGAAACATTTCCTTGAGTGAGCAAGAGGTTTACCTAGAGAAAATGACCTACATACAAGGTAAGTGTCATGTCATGCTTGCAGTTAACGTTTTATTTGTTGATATAATAAAAGAATGTCAACAGCTTAGTCTTGCCAAATTCCACTTGCCTATTTGGCTGGGATATGTATATTTTTTCCGAGGAGGGAGTAGAATGATGTTCGTTTTTTTCTTTACTACACTCTTGGCAAGGAAGAAGATTTTGTGCCTGGGATGATAAATTTTCGAGTGAATTTTTTTTAAGCTTGTTATTCTGAACCACTGCCCGAAAAAGTCCGAGGAAAAATAATCTGAGACTTCATATCAATTTATGTAACTACCTTCATGAGTGAAAACGTTGGGTCTTTTTTTGAATAGTCCAATATACCTCTAACATTGCTGTCTCTGCAGAACTCATTTCTTCTCTGAAAGCTGCAAATGGAAATGTTCCCTTTCAAACAGTGTCACTCACAAATAAATAATGCAGATCTTCCTTGATGTGCATTGTGTCGACCAAATAATTTTCATCGCCTTATGCTTGTTACTTTTTCATTTTTCCCAGAGGGATTTGCAATCATTACAAGTCACTTCCCATTTTGACTTGTAGCTTAAGCAACTGAACATGAGTGCAAGGCTTCGGTAGGAAAACTGCTCCCCGCAGTCTAGTGCGACCCCCGTTAATGAGCAGGTAAGGTCAGGCCTTTCAGTCGTAATATTTTTTGTGGAGCTCTATCTGCTAGACTCTTACACAGGCTGGAGAATGTGATGTGATGTTCATGTCACTGAAATTTATATGTCAGCCTGTCACAGTAGCATCTAAACACAGACGTGCACATCTCCACAAGGAAATACAGCTCAGAGACTGGAATAGATATGCCATTTATTATTAATTACCCAGCTGAAGTATGTATAGTAATATTTGTACAATGTTCTCTGCAGCTGTATTCCCCCTACCCTTTTAAATACTTTGTTGGAATATTATTATTTATTTTAAGCTGCCTGGTGACACCCAGGCTTGAGGAGCTTAATTCCTGCTGTAGGCAGGGAAAGTTTGACACTTGTATGCGTGTGGTCCTTGTCATTATGCGGGCTTATTCAGCAAAATGGCCGATGCGGGCAGAGGATGTGTAAATCAGCGAGTGCTGCAAGAAAAGCACTTAATTGAAGCTTTATCAAGTGCCTGCAGAGCTGACCTCTGAGCAGTAGCTGAACCACAATTGGGATGGGAGCGAGCCAGCAGCTTTCACTGATGACTAAGCCCGTGTGGCTGGGAAAGGATTTGCTTACAAAACTTGCCTGCTTTACCCATGGGTGGCAGAGCACTGCATAGCTAGGGGTGACTTAAATCATTCTGCTTAACTCACTTAAATTGTTCCTTTCAGCACAGATTCATAGCTCTCAGTACAGTTTGATGACTATAGTCGCGTATAAGTTAAAGCCAGGCTGCTGACTGTCAGGGTCAGTGTGGTGCTAACAGCACAAGGGGGATGTCAGACCGTATGGTGACACAGTGACAGCATGTTCAGGCCTGTGAAGTTTCCCTTTCTGGTCTGGCACTGGAAGAGTAGATCCAGACTGTTCCTATCCCTGCTGCATGAGCAACTCCATGCCCTGCATGTCTGCAACGGCTTATACAGAGAGAGGCAGATATCAAAAAGATCCAGATACTCGCCGATGGAGAAAGAGATCCCACCAAACTATGCAGATGTACTGGAGAAAATAAAACCCTGAAGGCTGAATGCAAAAAGGAGAAAGAAATGCATAACATTTCAAAAACTGCAAATGATGAAGGATCAAATTAATTTGGGGATAAAACCTGAACAATCCTAACAGGTAATTCAGAACTGATCGACAACACTTACTACATGTCTGTGAAAAACCATGGTGCTATATCTAAGAAAGATCATACTGTTAAAAACTGCAATGACTTTGCTATAAGAGGAAGTAAAGCTAGTTGGAAATAAAAATTGTGAATGTGCCTGTTCTCACAGGCAGGAAGAAGAAAGAGCGACATACTGAAATATCCGGAAATTAAAAAGTGGAAATGGTAAAAGCTATATAGGAAAAGAAGTACAAGAAATGGAAGCTGTGTCTGGCTGAGTGAATACAGATAACAAAGCTCCAAAAGCTATTAGAAACCAGACACTTAAAGGAAATTATTGTCATATACCCTGTAATGGTGAAGTATATTAATGATACAAGTGCTAACAACAGTATTTTTCTTTTGCCAAACTAAAATGATTAAATAAAAAAATTGAAATTAAGGAGATGGTTAATAATTTTTTTTTCTTCTTCCTTTGGAAAAAAGCTAGATGATGCGTTAGGCCTTCTGTGTGATGACAACAAAGTACTTTCTTCTCCTTCAGTGATTTAGACTGGTGGAGCACAGTTAATAAAGTAAATCGGTCAGTCATTTCAAATCAACAGATCTGAATAGTTTGATACCAATAATTTTAAAACAGCTGGCTAAGGGTATTTCCAGACTTAATTCAAATAAATGGTGAGTTTTAGATTTTGTCATATTACTGATGAAATATCAAAGACCTAGGAGAAAGCTAATATTATAAAAACTCTTGAAAAATATAAAAATAGCAATATAGGAAAAGTAATTTAGCAGCTAATGTAATTAATTAATAAATGACTAAAAATTTAATGCAGATATGCTAACTAATGCTAATCATCATGGATTTATAACAATAGATCTCATTAAACTAATTTTTGTTGATAAAGGAACAAGTGTTGATTGAACATTCTCTTATTTTAGGTGCTCAATTCAGTACTGGATGGCATTTTGATTAATAAGCTACAGAAAGCAACATTACGCACATTAAATGGATTAAAAAGCTGGCTAAATTATAGAGTTTAAAATCAAATTTTCTATAGACATAAACCAGAATTCACAAGGTGTTACAGGTAGCAGCTTTTGGCGTTAAGCTAGTTACCATTTTTATTAAAGAACTAGAAAAAAACCATGATAAAGTTATCTATAAAGTATACTAGTAATAGTTTAGGGAGTGATAAATAGTAATGGAAACTGTGACTGAGCAGAAATCGCTTGGACCATTTGGTGAAGTGGACAGAAACAATGTGTACTTCAGGTAACTCTGTTTGGGATGGTGACATCATAGAATCATAGAATAACCAGGTTGGAAGAGACCCACTGAATCGAGTCCAACAATTCCTATCAAACACTAAACCATGCCCCTTAGCACCTTGTCCACCCGTGCCTTAAACACCTCCAGGGAAGGTGAATCAACCAACTCCCTGGGCAGCCTGTGCCAGTGCCCAATGACCCTTTCTGTGAAAATGAGAGACCCACTGAATCATCGAGTCCAACCATTCCTATCAAACACTAAACCATGCCCCTTAGCACCTTGTCCACCCATGCCTTAAACACCTCCAGGGAAGGCGAATCAACCACCTCCCTGGGCAGCCTGTTCCAGTGCCCAATGACCCTTTCTGTGAAAATGATGGCTTATAGTTGATCTGTCCTGGCATCTAAAAGCAAATTATGTACCATAGCTGTGCCTCAGACTACATCTTGGGTTGCAGTTGGCCCAGACATCGTCCCCTCAGAGCACTGCTCTGGCTTGAGGAGCTCAGTCAGCCAAGCCTAACAGAAGACTGAGGGGTAGCTTTATCTTAGGCTATAAAACCTGCACATGGAAAGGCAGCCTGCTCAGAGAGGACTCTATCTAGCAAGCAGACTCTGGTTTCAACAGAAGTCAAAGGCTGGGGTTAAACCAGCTGAATTCAAATGAGATATAAGGCAAACCATTTTAGCAGGACAGACATTAACCCCGGGAACAGTTTGCTCTCAGAGGTGGCAAATTCTGCATTGGAAACACTTTGAAAACTTCGATTGTATCTTCAGAATATAAATAGATTCAGGACAGTCCCATGGCCTGTGCTTTACTGGATATCTGAGTGAGTAATCACTAGCGTGGCACAAGAAAACGAGTGCCTGACACCGAGACTTCGGATTTTATGTGTCAGCCAAGGGGTTTTCTGGCTTTCCTGAATGTAGATAAAAACTTGTAGTATTTTATGTGTGTCAGTATGCAGAGCCATCAATGCATCCACTTCAAACTTCAAAGTACACATCCTTGCCATGCTTTGGGTAACAGTGGATCTGGTGGCATAGCAAGGCAATAACCTGGGAGTGCTCTTAACACAGGGCCACATTATTCTGCTGCCCTGAGACCAAGCTGAGTGGATTTTATCAACTTCAGCAGCATTTTACTGTAGTATAACTCAGAGCTAAGTTTACTCTGGTAAGTCAGCAGTGCCAGTTGTCCCGTATGTGGTGGGTGATGACAGGAGCAGGCAACAAAAGAGGGAAAGAATATATGGGAAACATATCAAGGAAGTGTAGCTGGAGAAGAACTATCAGGACCATGGCAGAAAGTAGAAAGCAGAAAAATATGAAAGCTGCATTTGAAGCCATATTTTTATGTGAGTAAAATGGATGAAGTATTACACAAAAAGAAATTTGAAAGGTGGAAACTTTAAGGAAGGAGCTTATAAATATAGGGCGGGGAAAGAGAAAAGAAGAGGAAACAGAAATATGTTTGTTAGTCTTCATGACCTTCCTTTACACTTACTGAATTATTTATGCTGATATTTGCTGGTATCTTCCTGCTAACCATTTAGTGTCACGATATAAATAAGAGCAGAACTCTGTTACTGCTGTTCCTGGAGGGATTTTGATGTTGAACAGCGATGGTGCACCTCCCCCCACCACCCTGCCATTAGGCGATTATGAATTATATGCCGAGTGCTTCTAATAACTAAAGGGAAAGGGCTGCTCAGCACATTTGGAATGTAAATCTCATTTTTTTCTCTTTTGTAGGTCATGAAATGCAGCCCTCCTCTAAACCCCTGTGCTCAGATCACAAGCTCGCACTGCACACAAATTCCTCAGCCTACCCTCTGCAAGGGTGACATTTCACCCAACACCGAACCCCTCAGCATCCCGTGGGCTTGAGTTAAGATTGTTATTGTTATTATTATTTTTATTATCATTGTTTTAGACACAAGCATGCCACATCACGTCCCTTAAAAAATTCTATGCAGGTTATACCAAATGCGAAAGCAGAGCACTGAAATAACAGAGATCAACACTGTATTACAATTAAAAAGCAAGAACTTCATTTATGTTTTTCCCTGGTCTGCAGACAGTCACAGGATGCAATTTTCAGGCAATCAGCACTTATTGACCAGGACTTCAAAAGTGTTCACTGCCTAGTCCCTCTCAAGAGTGCTACAGGAAAGCTGGGGAGGGACATTTTACAAGGGAACATAGTGATTGAGGGGGAATGGCTTTAAATTTGAGGGGGGAAGCTTTAGATTAGACATTAGGAAGAAATTCTTCATGCTGACGGTGTTGAGGCACTGGCATAGGTTGCCCAGGGAAGCTGTGAGTGCCCCATCCCTGGAGGTGTTCACGGCCAGGTTGGATGGGGTCTTGAGCAGCCAGGTCTGGTGGGAGGTGTCCCTGCCCATGGCCAGGGTGATCAGAACTGGATGATCTTTAAGATCCCTTCCAACCCAAACCATTCTATGATTCTGTGTTTTTCAGAACAAGCCCTTCTGGGCTTCACATTTAGTTCCTGAGATCCTGTACCTCCCACCCTTGGCACCTCCTTTGCAGAAACTGGTTCTGGGCTGTTGCAGGAGCTGGTGGCCTCTAGAGATGATAGCATTGTGGTTGTGCTTTACAAGAAGTGAAAAGGAGGGAAGAATCTCTTAATTTTAAAACACAGATGAGCTGGACTCGTTGCCTTATGATTGTGGGCATTCAGTTATGATTCAGGTTGTGGATGGTCTGGTTTTGTTTCTTAGTATATTGACATTATGGAACATGCAGTTCAGACCTCATTTCATTTGGAAAGATATATAAATAGTTAAAAGGAGGTGGGCAGGTAAAAGGGGAAAAAAATAAAATTACCTGATATTTGTTTTGCTTTGGGATAGGCAGTTTCTGTCTCTGGGGAAAAATTCACTTTCTTGACTCTCTCTTGAACCACTAGAATAGGGCTCTGGAAGTGACATGGTGCTGAGGCCTTGGTGCTGGCCAATTTCACCTTATCATATTCACTCAGAATATTTACAGCCCAGCAGAGTCACATTGCTGATAGCCCTTTGCAAGCTACAAGGTATTGCCTTGCTGCAAATTAAGTTTTCTCAGCAAGCCACCCTGGTTCTTCAGTCATCACTGCTGGAGAATGGATGTCCTAAGGGACTCAGAACGGACGATGCAATCTTTCACCCATGGGTTTTAATTTGACCTTGCTTGCATCACTAGTGACTAAAAGTTATTACCATAAGTGGCTTACATGAAATGTATTGGTCTCGGTCAATTATGAGCAGACAGTTGTCTGCATTACCAAACCACCATCAGAAATGGTGCTTTTTTTGGGAAATCTTAAGCAGAGCTAGGGTCAGCGTGGCTGGATTGAAACCTCAGCAAAAGTGCAAGGAGAACAGGGTCTAAGTTTTGCGCTTGTTCACTTTCAACAGAATGAAAATAGCACTAGCTGTAAAATAGCTGCGAAAGCTATTTCAGGCCTGAAAAAATTGGAGCAGTCTCTGCCCTGACTTACGTGTGGGACTGTCCTGCTCCCCAGACAATCTCCATCCGCAGGAGATACAAAGGTGGCATGAAACCTTTCTGGCAACATCTGCTCCCGTTTCTGCTGAGTCAGGGCAGAGACCGGCAGCCCAGGCTGTGCTCAACACATCATTTTTTACCCACTGTGCCAATGTGACATCATGCTCAGCCATGGTCTACGCAGGATAAATACGGATACTGTCTGCCAGGTCTTTCCAAGCCATAGAACACCATCAGATGTGCTGTGACTATCTGGAAGTACTTGGCTTCGTTGGGATACAGATGGGGTGAGATGCAGAGCCAGAGCCATGGCCCAGGAGGAGGGAGAACAGTTGGGCCATTTTGCTTGAAGCTACAGGCAGCAGATTTCCAGGCTGGGGAATGCTTGCAAGAGCTGATCTGGAAAATCAAAATAGCACATTTTTCTCAGAGCCAAAACACCAAAGTAGACATTCAGTTTGAATCAGCGAAAACCCCTTGTTTTAGTAACTGAGATATTTAATTTTGATTTGGCTTTATTAATTTATCTTGGTAAGCACATATTGTCTACTGCCTGCTTCTAAATTCATGGAATCACCATAGAATCAGAGAATCACCGGGTTGGAAGAGACCCACCGGATCATCGAGTCCAACCATTCCTATCAAACACTAAACCATGTCCCTCAGGACCTCGTCTACCTGTGCCTTAAACACCTCCAAGGAAGGTGAATCAACCACCTCCCTGGGCAGCCTGTTCCAATGCCCAATGACCCTTTCTGTGAAAAAATTCCTCCAAATATCTAGCCTAAATCTCCCCTGGCAGAACTTGAGGCCATTCCCTCTTGTCTTATCCCCTGTCACTTG
>WAAB01024201.1:272702-289716 GCA_013389865.1 Piaya cayana
CATTGGCCTTCTTGGCCACCTGGGCACACTGCTGGCTCGTGTTCAGTCGGCTGTCGACCAACACCCCCAGGTCCTTCTCCTCCAGGCAGCTTTCTAGACAGACTTCTCCTAGTCTGTAGCTCTGCATAGGGTTGTTGTGCCCCAAGTGCAGGACCCGGCCTAGAGCCTAGGGTCCTAGAGCCTCCTGTCTTCTACCACTCTCCTCTTCCCAAGCCATGACTGTTGCACCATGCTGGAAATGTCTCTGTGTGCAGCTATAGGAGAACCGCAATGGAAAGTGCCTCCTTGGAGGCTGACCCTTTGTCATTACTTAATTATGTCTTTGTAGACCTCCTTACAGTGAGGGAAAGGATGCCTGCACCCTGGCTCCTTCCGCAGCTGTGTGTAGCCCTGCAGTTACAGGTACAAACTGGATCCTGCTCTCAGGTCAGTGTTGTAGAAGCACCGCTGCCCAGCACCCCGCATGCTCTTCATTGGGGTGATTTGGGGTGCAAAATGCCTCACATCTCCCCATGCAGCAATGCTGAACAGAGGCTAATAGAGCTCTGCTGCTCTTACTAACTGGGCTTTCAGAGTGAGGCCGTCAGTTTTGTATCTTAATGTGTTGCATGGAGGTGTTTTTGTCCTGCAACCATCAGCATCACAGTAGTGCAGGAAGGGAGGTGGAAGGCTTCAAAAAGGAGCATAAAACATGGGCAGGAGGAGCTGCAGCATGACATGGATATACCAGGGGAGTCTGCAGGAGCTGCAGCCCACTGGTAGCACCTGCTGATGCAGCATGTGCCCCATGTGGTGCTGCCCTGTGGTGCCAGGTGGGAATCCTCAGGGTGCAGCTCATCCAGGGCCTGGGATAGTTGAAGCAAACATTGCTTTTTGTAAATTGAGAAGGACATCACCACACTGGAGGAGTACAGGTTGATGGGGACAGTGCTGCCAGCTTGTGGTAAGCTCTGCTGATTGGAAAA
The DNA here is from genome assembly GCA_013389865.1 of Piaya cayana. NCBI lineage: Eukaryota > Metazoa > Chordata > Aves > Cuculiformes > Coccyzidae > Piaya > Piaya cayana. The sequence continues at coordinate 273,668 of WAAB01024201.1, forward strand.
AATGTTCATCTTCCACTTTCCAAATATGCAGAACCACAGTACTGGGTCTGGTGCTGTTCAATATTTTTATCAATGACCTGGATGAGGGGATTGAGTGCACCCTTAGAAAGACTGCAGATGGCACTAAACTGGGATGACGTGTTCATCTGCTAGAATAGAGGAATCTGAACAGGCTGGATCAGTGGGCTGAGACCAGTGGGCTGAGGTTTAACAAGGCCAAACGCGGAGTCCTGCACTTGGAACACAACTCCGTGCAGCACTACAGGCCTGGGGAAGAGTGGATGGAAAGCTGCCTGGCAGAGAAAGACCTGGGGGTGTTGGTTGACAGCTGACTGAATATAAGCCAGCAGTGTGCCCAGGTGGCCAAGTAAAGCCAACAGCATCCTGGCTTCTATCAGAAATGGTGTGACCAGCAGGACCAGGGAAGTGATTCTGCCCCCGTACTCAGCACTGGTGAGGTTGCACCTCAAATACTGTGTTCAGCTTTGGGCTTCTTACTATAACAAAAACTTTGAGGGCCTGGAGCATGTCCAGACAAGAGCAACAAGGCTGGTGAAGGGGCTGGAGAACAAGTCTTACAAGGTGCGGCTGAAAGAGCTGGGGTTGTTTAGCCTGGAGAAGAGGAGGCTGAGAAGAGACCTTATTGTTCTCTACAACTGCCTGAAAGGAGGTTGTAGAAAGGAAGGAGCTGGCCTCTTCTCCAAGTGATTGGTCAAGAAGGAATGGTCTTGAGCTGCGTCAGGGGGAAGTTTAGATTGGATATTAGGAAAAATTTCTTCACAGAACGGGTTATCAAGCACTGGCACAGGCTGCCTAGGTAGGTGGTTGAGTCATCATCCCTGTAAGTATTTAAAAGGTGTGTAGATTAAGTACTTAGGAATATGATTTAGTAGTGGATAGGTACAGATAGAGTTGATGATCTCTAAGGTCTTTTCCAACCTTATGATTCTATGACATAAAACAAATCCACCTCAAAAGCATTTAAAACTGAGCTTCAGCATGAGGTTTCTACTAGGTTTCCCAGCAGTAGGTGTAGTCCCTAGGTAAGGATTGTGTGTCTAAAGTTGGATTGACTAAGGTGATAAAGAAAAAAACTGCCTCAAAGCTTAAAATCTAAGCAGAGAAAGAATTACTGAGATACTGTTTTCCTTATTTGGCCAAGAAATTCAGGATACCTTGTCTGCAATCTCACAGAAATCTGAGCTAGATCTGGAACTGCGTTCAAGCAACTTGACTCCTAGTTTTATGACTTTGCTGTTAAAGCATCCTTCCTTCTTAAGCAGCTCAAGTAATAGTCTACGTAGGGAGTGAAGACAAACGTAGACTCTTATCTCCAGTATTACAGATCTGAATAAAGCCTCAGGTCAATGTAATCAGACATATGCAAAACCAGAATATGACATCTCTATGACATGGTTGAATTACTGGCATTGCAGAGCTGGTCAAACATTTTTTTTTAATAAAAGTTAAGTCTATCAGTTTTGGGGAGAAACAAAGGTCCTTGTGAATTTTTGTAAAGTATAGGGACAAAATAGTCACTGTAGCATTAGAAGGTAAGGAAGGGCTGAGGAAAACAAGGGGGAAAAAGTAATTTTTTCAGCACAAAAAATATCATTGTAGAAATGATGACAATTTTTAGTATTCTTAAAATGGATGTTAATTTTATAGGGAATATTTCTCAAGGAAAAATTGATCCAGTTAAAAATATTAAATGTGAGAGCATTTCATTATGGCTTGACTGAAACATTCTGCGTTGACCTAAAAAGATTTTTTTTTGTCTTAACCTTTCACTGAAAAGCTTTAAAGATTTTATTCAGCTTGATTCAAATTTATTTTTTCGTGGTTTTTTCCATTCAGCCAACTGTATCTGATGGATCATTCTTTACTAAAACAGCTTCCTTACTTTTGCTAGCTTGATCTTGCACACTTAATTTGACATTAAGTACCTATTTGGTTGACAGTTTCTAGCTTATATTTTTGAATGTCAAAAAAGGCAAAAATAATTTGAACATGAAATGCATTAAATTTTCATAATGTGTAACTTTTTTATGTGTCTGTAAATATTTCATCCCACTTTGGTTCCTCTAAAACATCCTCCAGCCCATTGACTGTAGCAATGGGTCAGGTAAACATCTTGACCTCTATCCACTCTATCTATAAACTCAGCTTAAAAACCCTATAAATAACTATTATTGGTTTTCATCCTCTGCAGCTACACTTCGTGTCACAGCTGAGAATGTCATTGCACAAAAGTGACAATTATCTTTTTTTTTCTTTTCTTTTTCTTCTTACATAGTTTATAAAGTGCAAAGACAAGAAAAGTCAAAAGCAAGATCTTCGTTCAAATAAAGGTAAAATCTTGCTGCACACAGAAAAGTGACTTTGGAGAAAAATGATGTCACCAGGCTCTGTATTTATTCTCTTCAGTGGCATCCAGATCAAATTTACTGGGTTTTCAAGGTGATGTTTCTAACCAGCCAGCCCTTAAACTCAAACTGGGATCTGAAAGTCAATATGTGTCCTTTCCGACTCGTGTATAATCACCCTTAATGAAGTTTCTACAGACAGGATTTAGCTGACAAGTTGGTGTTTATCATACACATGATAAAAAAAACATTAATCCAAACCACTCATCCATAGCTAGGCTGACTCTTCATCATTAATTGGTTAAATGTGTGCTATCTGTAAAGCAAGACAGAACAGGATGATCTGAAAAGTAGATCTCTTAAGATGGAGTTGGGTTTAGGTAGTGCTTTCCCCTACTGCAGAGATATTTCATTTTTGCAAAATATTCCCCTGGTAAACCCACTGGTGGGCCTCTGTCTGCCTGGGAGAAATCCTTCACACAACTTTGAGTATTAGCTTCCAAAGCAAAATGGGTTTGTGGGATCAAAAGTAGGGGAGCAAGGGAGAAATATGTAGGACTGCAGAGTGATTGGCTGTCCAACAGGAGATATGATCAGATTTTGGAGTTTCTAGCCCTGGAGCTTTCCTTGTTTAGCATGGGCACCACATGATGTTTGGCACACAACACTGAACACCCTCCCAAACTCCCTTACATGCATATTTTTGTATTTGATGTACGTGTGGCAGCCTGACATGGGTTGTGACAGAAACTACTAGTGATCTGTGCAGCAAGCTGCCATCTCTTCAGGGTGAGGTAAGGATGCAATTTGAGCATTAAAGCAGGGGAACAGTGGCTAGTCTCTATTCTCTGATCTGCTACTAGGCTGTCCTAGGAAGCAACAGATACCTCCTTTGCAGGGAGCTTTGAAATATGTTAGTAAAGAATGCAGTATTAAAGGAAGGAGTATTGCTTTCACAACTCTGTTAGAATTAGTCAGGTTCTGTTTGGAGAAAGATGAGATTTTGTTGGTTTCTCAAATAGATGTGTGGCTGGCTTTTATCTTGGTAGAAATGGCTGTTGGCTATTGCCTTCAGACACCTAGTCAGTGGCTCAGTCTGGGCTTCCTTCATGTTGCATCTGTAATTCTGGGAATGTGGAAGGTGTCCCTTGGGAATTTGCCAGGATTTCCTTTGAATCATGAGTGACCTGAGATAGTGCTCCTAATGGCCTGATGCAGTCTGCCACCCTGCAGCATGACAGTCTGGGGCTGAGCAGCCTTTCTTCTCTACCCCCATACTGCAATTCTTCCAGTTTCTTTGATCCTGCTCTTCTCTGCTCCCTTCCTTTCTACCCGTTTCCCTAGTCCCACTTTGTTACTATTATGCTTGTCCTTTAAAGTTAGCCTGTTATTTAACCCAGCCTTCATCCCCTGCCCATTTTGCATTGACCCTGTGCCTTCCCATGCAAATTGTACAGTATAACTTGTAAGGTTCCTGATCCCTGAAGAGCCAGATATGGCCAGCATGGACAGTCCTGGCCTCCCACAGCAGGGGCACACAGGTAACTCATTTCTCAAGGAGCCTCAGGACAGTGAGTGGGCCTCAGTCCAGAGGAGTCAGAGAGAAGACTTACACCTTACCAACAAGGCAAGGTTGGGAGGCTTTTAAACAAGGCTGAGTGGATCCTCCTCTGTGTACTCTTTGATTTGTCTGTATGTGAGTTGGATGACTCTGAGTTCCACACTCCAGTGTTGTTTTCTCACTGTCTTCTGAATCTCCTGTCCATCTGTCAGCAAGCCTTCATACCATGTGCATCCCTTTGATTCTGTGACTGGAGGCTTAGCAGCTTCCTTTGCAGTGGGAATGCAGCTAAACCTAATCTGAGGTGATATAGGTTGTGTATATCAATGGGTGCTGCTCCACAGTGGTATCAGGACTGTGTGATTGTGGGGTTAGGTGGTCCTTTGCTGTCCCAGGAGTAATCTCTGCACACAGAAACAAACCAAGAATTTAGCCAAACCATTTTTTTCTTTGGGGGTAAAATGCCATGGAGACTTTGGAAAGTATGTTGAAACCTTCTTTTAGAATCATAGAGTAGTTTGGGTCGGAAAGGACCTTAAAGATCATCTGCTTCCAACCCCTGGGCCATGGGCAGGGACATGTCCCACTAGACTAGGCTGCCTGGCCTTGAACACTTCCAGGGATGGGGCAGCCACAACTTCCCTGGGCAACCTGTTCCTCATTGTGAAGAATTTCTTCCTAATGTCTAATCTAAGTCTTTCCCCATCTAATTTAAAGTCATTCTTCCTTGTTCTCTCACTGCCTTTGTAAAAAGTCCCTCCGCAGTTTTCTTGTAGCCCTCCCCTCCTTTTCTGATTGTTATTTTCTGCTGCTTCTCCTATTGAGATTTTTTGAGCCCATGGCCTCTGTATCTTTCTAATAACAGAAAAAGCAAGATTTGAAAATAATCTGGAACTCATGCCACTCAGAAAGAAGCAAGAGCCGGGATGATCACCTCTTAGACTTTAGACAGGACATTGTGTGTTAATTTGTAAAGCAGCATGTTTGCAGAAAAGTGGCGATACGGTTTTGGGCTGCTTTATGGAAGCACCATATTGCAGCTCAAGGTGGTAATAGATTAACTGTAGAATCCTGATGCATTCACACCTAAAATGATCACATCCAGCCTTGCACACACCTGTACTTGCAGTGTCTCAACAAACTGAAAGGAGTTCAAAGAAGGGCAGCAACAATTATCAGGATGACTTCAGGACTGATTTAGATGGAAAGACTAGAAGTGCTAAATATGGGTAAGAGATGATGAAGGCTAGGATGTGTTAAGAGACTACAAATATTTGCAGGGTGTTAATGCTAAGAGGAGAAGAATTACTTTGCATGATTCAAAGGAGTATATAATGAGAAATGACACATAAGGAAGTGACAAATTAGTCTGAGAACTACAAAGAAATTTCTGCTGTCAAAATACGCAGTACTAACTTTCTCTGTGTTTTGTTGTGAGTAAAGTACGTACAGAGGCAGGTAGCAGGCCCTGGAGGGAAAACTTTGGAGGCTATACTCATGGAATCAGCCTGCACCAGAAGAGAAGTAAACTGGAGATACTCATTCACCTGTCAGAGACAACTTCCAGCTACCACAGATGTTGTTTCTACTGTTTCTCTTCCATATATACTGCCAAACAAAAAGAGGCCAAAGTAAAATGTCAGCCGTCAGATACAAGGTTATAGAGACTGATCAATACCAATTACTTTTCTGAGAAGGAATATTATGGAAAGTTGCAGGTATAGCAGCCATCTTCGTTAGCACCATTGAAGAATCCCTCTAATGCCACCAAGCTTATAGGGACTTGTTACCGCTTTCATACCTGCGAGCGTCTTGCCTGAAAGAACAAGATAATCAAGAAATATCATCTTTGGGAATGTACCGTTCATTCAATCTACACTCTTCTAACCCAGCACATCTAATTTACATATTAATTTATTTCTACATGGTTATGACTTCCATATTATGTTTCCAGTTAGTGTAGAGGAATCTTATTAACACAGCCCAATCTTGAAAAGGTTTTATCTAAATATCTAGCCTAAACACATTACAACTCTGTGAATTAACCCTTCACGTTCTTTGCCACACGATTAAGAGCAAAAGTTTTCTTCTTCCTTAAAGGTGACACTTACATTATGCCACTCCACAAATCTCTTAATTGCCCGTGACCAAGCTCCAGCTCCCTTGTACCTGCAGGGTACCCTTCATTAGGAGGCTTCACATGATGATGGATGAGAGCTATGCACCCACATGTGCTTGCCATGGTCCTCCCTTGCAGCTCTGCTTTCTAAACACCACATCCCATGCGCTTGTGTTTCTTGATGGAGAAGGTCTGAAACATCTGCTTTGATATCGCTCACTGATATTTTAATAAAGTTCCCTTTAATTTTCGTTTCTTCTCTAATTTAATTTCAAATTGCTTTCATTTAGTTCATCTGAAGCAGCATGGCAGACCATTTACATATAAAGATGGTGGCTCTGGATCAGGCTTTTGTTCTGTACTTGCTAAATACTTCCAGAGAAGTATTTCAGCAGACACAAAACGTGCCTGATCATGGCCACAGGGTTGTGGGTGAGGGTGAGGATGAGAAGCTGAGGATATGATCAGGAGGGTGCCTCAGCCAGCTGCAGGTGCTGGTGGTTTCAGGAGGAGTGAGGGAGGCAAGTGAGGAACAGTAGTATTCATCTTCCAAGTGCTGCTGCAGGGGTGCAAGTTTTGTGCACCTTTGTCTTCCTTTTTGCCTGGCAATTCATGTTTACTGATGGAGCGGGAGATACATAAGGCCCTTAGATGTTAATTGCCTCTGCCAAATGATTGTTGCAATCAATCCTGAGAAAATTTATGTGGGATTTGTTTGCCTTTTGCCAGTTTGAAGCTTTCATGATGGAAAATGATTGGACTGGATGATCCAGTGTGTCCTTTCCAACCTAGTGATTCTATGATTCTATGGAAAGGAAACATCGTATTTCACTCGAGCCTTGCTGTCACATGGCTGGATGTTGACCAGACACTGGTGTTACCATTTGGAGTGGCTGCAATCCTTCAGCCCAGTGACACCTTTGCAGGCCCTGTGGTGCACGTAGAATGTGTTTTCATGCACCTGGATGCCCTCTGGCTGGTGTGGGCTGTTGCTGGGGTGTTACTGTGTGTTGAGGACCAGGTTGCTGTGGCCTCTGCAGGCTGTATGAGTAGCACAGGCTTTGTTGGTGTCTTGGACTGGGCACAGCTCTCTTTGCAGGCAGATTGAGTGAATGCAAGCAGCAGCCAGCTTTGAGACACCCATGGAGGTGAGGGGCAGGTGAGGCAGGAGCACAAGAGCTGGTGCTGCTTCTCTGCTCTGAAATATGGCTCTACAGGCAAAAATATAGCACATCCCTTGGGCAGGAGTTCCCCTGCTGCAGGAGGTGGCATGGGATGTGCTGGTGCTGTTGGGACCTCCCCTTTGTCTACACAGCTTGTGTATCTCTTGCCTGTGCAGCCTGAGAAGACAAGACTTTATACGAGCTTGCTGGTGACACAAGGTCTTTTTCTTTTCTGTCTCTTCCCTTGGCTTGGGGAGACTTTGCCATTGGTTTGTGGCATCACCTTCAAGGAGGAGCTGTGGGAGTTTCTCATGCTGGTCCTGGGGCTGGGTGATGCACTACCACAGGCTTGGTTTGTAAAGCTTTTGTGTGTGATCCTTGACTTGGCTGCATGTGCAGGATACACCACGCTGACCTCCTGGCCAGTGGGTGCCTGAGGCTGGGCTGGGGCAACAGAGGGTTGTCCCTGCACAACATGGCCCTTCAGTGCTTTTATTCTTCATCTGGGGAGGCTGTAGTGTGGGGTCTAAATCTGCCTGAGAGCTTCCACCAAAGCTGGCCCAACGCTGGCAGCTCACAATGGCTCCGAGCTTGTGGCCTCAGGGGACCAGGTCCCATTGTGACTGGACCAGTGGAGCTGCTGAAAGAGCAGCGAGGGTAAGGTGCTTCATGTTAGTCTGGTCTCTGTTTCCTTATAAGTAAGCAGAAATAGATTTAAACAAGAACTATATCAACACTTCCCCAAGGAAGGTCTTTATTCAGGGGCCAAATTTGGCCTCCAGTGAATTAATGGGACCAATCATGTTCTTTAGGTATGTGTAGTTGTTCTCATTTGAAAATTTTGAATGCAGCGTTGGAGACTTGCCAAGGCAGGGTGGGAACTGGAAGTTGTAACACTGCATCCTTGTTCAGGCCTTTACCTAGCAAACACTTTTGGATGCAATTTAATAACTTTGTGTAGTTTCCCCTACTGCACTGCTTCTGTTTGCTGGGGCAGCTTCTTGCACAGGTACCTGCAGGCCAGCATGGGGTCTCGGACCGGCTAGTCACAGGAGTTTCTGCTTTGCTGCAGTACGTGCAGCTATTCAGCTTATGATTCGGTCAGCAGTACTGTACGTGTCAGCATGTAGTTCTTCACTGCCCTAAAGTAATGGTCTTCGACCAATGGCCCAAGAACTATTTCTAAGGGTTTGTGAAAGGTAATGAGAAAAGCAAGGCTATTGTCATTAGGTTGAAATTCATTATCCGGGGATCCATAGCTCCATTTGAGATGTTTTATAGGTCCATGACTTTAAATAGGTTGAAAACCATGGCTCTAACAGCTTCCTTACCCTCTGATGGTTCCTTACATAATGCAATAGCAACACTTTTTTTGCCAGAGTAACAAATAGCAAGAGCACTAGGTCAGACATCTGAGGAGGAAACTATCACTAGGAAGCTATAATGGTAGCTGCCTAATTGAATTGACATTTTATGTATTATAAGTGAAAATATTGAATGAACCCTATTATAATACATATCAAATTGAGAGTGATTTTGGGGGATAACTGCTGCTTTTTGCCAAATGTTGCTGAGAGAATCATTATAAATGGGGCAAGATGTCTCTTTCATGCAAGATTTATGCCTGAGGTCTAGGTTTTAAAACTTTTGTTCATATCTGAATTTTGTTCTGTGCATTACTCGACAACATTCCCTTCATATGCACAAAAAATCAATCTATCTCTAAAAAAGTTGAGATTTAGAAACAATATATAGCCAACAAATATTGGCTCAATTTTTACTTTCTTCTGGTTCTTGATCAATAGCCAGATATTCATGGTATATTTTCAGCTGTCCTCCATGAGTTTTACTGCTAGATTGCTGGAGCTGAACCTTTAAAAGTCAAAATATCATGGGAAGTAGTGGCAAAATCTAACAGGTTGGCTTCTGCTTTGCAGCTGGAGCATAATACAGAATTTGATGCTGCTCTTTGTGAGTACTATGGTCTTGTCTGAAAAGATAATTTTGCCTGGGATACACTGGGGTTGGTAGAACCATTATTTATACTGTGGGAGTCTTCTTCAGAAAAGGGTCTAATAAAGTCTACTATGAACAACTGGAAAAACCTGCTTTTGGGTTTCATATTTGTGCGAATCTTGCATATCTGAGAGATACAAAGTTCATGCTTATTTTCAGCTTTATTTTGGGTGTTTAAATTTATCTTAAATGGCATATGGGTACTGTCATGGCAGGTTGCACAGGGGTATTTTTTATCAGGAAAATACAGTAATGGGGATAGCTGTAGAATTTGTCTAGACAGAAGAAGCGAGAGACTAAAATAGCACAGTGGAACATGGACAGGAAGGAACAAAAGATAAATGTGTGTGTCTGTATTGCGGGGGGGTTAGCTACACATGACTGATTATACATTCAGGGCAAATCATCAGGAACATGTTACCACCGGTAAAGGAAAGTCTTGAGGACAGATGGAGTCCCAGGGGTGAGAGCTATCTGATAAATGAGAAAACAGTTGTGGAAAGGTAGTCCCAGTCTTCTTAGGTAGGGTTTTTTAGGTGGTTCAAGATAAGCTCGTTTTCTTTTGTCTTTAACCCATTACATTTCAGCAACACCTACAAAGAATCTTTGAAATTGTTATAATAAATTCCTATTTTTCTAACTATTAGATTAAGATTTTCAGTAGTTTCCCTACGACCGTATAGTCATGGAAAGACGCAGAAATAAAAAAATAGTGGAAGACTTACATAATTTGGCGATGAAAGGTGTTTTTCTGGATGCCAATGATCCGGGGACCAAATTCAGCCCTGTCCTACCCTTGTTGGCAAGAGGTACTTCATAATGTAATGCTAGTGCCCCCATGGGGGCTCCTCTTGGTTCAAGCGTGGGCTCTGTAAAGCTCTTGCTGCTGGTGGACAAGGTCCTGTCCAGGAGTAGTTCCTTTTAGTGAAAAACTCCGAACAGTTGTAACCTGTGTGAGAACAGATATTAAACTGACAGGCTTTTAAACTGTCTTCTGAGAGTAGAAGAGGGCAAAGCATCAGAGTACCCCAGAACTATTGTTGGCTATTTTCTGGCTGCACAGAAAAAAACTCACTCTGCTATCAAATTAATACTGGGGGAAAATTGAAGAACAGCGAAAATTGAGACACACGGATGACTGGCTTGGGAGTTAAATTATTTCAAAGGTAAATCAGTAGGGCTAAAATTCAGAGCTTCTATTCATGTTCAGTAGTAACCGCATTAGAGCCACTTTCCTTCTGACTTTATGCACAATTAAAAGGGTTACTTCTGAGAGCCAGATTAGTGGTATCAAAACTTGGCTTGTGCCTTAGCAAATAAAATGGAGGGAAATACAGGAAATCATAAAGCTCTCCATGAATCTAGTAAAGGGAAAGTTTAGAGAAACACACAGAGGGAAGTGATTAATAATGAACTGAAATGTAAAATTTTAGTTCGATACAAGATGGAATTGACTATGGTGATAAGTTATGGAATTGGATTCTGAGATAAATGGTAAACCCTGGTTGCCTGAAGCTCTTGATTTGTTTGAGAAATTGCATAAAACGATCTTCTGTAATGTAGTTTCATGTATTTATCTTAAACTCCTGAAGTGGAATGCAGCATCAGGGCAGGAGAAGAGGCGCACGTGGCCCCTGTTAGTGTAGCCCCAATGCTTGATGCAGTTTGCTGTTCATGCATTGTGATACTAGGAAAAAGGCAATAGCTTCCTGGTAAACGTGCATTTTCCTCATATTGGAGTACTATAGAAAAGACGGAATAAATTGTCATTTTCTGAATTTCAGAAAATCATGCTTAAATTGGAAGTTTTTGTAATATTACTGCTAGAGCATAAAGTTATCTAGGAAACTCTTTTATAGCTTGAAGGCCTGCATATTTCATTGGATGTGGGCAAAGAAGTGAGTTTCAAAGCACGTCCTCAAGTCAAAGATTTGGTATTTGCAACCTAAATCATGTGGCAGTGTGTGTTTCCTGGGAGGGTGATTCCTGAAACCACCCAACTGTTAACTGTGAGCGTGCAATTAAAAATGTATGCTGTGTTTGTCAGCTATTTAAACTGTTCAAGCTAGTTACATAAGGTGAAGGAATTAATTACATAAGTTATACAATGAATTGCAAATTGTTTATTTGGTTGTGACAGTCATAGCTTAAGATATTTGTAGGCCAAGAGTTAGTCAGTGAAGACATTTATGAATCACTTTGAATAATGAATAAATTTCAGGGGTTTTTTTGCAACCTGTTAGCAGACAATTCAAGAAAAAAAAGGACAAAACTTGTCGAAGTTGTATTTAAATTATTCAGTCTGCTCCAGTTTACTGAGTTAAGCTGGGTTTGTACTATCGACTAAATCTGACAGTTCATGTCTTGTCATCAAACTCCTGAGTCATCTAGACTTTTGAATGTTTTTCTGTATAACTGTATAATTACAGTGAGAAAATAAAGTACATTAATAGGGCTTAATTAAAACATGTATATGCATGCAGACTTGTGTATACAAATGAAAATATCAAAACTTCTGTGTTCTCCTGCTTGAGCATCAGATATAGCAGTACTCTGCAGTGCAGATTCTCTGTAAATGTTGTTTCAGGTCTTTTCCCTGCATTGGTACCGTGGTTAAAACAGCCTGATTATGTAGTATCTATTGTTCTGAGAAATAAACAAAAAATGTTGGTGTCTGAATTTGCTCTGCTAACCTCCAACTTTTCCAATAGAATATTTTGTTCCAGTTCTGCAACAAAAATAACCTCTGTTAGTACTGTGCAGTTTGCTGCTAATACAGTGGACTGGAGTTTCTGCTAGTATGTTTTTTTACAGAAGCAATCTTTATTGCAGTAATAAAGTGAAAACCTTACTTAGATACATACTAACCCTTGAGTGTCTGTTCTAGAGGATTCTGTTAGTTGAAGTGAAGTCTTATGCTATGGGCTCTTTGTTGAGAAGCTTGTGTGTCAGATGTGGGTGGTGGGAGCCGTATGCTACTATGGTAAGGGTCTCTGTCCTCTTTTCCTGAGATGTGGGTGATGCAGCTAGCTAAATTATAATTCTCCTGTGGCCTGTGGGAAAATGTGGGGTTCGTCTGTGTCCTTTCTCCCCCCCCGCCCTGCTTTTCTCCATCCTGGTCCATGAGAACTCATTAGAGGTGGCTGAAGGTCACTTCTGCTGATAACCTGTGGTCTGGCTCAGCTGCTGGGTCAGATGAAGATTATCAGTTCATGGATGCCTGGATCTCCCCTCTCTTCTCTTGGCTGAAGCTTTTGGGATGATTGGCAAATGCTGGGGTGCTGTTGGCCAAAGTATGTTTTCTTACAGAAAAGTAACTCTTCTGGGGCTGGAATGGCTCGCAGCAGGTTTGCTCTGTGTCAGCAGAGCAGCATGAAGTTGTCCTAATGTAAAATGGCCTCAAGCTCTGCCTCTGATAACCTGTTTGATGTAGTTTTCAAGTAGTTTGGTACCTTACAGGTACATTGTGGTGATTAGTTAATGTTTGTCATTCTGGAGCTCTTCCAGGAGAAAACATTTAACAAGTGCACAGGAGTGTTATTAAAATGCACTTCACTGCATAGCAGGGAAAGATGTATTTAATTGTAATTACTGGGCATCTTTTCAGGAATGTGAGTTGCATGTGCACCACACAGAGCATCTAAGCTTTTAATTGCTCTTGATGTTTAACTGAGATGGCTGGTGAATGGCCACCCAGCCTGGCAGGGGAATGTCTTCAGAATCTGATCCATGTGAAAATTGGTGTTGGCATGTGTGTATGAACCATATCTGCTTCGAAAGCTGGAAGTGGCCAATGTTTCACTCTGAGTTCAGAGTCAATGGAGGAAGTCATCTGGTGAATGAGGCCATGGAAATGTTGAGAACAAGGAGACCTTGTTCTCACCAACATGAAGGGCTGGTGGGGAATATGAGGCTTGAGGCAGCCGTGGCTGCAGTGGTCATGAAATGTTGGAGTTCAAGTTCCTTAGGGCAGCAGAGGGTGGAGGAGGGGGATGTAGGCACACAGCAAGCTCACTACCCCGGACTTCAGGAGAGCAGACTTTGGCTTCTTCATGGATCTGCTTGATAGAGCACCACGGGATAGAGCCACAGAAGGAAGGGGTGATCAAGAGAGCTGGTTAATGTTCATGGATCAGCTCCTTGAAGTTCAGGAGTGATGCATCCCAACAAAGAGAGGTTGGGCAAAATCATTGGAAGGCCTCCATGGAGGACTGAGGAGCTCCTAGAGCAACTCAAACACAAAAAAAGGAAGCCTATAGAGAGTGGAAGCAAGGACAATTTAGTGTCTGACAGCAATGGTTGGACTCGATGATCCAAGAGGTCTTTTCCAGCCTGTTGATTCTATAATTCTATTGCCACCAAGCTTATAGAGGCTTGTTACCCCTTTCATACCTGCGAGCGTCTTGCCTGAAAGAACAAGATGATCAAGAAATACTAAAAATATCATCTTTGGGAATATACCGTTCATTCGACCTGTCCTCTTCTAACCCAACACATCTAATTTACATATTAATTTATTTCTACATGGTTATGATTTCCATATTATGTTTCCAGTTAGTGTAGAGGAATCTTATTAACACAGCCCAATCTTGAAAAGGTTTTATCTAAATATCTAGCCTAAACACATTACAACCCAGTGAGTTAACCCTTCATGTTCTTTGACACAAATTTAAGAGCAAAAGTTTTCTTCTTCCTTAAAGTTGAAACTCTTACATTATGCCCCTTCACAAATCTCTTAATTGCCCGTGACCAAGCTCCAGCTCCCTTGTACCTGTAGGGCAGCCTCCATTAGGAGGCTCCACATGATGAAAGGTGAGAGCTGTGCACTCAGGCTGGGTCTGAAACATCTGCTTTGATACCGCTCACTGATGTTTTAATAAAGTTCGCTTTAATTTTCATTTCCCTTCAAATTTCATTTCTTTTCTAATTTAATTTCAAATTGCTTTCATTTAGTTCATCTGAAGCAGCATGGCAGACCATTTACATAGAAAGACGGTGTCTCTGAATCAGGCTTTTGGTCTTTGCTTGCTACATTTTCCAAAGGATATGTTCAGGGGAAGCAAAATATGTCTGGGCTAAGGATATGATCAGGAGGGTGCCTCAGCCAGCTGCAGTTGCTGGCGGTTTCGGGAGGAGTGAGGATGGTAAGTGAGGGACAGAAACACATATCCTCCAAGTGCTGCTGCAGGGGTGCAAGTTTTGGGCACCTTTGTCCTGCTTTTTGCCTGGCAGTTCTTTTATTGCAGTGGCTGTTTACTGCTGGAGGGGGAGACACACAAGGCCCCTAGATGTTAATTGCCTCTGCCAAATGATTGTTGTAATCAATCCTAAGAAAATTTATGGGGGATTTGCTTGCCTTTTATGTGTTTGAAGTTTTCATGAGGGAAAAGGAAACATCACATTTCACTCAAGCCTTGCTGTCACATGGCTGGATGTTGACCAGACACTGGTGTTACCATTTGGAGTGGCTGCAATCCCTCAGCCCAGTGGTCCCAAGTGACAAGTGGTGTTCCCAGGGGCTGGTATTAAGACCAGCACTGTTTAACATTTTTGTTAATGACAGGGATAGTTCGACTGAGTGCACAATTAGGAAATTTGCCAATGACACCAGGCTGAGGGTTGCAGTCTTCTAGAGGGACTTTGATAGGCTTGAGAGGTGTGCCTGTGAGAACCACATGGAATTCAACAAGGCCAAATACACGGACCTGCTCATGTGTCAGGACAATCCCAAGCAAAAATATAGGCTATGAAGAGAGGCTGAGAAAGCTGAGGTTGTTCAACCTAGAGAAGAGAAGGCTCTGTGAAGACCTTATTGTAACCTTTCAGTACTTAAAGTGGGCCTAAAGGAAAGCTGAGGAAGGACTACTTAGAACGGCATATAGCAACAGGACAAAGGGTAATCACTTTAAACTGAAAGAAGGTAGACTTAAATTAGATATAAGGAAAAAATTCTTCACCTTGAGGATACGGTGGTGAGGCACTGGCACAGATTGTCCAGAGAAGTTGTGGATGCCCCACCCCTACAGCTGTTCAAGGCCAGGTTGGATGGGGCTTTGAGCAACCTGATCTAGTGGAAGGTGTCCCTGCCCATGGCAAAGGGGGTGGAAGTAGATGATCTTTAAGGTCCCTTCCAACTCAGAACATTTTATGATAAAAACATATCTGTAAAACAAAACAATAGCAACAACAAAATTAAACCAATGCTAATATGTGAAGCAGGAATCACTTTGCCAGATCTACAGTAGTGTGAAAGAAAATATAGTTTATTACGAGGCAAAGTAATTTCAGAATAACTTGGTACCTTTCAGGAGAAAATACTAATTAAAGTATTCCCTGCTGCTCTTTTTTACAAGGTAGTATAGTTCTGGTGCTGTACAGAAGGCTTGGAATGACTGTACTGAGCTAGACATATACATGGGGAAGGATGATGCGTGAAACCCTCAACCTCTCAGGTTTGCACCGAGTATGATTTATATGAAATGGAATATTCTGGTCAGTTTGGGATCACTTGTCCCATTTGCCCCTCCCTGCAGATGTGACTCTTCTTCGTCTTTGACTTAATGACACTCCACCAGCTCAAGGAGTGGCCTTGGCTACCACAGGAGTAAGTATATACAGTGGTCTTTCTGCATACCAGTGCCCTGCATTATCATTTTGCAGAATCACTAGGTTGGAAAAGAACCACCAGATCATCGAGTCCAACCATTCCTGTCAACCACTAAACCATGCCCCTCAGCACCTCATCCACCCGTCCCTTAAACACCTCCAGGGAAGGTGAATCAACCACCTCCCTGGGCAGCCTCTGCCAATGCCCAATGACCCTT
>WAAB01024201.1:289771-357888 GCA_013389865.1 Piaya cayana
TTAGGGCAAACTAGAACAGGTGGGTATAGTGGTACGGAGGCTAGAGATGGTTGATTCTTCTTAAAAATGTTAGCTAAGTGGAGAGTTCTTCAAATAATGCAGTGTGGTCATAGTGGCAGAATATACAGAGGAAGATTGAAATGTTTAGTTACTCGTGTGTTTTCCTGCTTTGCTTCCAAGAAATCCAGAACATTCCTGCAGTCTTCTCCTGACATCTCTGTGTAGGATTAGAGAGAGCTTCTGAATCAGTATAGTCCTCTGCCATTGCAAGCAACTACTCTGTATAATTTCTAGATTATTAATTCCATCCATAGATGTCTTAAGCTACATGTGAAAAAGTAGAATTTTTGACCTTCTTTCCTAGCTTCCACCAAAATGCAGGACTGCACCTATGTGTTTTTTTCCGGTTTGGTCTCATTCTTAATCTGTCTTTCCATAATTGGTAGTCTTGCCCCAGTCTTCTGCTTTGAAGCTCTTGCCATCAGAATGAGTCTTTTCTGCCTCGTTGACTTTCCACCTCATCTCAGAACACAACAGAGAATGTACCTTTTGTCAGTTCCTTAGCTCCTTTCTGTACCTGCCATTAATTATTTGCCTCTACAGGGTATTTGGTTTTTTTTTTATGGACAGCTGACTACAGCCAAGTGAAGTCATGTTTTGCCACAGCTGCTGGTCCTTCTTTCCCCTTAAAGAACAAAGAGAGACAATGAAACCACTTCAGGTGTAAAGTGGTCCAGTTTTTTCAGGCATAACTTCTGAAGTAATTGAGATGCTAATACTAACTAATCTCATGAACCCGTTTCCTGTGGCTATAGTAGAGGCATTTATTAACATCACATATTCGGATTGCATTGTAGTGACTTTGACTTCTTCGAAATCAAGGTAGGCCGCTTATTTGAATTTGGTTTCTACAGTGCAGCTTGCACCCAGTGCAGAGGAACTCTAATGGTGTCAAGCCTTGAGATGTGCATCTGTCCAACTTTGCATAAGCCAAAGGCAAAAGGTGATGTTGGGGCACAAATCGCAAAAGCTAGAATAATTCCTTAAAAGTTTACCCAGATGCTTGCTTCAGATTAGGCTACCCATGAGAGTGTTTTGAATCACATGAGAGAATTTATGCGGGAGTTTCTAGGGCAGACAGAATTCTCTCATATCTAGTTTTCCCCTTCTTGATGCTCCTTCACCATTGCACAACTAGCTCACTGCTTAACTGCCTCCAGCTGCAGCTCGATGGCATGGATCAAAAAATTGGGTGGTTTATAATATGAGGAAAATTCAACCATCACACTGTCTCATACTGATATTGACAAGAAAGAGTACTGAAAAAGACCCAATAGTGCTGCTTGTAGATCTTTGAAAGAAACAGCCAACCACCTTAAAAAGAGATTTGACTTCTTGCCAAGGATCCACAGGGAAAGAAACCAGGACAAGCTGCGTCCACTCACCTGAACATCACTCGACCATGGTTAGTTGTGTGATAAGTTTGCAATATAATACTTTGGTTCATTCTGTGAGCTGTCCTATTCAGAGCTTTAATTCTCTGAGGATGCAAATTTTGTTTTGCCTTTATGGTTGATGGTTACTTAAATACGGAGAGTTCTGCTTGGGAAAGAATGTTAGTCATGCCAGAGACTGTGTATTGGAAATGGAGAGAGATGCAGAAGGAGGAACCCCTAGCGATGCTGCATTTTTCTGCTCTCCTTAAAACAAACCCCTTTGATCTCCAGATGAAGCAACTAGCACAATAGTTTGTATTGATTGATATCACTCTATCATCAAACAATCCACTCGGCTTCTGCAAAGAACATTAGTTCAGCAGCACTGGCAGAGCATTGCTGGAAGTTAATTTTAATGGTAATTTGGAGCCTGGCTTATTTCTCTTTTAAAAGGCTTTTATACATGAAATAAATTTTTATTGCTAATTCATTTCATAATCATCTGGTGTGGGTTCATGCTAAACAGTGCAGTTCACGCTGAACTTCCTTTTCTGTAATAGGGAGAAGCTACTGCCCTCTCCTGAATACTCATGGCTTGTGACTGTTTGTAGTTCAGAGAGGTGGCCTGCAGGGTCATGGAGCCAAAGGTTAAACCAATGAAGGGGATGTTTGTTTTTAATCTTGCAACCTTGCAACAAGCTGAAATTCCTCTGATCAGGTAATTAATGTTACAGGAGACTAAGTCTGTCTGCCAAGACACACTATAGGGTCTCTGGCAGGATGGAGCTCAGAATTTTCCTATTCCTTTCCTTCTGACTGATGTGAGCAGCATAGCCCTAACCCTAATGAAAGTGTCTCTAAAAAGCTGCCATCATGCTGTCTTTTACTTGATGTGGCAGAGCAGTACAGATCATCCCTGATGCAGCACAGCTGCCTTGCAAGGAATCTTGCTATTCCTGCAAGTATGAGTGTATCCATTGTTGACAAGGCACTCTAGAGATTATCCCTGTCCTTTCTAGCAGTAGGTTAGTGATGAAACATGGACCAATGTTCTCCAGAGATAAGTAAATATAACTACTTCTATTACTAGTATATTAGTATGACTAGTAACTAGACTATATCTAGGATAGCTTCCAAAAAAACCCCCAACCCCAGAACCTTCTAAAAATCTCCAATTAAGAGTGTCTGTGGTGACAGGAGTCTGCTATTTTCCCATTAGAAATGAGACTGGCACCTTTCCTGATGGCCACGTGGTGTGACTCAAATTCCCTTTATGGTATTGGGAGTAATATTTGAGAGCAAATCATGCTCAGCTTGATGATGCCAGGGCAGCACATTTGGGTGCGTAGTTCCACAGTGTCAGTGGCGAGAAGTTACTGACACACCTAGTGCTGAAATGCTTTAAGTGCTATGCTACTGCCATGGGTCATGTGCAACCATTTGTAGTACCCTCCCTTTACAGATTTTGTGCTTTGTGGTGTGGAATCAGGGCTATGGAATGATCAAAACCTCAGACTTAATTTGTCTTAATCAGACAAAAGGCATCTGAAGTCAGATTTAAGATTAAATCAGAAGAATACTTTGGGGTTCCAAGAAGGCTGCAGAAGCAATCTGTAGCTTATGTGACCATATAGTACTTCCTCACGAGACCTCAAGTGTCTCCTCTTGGGATACAGGATGCTGAGTCTTCTAAACAACCAGTACTATTTCAAACTGTTTTCTGCCTTGGTATAATGTGAATAATAAAACTAGAGACTTGTCCTCAAGGAAAAAGTCTTGTGGGTAGGTGAAATGTATAGTTGAGCACAGTGAGGCTGTGTGGGTAGGTGAGATGTTTGGCTGAGTATGGTGAGACTGTTCCACTTGGTTATGTCTCCTCTTGGACTTAGAATACTAGTAATGTAAACAGTTGTTTTCCTTCTTTGATTTTAAATGTATCTCTCCACCCCAGTAGGAAAAATCAGCTTGTTAGATGCAGCATTGGAAACATTCAGAAGCACTTGAAATTGTTACAAAATGGTAAAGGAATCAGGTCTGAGACTGTTTTAATATCATTGTTGCACAGTGCCCGGCCTCATGGGGACCTGGTTCAAGATGGAGGCTCCTTGGCATTGTCACAGCACAGCTGAGATAAAGCAAATGTTATCAGGTCTTTGGGAAATCTTTTGATGACAACCTAAGTGTTCTTAAATATTATAGTCTATATGACACAGAGCGCTGAATATTTTTCTTTAAACTAACTTACTGTGCAATTTCATAGCCAAATATTTTTTTCCATAGCTGAAAGGCTACGGGGGAATGGATGAATACTACTATTTCTCACTCCTTAAATTTCCTGTAGGAAAGATATTTGCTGGAAGGCGGGAAATGCTACCTAGAAATTTCTGTTTTCTACCTGCTAAGGGATTCTCCACTTCTGGCCCACTTGCTCTCTCATTTTGGAAAGATAATTATTAAACCTCTGGGATTCTACATTGCTGAGGTAGCTTTTCTTTAATGCAATTCTTTATGAAGTGCTGATATTCAGTCTCACCTCTGTCCATACTCCTGGCAAAGGCTTCTCTTTGTGTGGATGAATTCACATCAATGCAAGTTCAAGCTGTTAATTTTCTGGTATCCCAAGATCAGAGTATTTTACCAAAACTGTTTTCCTGTACTGAGAATGATTATCCTGCAGCTGCTGTGGATATCTTTAGAAAAACCGTTTAATACTTAAGGTGTAAAATCCACCACGTTTGCAAATAAGTTATACAAAGAAGTAGGGTGATGTTATCAATTTCAGAAATTGAGCTGGTTTGTTTTTTATTCTTCTCCCATTTTCTTGCACAGTTCTGTGCTACTAGCCCCTTTTTCTTGCCTGTTGTGAATCTGCAAGCCTAAGTGCTGTACGCCATTCTGTTTACTACGTAAGTTTGGGTGCTCTCTCCTCTAGGCATGATTGCACTAAGCAGTTGTTAGAGGAGGACGTGCTAATATTTGTTTCTTTAGCTGAGTCAAGCAATGAAAAGGAAGTCTGTTGTATGGAAACTTTGGATATTGGCTGTTCTGCTGATGAGCTTGGCACTTATCTAACCTCACTACATTTCTACTGCAGCATGGGACGGTCTTTTTGCCGCTTCCTGAAAAGTCTCCTTGTCCTGGAAGTGCTTCCCTGAACCTCAGCCAGGTGCCTGCCACCTTAATCTCTCGTTAACTTTGAGTTAGGCTTTACTTGGAACTCTTTTTGCTGAAAGAGTTTTGAATGTGGTTCACTCACTGAGCTTGTACTGCAGTCTCTTCCTTGTGCTGCATTTGGCTCTTTCCCTGGTGGGTAGAATCTCTGGGCAGGATCAGCTTGCAGCTTTATCTCTTTACTATGATTTTTGTCCCAATGGTTGTAATTAAACCTGATACTGCAGAACCCTGGAGGATAAGAAGAAAACTAATGGCGTATTTTCTTAAAGGCTTGGATGTTTTCCAAAGAACGTGTTTTCCATTAAGTTGACATGTTCTCTTTGTGCCCTTCACCAGAGTGGCTAATGGCCCAGTGGAGGCATGTTAAGAATCATCCTGAATCTTCTTGACCTGATGCTGCAGTCTGTGAACTGAAGCCTTATGCTTTTGGACTCTGAGAGGCTGAACGCAGCCCCTGACAAAATAAGATCAAAGAAAATTAGGGGTTAGGTTAACATCTACCCAGTTTTTCTCCTAAGCCATGTTGTAATTTAGTGTAGGAAGAATTCCATGTAGTAATAAGATGTTGGTTCCTAACTTGGGACAAGCAGTGATTACTTGCTTTTATTGCCTTAATTTTTAATTGAGATTTTTGGAGCGGGGGAATAGAGATTTGCAGTCTCTCAAATAACTTAATTTATAGTTAATATAATGATGGATTAAAGTCTGCACTTAGACCTACTGCAAAGGGAATTGACTGTACTGTCCACAAATTAGTGTCAGCAATTTAGCAAACAGAAGTAGGAAACAGAAGACCTGGCTTTTTGGGAAGGGTAGTACGTAACTTAATGTTTGGCAACAATTGTGTCTTTATTAAATGCGTTGAGATATTATCAAGAAATATACTGTGCAAGGTATTGTAAGATTAACAGTTAGGAAAGAAACTATAGCATTAATAGAATGCAACAATCTACACAATACTTGGATTTAGAATTAATGGTATGAATGTAAATAGGAGTCCAGAGGCACACAGGATGCTGAATCGTAGAGTTAATTTTTAAAATCAAACATTAAAGTTCAAGATTTATCTTTCCATATTAAGCAAACTGAGCAACTAAATGTGGAGGGAAGGGGCGAAACAGAGGAGCAGCAAATGTTTTCCAGGGCACAGATTCTACTCACTGTATTTGTACAGCATTCTGCCTCAAGAGCACCTCTGTCCCGGTGGGTGTTATCAGATCCTACCAAGACACAGGCATTTATTAAAGTTCAGACTAGGAAAAAATATTAAAGGCACATGAATCTTCAGTTCGCAATGTCTTAATAAATGCCTATTTCCATAGCTCCTTCCCTCCAAATGTGAAGCAATGATCAAAACTGGTGAAATTCCAATGTGGAATTAAAGGGCTATTCTGTACCTAGCAAATGGTGCTATGAAGTGCTTTCTTCTCTGGTCCCATGAATGGTGATGGGTCTTCTGGGATGTGGTTGACTCCTCCTCTCTCAGAATGAGGATCATAAACCAGGTTCTTTAATTGTAAAGTTCTGATTAACACTTAGGGCTACAAGCCCCACTGGTATATTCTGCTGGCCTTTCAGGCATAGGGATGATTAGACAAGATGGATAGGGCCAAGTGACTTCTGAGATGTGATGCTTACCTTTTAGATAATGCTTGTCCCTTCTGTCAATAGATTTATATTAACTAATGTGTCTATGTATGTTTTAAAGCATCTCTTTCAAACTATGAATCCTTCTTGACAGGCAACAGAAATATTCAGTCCAGCTTGCCCCGGCCAGTACATCCTACATTGCATTGAGTGGGAGATTTTCATACTGTGATCCTCTAATTTGATTTGACATTTCTGACAGGAAGATGTAAGAAGTAGATTACTTTTACCAAATGACAAGAGGATGTTACAGGCAAGGGAACATCATACCATGACACCCTCCCAAAACAAAGCAACATCTACCTTTCCTTGCAAAAAAAAAAGCCAAACTCTAAACCCAACAGCAGCAGCAGAAGCCCAGACTGCTCCCTAGTCTGCACTGACCAAGCAGTAGATGTGTGTCTACCGGATGAGAAATTCTAAGCCCACAATAATCTTTCTATATTTAAATAGCTACCAGTGCTGTGTCTAAGCTAGGGTCACATTGTTTTACAACAACCTGTAACTTTCTTTGGCATATAAAAAAATAATAGATGCTATTAGAGCTACTTAGGCTTCCTCTACTCTGTTTTGCTGCCCTGTTAGATAAGCTGGTCTGGCTTCTGCTGTTTTTATCTTCTGCATTAAATGGCACATCTTACACATAGCTTGAAAGAAATGTCATGAAACTTAGCTAACGTGCTTAGGGATTTCGCTAGAGCAACTTTATTCCCAGCTGAAGACTCTGCTGTAAGTCTTCTCTCTACTGACTCTCCTGTATCTTGCAGCTATCAGCATACTCTGGTCCTCCCCATTCGTACTGGGAGTAGGCAAAGGGAATGTTCTTGATGGAGATCAATTGATCCCTCCTCAGTTTCTGGCTCCCTCTACACCAATACAAGGGCATTTATCCTTTCAGTACTCTCAGCCACTTGGAAAGATGTGTTGCTCATTTGGTGCAGAGTGACTGCAGTAATGTTGAGATTCTAGCTCTAAGTTGTTGACTTAAGTACATTTGAGGGCAGCCAGAACCTGATGCTACACCCAAAATGAATTATTGTAGCATTTGTGAAGAGACACTCAATGTCTAAGCCTTCTGAACACAAGAGTGTATCACGGTATTGCTAAACTCATCACTGGAGAAGCAAGGGCATAGTCCAGTCAATTGGAAAAATATTTTTTGATCACATCCACCAGCCTTTCCTATTTCACATGCTTCTTCAAAAATAACTTCCTTCTGTAAGGAAGAAACCACTTATGCCAGACAGCTGCAGAAAGATTAGCAGTATCTGTGGCTCATAGGTTTTAGAATGCCCAAATTGTGCTTTCGTTCATCTCAAATTTCACAGTACAATTGTCTTTTTACCATCTTCTTTATCTTCTTCCTTTTCCTCTAGTTGTGTCTTTCAGTTTGTTTCAACTACTCAAGGACTGCTTTTAAAATATATACATAATATTAAATTTCTTAAGGCCTTAATTTGATGTGAGCCTTCATGTACAATAGTAAGTCCAGTTACAACAGTGCAGCTAACAGCCTTGCAAGGAAAGGTCAGTCGTGTGAAATCTTTTATCCCTCTGAACGCATACTCCTTACAAAGGAAGATGGAGCATCCTTGTAAATTAGTGGTGGTGGGTTGCCAGTTAATGAATAATTTGGACATGGACTATCCAGGGAATGACTTTGTAGGGAAAAAGCATGGTCAAATATGAAACTACCCCTTACTTTCATGAGATAATATACATACTATCTTTATAATTTAGTGGTCTCTGCTTGCCAGTTAACAGTCCCAAAGTTTATATCAAGTTAGTCTTAGTAGCTTTTGTCCATCAGGCTGCATGATCTGAGTAGATATTCAGTTAGTAGAGCTTATGGGGCAAGAGACATTATGAACTTGCAGGTGAAACTTTGCTCACTTAAAAATGACCTTGTCTGTTAGCTTTACACTATGCACACATTTAATAACTGCAGAGTGCCTTGTGTATAAAGTCATGTCTTGAAAATGTCTTTCTTCCAGCCACATTACTTTAGCAATTATTTGAAATAACTAGAATGGGGACAGCATAAAAAAAAAAGCTAGTGAATCTTAGTGAATCCACAAGATAAGTATGTACTCATTAAGAAAGGAATCTTTCCATCAAAGAGAGAATATGTCCAAATTCTCTCTGTTTGCATAGTTTTAAAGTCTCAATAGATTTGTTGGAGATGGTTTGTCTTATCAGCAAAGGCAGCTACAAGCTCAATGCACGGTAGATTGAGAGAATAATTTATGGGCATAGCGGAGTGCACCCTTTCTGGTCTATCCATGCTGTGGTTTTGTGTGGTGAAAAAAACCTAGCCAGCTGATGCTGGATTCCTTCCTCACTTACTTCTTTGATAGGCCTGTTGCCTGCAGATAGTTGTTTTGTTGGTTTTTTTTAACTGTAATCCTTTTGAATCCTGTAGTTTCTTACAATTACCTTTTGTTTAAAATGTTCAAAACAGGGTCTAGGCTAGTGGTGTTGCACTTTTCAAAATCTAAGGTGAACCTATTCACACTCTCCATGTAACCAAGTGAGTTAGGACATCTTAACTTCAGCATGTAAGAAAAATGGTTTTTGGCTACGTGACAGTCCTTAAGATATGGGAAAACCAGATTTTTTTTTTTCCTGAAAATTGGTCTCCTTAGTTTGATTTCTGTGAATCTCTTTAATACACCCCCCCCCCCCCCCCACCACTAANCCCCCCCCAATAACTTTATCTTTCTCCCTCCTTTTTCCACGCCACAATTTATGTTCAAATGAAAATTGTGAATCTTCCCCTCCTGCCAAAGCTTGGTTGAGGGACAAAAACCTAAATGAAAACAGTGACATATAGAGATGTTGCACAGCCCACATCAGTCCTTTCATTTGAGTGATGTTTTTGAGAGACTGCTGTAGATGCTGTATGATGCTAGGCCTGTAAGCAGGACATTCTGAGAAATTAGCCTGTGTTAGTTCTGAGCTTAGGTTGCCTAATGTTGGATGCAAAAGCATCTGAATGATTCTGTCATATTGTGATTTCTGCTGTTTAAACACAAGGTTGGAGTGCTACAAGAATGATAAGTGCTTTCTCCAGCTCAGCAGTTTGTGGAGCTAACTGTAAACTGACAGTATGGAGACACAGGGAAGGCCTTCTGGCCCTCTTTAAGTAGTAAAGAGGAGTAAATCTATATAAGAAGGCACATTTATGTTGTAAAGCAGCACATAAGATAGCTTTCCAAGGTACAGTGATAGGCATCCTTAGACTTCACTGCATGTGATCTTGGACCCTTAGCAGAATTAGTGGTATTGGTGGACCCATTCTTATTCTTTTGTTGGCAGTCTGGGAACGTGCTTCCCAGACATCTCTTTAAAATAGGTTTCAAAGCTTGTTCAATAAATACCAAGCTTTATAGCCATATCTTAATATGAGAATCAGAGGATGTACATTCATATAAAAGAAATCTGTCCATGGTGTAGCCTTTGTACTTTTTCTTTGGCTTGACAGCAGTGCTGAGATAATGCTTTCTTCTATGAGCTATTGGGTCATCAGTGAGTTTTTACTGGTAATTGCTGTCTCAGTGACTTTTTATTGATCATTTAATTTCTGCCTCCAAACAAGAAGGAGCAAATATTTTTCAGCCCTTTTAACCTCTTTAACTTTTCATTCATGCTCTGCTCCCCTCTCCCCTGTGGCAAGCCCAATGCAAATAGGTGGACAAAAAGATTAATAGAAGGAAGGAGATGCCTTCCTACTCTCAAGTGCCCTGTGGCTCGGAGACTGTTATTAATAGCTGAAGTAAAAAAGCGTTTCATAACCATCCTCTTGCTCCAGCTTCCTTGCCAGCCCCCTTTCTGTGGTCCCTGGAGAGAAAGTGTGAGCTCATCACTTTCCAATGCAAATTCAGGCTTTGGTCTCATACTTGGATTCTTTTCTTATCATGGGTGGAATATTTATCTTCTGCCAGCTGGTTGCTTTAAACAAGCTGCTCTTTGCTGGGACATCCATAGAGCATGTTGGGGAACAGGCCTAGCAAAAGCTGTTCAGGCACTTTTTTCCCTCTAGTCTTAAAATGTTTCTGTCTGCTCAGTGCACACACACACGTCTGCACCTTTATCTCTACTCATATAGTGGTTGAATAGGAAATTTAGATATTTCAGTGTGGAAACAGAAGTTGAAATTGAAATGTAGGTGTTCCTGTCTGAAATATTTGGCAGTCCCTGTGTGGAATCTGATAGCCATACAAGCCTACACACGCCCAAGCTGTTGCTTCTGGAAATCCATAAGCTTCGTGGACTGCTTCCATTTCACTTGCACTTTGGATCTACTTTTTTTCCCATATCCCTAGAGAACTAATGCATAGGTACTAAAAGTGAGCTGGCAGGTTTTCATCCCATGTGACCTGGGAAGAATGGGAATGGCATGATATCATCCATTACCCCATTTCTGTGTAGGTATTACGGTGCAGTACAGTATGCTGGATCCTTTCAAACACCCTCCCTGCTATGTTTTCCCTGGGTTTCTGCATGTCTTCTTTACCAGATGAGCATTGTTTATCAAGTTTCACCAAGCTGGAGGCTCTGAGAGAACCTTTTTCAGTATTCAAGGAGATGAGCTGTAGAAGAAAAAATGTAAGAAAAAAGAGAAGGAAGGTTCTGCTTGTCATTCTGAAAAAAACCCTTTGCTTATGTAAAGAGCATGTTTAGGTCATATTGCAGAGTTCTGGCTACTGAAATACCCTTGTCCCACTGGTATCCTGGCAGAATTTCTGCATTTTACCCAACAGGAAATATATAGAATCATAGAATAGTTTGGGTTGGAAAGGACCCTAAAGATCATCTAGTTCCTGCCCCTCTGCTATGGGCAGAGACATGTCCCACTAGATCAGGCTGCTCAAAGCCCCATCCAACTTGGCCTTGAACACTTCCAGGGATGTGGCAGCCGCAGCTTCCCTGGGCAACCTGTGCCAGTGCCTCAGCACTCTCATAGTGAAGAAATTCTTCCTTATGTCTAGTCTAAATCTGCTCATGTCCAGTTTATAACCACTGCCCCTAGTCCTGTCCACAACAAAATTTGTAAACAGTCCCTTCCCAGCTTTCTTATAGGCCCCTTCAGGTACTGGAAGGTTGCTCTAAGATCTCCCTGGAGCCTTGTCTTCTTCAGGCTGAACAAGCCCAACTCTCTTGGCCTGTCCTTGTAGGGGAGGTTCTCCAGCACTCTGATCATCTTTGTAGCCCTCCTCTGGACCTGTTCTAACAGCTCCATATCTTTCTTATGTTGAGGATTCCAGAACTGGACACAATATTCCAGACGAGGTCTCACAAGAGAGGAATAGAGAGACAGAATCACCTCACTCAATGTGCTGGCCACGCTTTTTTTGATGCAGCCCAGGATATGGTTGGCCTTCTGGGCAGCGAGCACACACTGCTACCTCATGTTGAACTTCTCATCAATCAGCACCCCCAAGTCCTTCTCTGCAGGGCTGCTCTTAATCATGTCATCCCTCATTGTGTACTGAAATTGAGGATTGCCTCGACCCAGGTGCAGGACCTTGCACTTGGCCCTGTTGAACCTCATGAGGTTCTCACAGGCCCACTTCTCCAACTTGTCCAGATCCCTCTGGATGACATCCCATCCTTCCAGTGTGGCAACTACACCACTCAGCTTGGTGTCATCTGCAAACTTGCTGAAGGTGCACTCAATCTTGCTCTCAATATCACTGAAGATATTAAACGGCACCGGTCCCAGTGCGGACCCCTGAAGGACACCACTTGTCACANTAACAATGGGCACAACGTTACCTTTCTTCCAGTCACCAGGGCCTTCTCCTGATTGCCATAACTTTTCAAATGTCATGGTGAGTGGCTTGGCAACCACATCAGCCAATTCCCTCAGGACTCTGGGATACATCTCATCGGGTCCCACAGTATTACAAATATTCAGGTTCCTCATGTGGTCTCAAACTTGATCCTCCTCTACAGTGGGACTGCGTTTACCCACCTGGCCACTGTTTTGTTTTCCCATAACCCACTAGGGATGAGGAGAGTGGTTGTCAGTGACAGAGTCAGTCAGGATGGGAAGTTTCCTGGCAATACCCCTTACCTGGGCACCTGGTAGGAAGCAGAGCTCTCTGTGAGTGGGGTTTTCTTGATGTATTGGACCTTCTGTCCCCCTCCTTTCCATTCTTGGGGCAGTTGTGGTAATATGGCATGTATGCTGTTGCGGTCTTGGCCCTTGCTGTGATGTAACACTATGAAAAATTAAGAAAAACATTAATGGCTTAGAATTTTCAAAACACACTTTTAAGAATTTCTGTTGAAATACATTTTACAAATTATTCTTTAAAGGTGTCAAAATACACGTGACTTCAGTTTTGTGGATGTATGAAACTTATCAGTAGATCTGAAATTCTGGTTGTGTTGGCGTTGTCCTTCCAAATTTTTTTAGTTGGCCTTTGAACCCAAAACTCAGCCTATTTGCCTGCCTTTGTGTGTGAGCATGGCTGATACGAACATATCAGTGAGGACTGCAGCACTCCTACTGCCTTAGGAGGGAAGAAATTGCAGGTCTATAGGACTTGACTGCAGATCTGTGTGTCTTGCTGGGGTACTGTTTATGCAGTGGTGAGTGCTCCATACACTTCTCCAGTCTTGGAGATCAGCCATCTGGGTAGGGAAATCATCCTTCCAAGCAGCTTTTCTAGAGCTATGGTCACTCAGGACTGTATTTCCATTGTCGGTCCTTTCTAGGATGGTTCTAGCTGCAGCATAGGTTAGATCCACATTTATAACTAGTATGGTAAAACAGAGGTGGATTTTTAACAAATAATTGGTGATTAGGACCTAATGTTCAATTTGTGTGTGTTTTGGGGGAGGGGATGTTACTTCACATTAGCTCTGGTCTCATACCATTAGTTGAATTCGCATTAGCTCATCTTCCAATTTAGCTTCATTTGTGAGGAATCTAGTTAGCACAGTCTTGCAACACATCATGTTACGAATGAAAGCAAAGTAAGTAGAGATGGTCAGGAGGTAATTTTCAAAAGTGCACTCCTGATACGTGTTAACTGTTACAATAGGGACATTCATTTTCTCTTGCAATAGATGACCTCTGGGTCTGCCTGTGAATGGGGAAGGGGACTGTATCACTTTCCTCTCTCTGACTTCTATATAAACATGGAAAAGGTGAGTATAAGCTCATAGTGGACCTCTACCCACCTATAGAGGTAGCAGTTAGGGGCTAGCAACTTAGTCTTACCTCCAAAAGACACAAACCCCTACCTGCCCACTGAAGGGATGTGTCAGCCCAATTTCCTTGCAGCCCACTTGTTTCTAAGCCCAGCTTGTTCCTAAGCAACAACCAGTACCAGAAGTTATTCCGCTTTATCTAGGACAATTAGCAACAAATCCTAATGGCAGACCAAGCTGATCCTCAGTTCAGGATGTTGCCAGAGCCAGTCAGGAATAAATATGATCTCCTGTTCTAAAAATTTGGCCTATGCTGCATCTAAAAATCTATCTCAAGCTCCCCTAATTAGAACATTGGCATCTATTTATGCATATAAGTTAATGAATATTCATCGGGTGTGTTGATTAAGGTGATATGATTTGCATATTCTTCCTAGATTCTTAGACCTTTACCCTTACATATTCTAGTATTCAAGATATTCTTGTGGCACCAAGGGAAATTCTGATTAGCTATTAGGGGAAAGAAATCACAATTAAAGTGGTCAGATGTTGGAACAGGTGCTCAAAGATGTCATGCATCTCCGTTCTTGAAAGTATTTAAAACTTGACTGGACAAGGCCCTGAACAGCGTGAACTATCTTTGAATTTGATTTTAACTTTGAAGTTGTTCTTCCTTTGAGCAAATGATAAGGCTGATCGACATCTAGAGGACCCTTCTAATGTAAATAATTCTACAATTAATGCAGAAGAATAATGATCCTGCATTTTTGGTATTAATGTATTTACAGATGGGCATAAATATGTAACTGGTACTTTCATGGTTAGTATTACTCCAGGGGTAATGAAATAATCCTGTTAAGTGTGTTTCAATACTTTCTAATGAAGTCTCTGCCTTCATTAAGAAGATAGTTACTCATCATGAGTTCATTAACTGGTCAGCATATCTGATTGCAATTCTGTCATAGCAGCTGGTCAAGGTAGAACCTAATTTATCCTCTTGCCTTCCTTCAGGGCTTCGTTTGACCAGTTAATGTATGCTGAAACCACAACAACAGCCTCGCCTATATTAAAATACCTCCAGATGAGTTCTGATGATTCAAATTAAACGATTTAAAAGACTGAGGGCAGCACATAAGGCTGAAGACAATAATTCTTAAATTGCACGAGCCTGAATGGCCAGGATTGGTTTTGGGGCTGCATAAAATGTGAGCATAATTTAACAATGAGCTTTTCCAATGGAGAGAAGAATTCTAAGATATTTACAGAGACATATGCCACATGCAATTGCTTCGTGTAGCTTCACCCTAGCCCCAGTTGTGATTGTAGTCCCTGGAAACCTTACTGAAATGTTAGGCTAAGAAAAAACTATAAGCTTTCTCTGCTCTATAGATTTTCTGAAGATAATGTGAAACAATTAGAAGCTAAATGACCAATCTACATCTTTCGTCTGCTTAGTATTGATATAGTCACCCAATAAGGGAACAGTAACCAAATTATGGGATTAAGGCAATCCCTCATACAGAAGGCAGTTTCACATAATGAACAGCAATGTAGTGAGTGCATGTTTGCAAGCCAGAGGCTAAGATTCCTTTTACAAGGAAATGTTTGTGTAGTAATTCTCAAACAGATTTGTTAAAATTAGAGCAAGCACAAAGGGTGAATTTTGTGGAATAAATTGCTTGCTACAAACAGTTCATCCAGAGTTATCTACACCACAGAGAAGGAAAAGCTGCCTGGAGGTTGCAAAAGCTCAGAACATCCACACCAGTATTTTTAGGGAAGCTCATCATATCAAAAGCCTCAGCAGGAAATGTAATAAAACAAATACTAGCTCTACAGCTGGTTCTTCTTTATAACATACATACTACAACAGAAGAATGGGTACCACCTGGTTTCAGATATCTGCATGTTACAGGAAACAAGACTGTCATGTCAGTGCTGGCTGTTGTGAAATCTGGAGTGGCCACACCATAGTTCATCCAGAGCAAGTGAGCAGCTGGCTCCCTGTGTCTGTCTGAGATGCCTGATTGCTCTTATCCAAGGATTGCTGCCAAGAGTCTTAGAGTAGAAGAAATTCTTATGTGTAACTGTGAGTCGTCCAGAAACCAAAGGTAACTTGTTCATAGGTACTAAGCTAACCTGTACCTCGACCTTAAGTATAGTTCCACAATCTGCAGCCTTGAAAGTCTGGGGTGGGGAGGGAAAAGTGGATTCTTGTAGCCCTCATTGGCAGGAGGTGAGCATAGTCAGATAACCCATGCAAGTAACTCCTTTATGTACCATCTTGGGCTGGATCTGAAGTGACACTACTGACACTTACGTAACTGCTCTCACAGATTACCAGTTTCACAGAAGACCATCTGAAGGACTGCTTTCTGTTGACAGCTTTCAGAGGAGTTTGTGTGTATTATGCAGAAGATGAAACTATACGTTTACAATGGCAGTGTAAATTCTTGAAACTTGACAATGGGCTTTGCAAAAGTTGAGCTGAGCTCACAGGGCAAATGCTTCTGGGTACTTCTGAGATGCAAATTTTATGAGTGATATGACCTGGTGGCACTTCGAATTTTCATTCTATTTCTTGAATTAACCATGCGTAAGGACTGTTTCTCGGAGAAGTTTGAAAGTGTTCTTATTATATTTAAAGGGGAGGATGGGGATGTGGCTTGGTGATAAAGAAAATTATTGGCCCAAAAGTTCTGAAAAAAAGTTGTCTGTTTACCCACCAGACAAATACACTATGGACACCATGAGTATGACCTTTCTAATTGATCTCAACCCTCTTCAGCCTAGAGTGGGAGAGTAACTCAGTCACCCTCTGCATTACCAAACATGAAATTATGTTAACTGGGGTAGTGTTTATAGCCCTGGTAATGCAGTGGGAGCTGAACTAATATCAGGACACTGGGATAGTTTTGAAAATTGAATATAAAAGAATTGCACAATGTTTTTCAGGTGATTTTCCTGCTACAGTACAGTTTAGGTATTTTCCTTGTAAAGAAGAGAAGAGGAAATATATAATAATAAGGTGATAGTACAGAGCAATGCTCAATGGATATGGGAGGGGAACTGAGCAGGTAAGTGGATCAGTAAAAGGAATAGTATGTTTGATTCTGTAAATACTTTGCTGGCTCCAGATGAAGATATCTCTAGTTTCCTTTTCTCAATTGTACTCAATATTTGAACTTTGCTGGAACAGTTGGTTGCCAACCACAGAGTTACAGCTGCCAAATCCCCATCTGAACATCTGTGCTTATGTGAGGGTGGTATGGCAGTTTTGCTCTGTCATTTTTGTTGCATCTTGCTGCTGATCCCTTTCTTAACAACCAATTTGAAGATGTCAGCCACTTTTCTTTAGGATCTTCAGCAACATTTCCCTTTGAGAAGAACACGGAATATACCCCATCTGTCAGTGGAGCAACTTTGTGGTTGTTTTGTGTTTATTGTGGCCAGCTATGACACTTGCTATGGCAACTGCATAGGTGGAAGAACCTACTCAGTGATTTGCTCTATAAATACTGTTCCCAGTTATTTGAGCACAGTGCAGCGCTTAGCTGCAGTTGCATTTGGTCTTTCTAAGTTAGGGCTGAAGACTGGAGATGCTCCATAAATTGCAGTTACTCTATTGAGGGTATGGAAGGAAAGTGTAGTTCTTTTATTTTTTTATGCCTGCTTCTCCTCCTACCCCAAAGACTAGAGTGAGAATAGCTATGTATCCATCTGAAGGTAAGGTTTTCTTATTTTTTTCTAAGAGGACTTTGCAGGAGAGGAGTAGTTCTGATCCTGCAGTCACTGCCTATGCTCTCCAGGAGCCTCCAGGAACTGAATGTTTGCAAGTCTTGAACCTAGTTATTTTTTGGTGTGGGACAAGCAGGGAAACATCATGACATATGAAATTGTCACTGCTATAAACTTATCCTTTTCCTAGTTTTTATTGGCAGGTCTGGGCAGATGAAAGCCCTTTTCTAAATTTCAAAAGCTAATTCTCACCTCTAGCTAGATATATGCTGATGTGGTTGCATTATCTCATTGGGGTCACGCTTCTACACCTCTGAGAATAGGTTTCGATAAATGTTTAAATGCCAAGCAATCATAAACCTTGTCTGTTTGGGGCATGAAAAACTTGAAGTTCCCAGTAAGGCCCTGCCTGCTTCTCCTATCAGCAGTAGCCATGTGGATGAAGATGGCTGCATGCTCTCTCCAGCAGTTGCTACTGTTATGGAGTCTGAAGTAATTGAAGTGCTGGAAGCTAATAGAAGACCACTCTGAAACACTCTGAGCTACATTCTCCTGACTGAATTAAACTCAGCATTCACAGGAGTTTAGTATCCTAAAGCCAAAAGGACCAATTAGCACATGTGGGCTGACCCCTAGTATATCATAAACCATTAAGTTTCACCTATTTATCTTCTTATTGAGCCAAGTAACTTGGATAAGACTGAAGCATTTTGAGTCCAGTAACAAAGAATTAATTAGGCTTACCCATTCTAGCAGTGAAAATCCAGGAGTGGCATTTTTGTTTCTCTGACCTGAGGGTCTGTTTCCCCATGTAGGACCAGTAGTGGGGACAATTTCCAGGTAGAAATGAATTCTTTGTACTCCACTCAGTCCTGTTGAGTGTATGCAGTAGTCAGCCCTGATATTTCCAAAACAAGTAGGAAAAAAATGAGAACGTATCTCACCATGTACATGGAAGGACATTCTACCTTCTTGTCTCTACAAACTCTTGGTTGGAGTCATGATGTTTATTATTGATCTATTGCCACTACAGTTGTACTGTTATTTCTGGGGAGTCTTTAAGCATCTACTGAAGTGTTATTAAAGCAACGGGGATGTAAGAGTATGGCCGAAATTATGTGATTCTGTGATTCTGTGAAATTATGTATGTGGTCAACTGATGACCTGAATTCAGACTATAATGTGTCATTCTCTTTTCAGCTTTGGTGATGTAAGATAGTGAACAGCTCATTGCATTACTACTAACAGTATTTGTAGTAAGAATAAGAAGTTTGATGTACCTTGTTAGAAACTAACTTCTTTGGTGTAAAAGGAGGTACTTTAAGAAGTTACAGCAAATGGAACAGATTTTTTTAGTTCCTTCCTTCTGTATGCTTTTATTTAGAATCTTGGCTCTGTGTCTTTTCTGCTCTTCTGTATAAATCTTTTCTCTGGGCAGGTGTCTGATAACTTAAACATAGTTTTCTGACAAATAAGCATTTTCCATTTTCTTGCCAATGCTTCTGATCCATGAAAGCAGCTGAGAAAAGGGGATAGGAAAACCTATAAGAAGGCAAGGTTGTTCTTTGGGGCTTTTTTAAAGCTCTTTGCACACTAGCTGGTTGGGTTTTTTTTTTTTTTAATACTATTCTTAGTTTGAAACTTTAATTCTGGGCGTACATTTGGTGCCCAGATGGTGCAGACTCACACAGAAGCCCATCACGCTGTCAGGGCAGGCGGATACATATGTAAATATTTTGCCTTTTTCCCCTATAATATTTGGCTTTGTCTAAGCTAATTGCTGTCAAAGGCAGAATGTGAAGAATACTTAAGAGGAGCAAACAATGAGGACCTTAAATGTTTGCATTGCACTAACTTTGGAAGATGCGAGTAGACGATGATGTAACTAATAATTTTGTTTCATGGGTTTCCTTATTCATGCCGTGAATTCTTGGTGTAGGATCTAAGTTCATGCCAAGCGATATTGTACAACCTGAGATAGAAACCTGTATTTCTAGTGGTATAAAAGCATATTTAACCCCATGGAGCTGTTCATATAAGGCTAATGTCTCTGGCTTTTCAGTTCAGGCTAACAGTAAGTGTTCTTTACCTGCTTCTTGGTGTTGGCATATAGCACTCTTTCTTATTTGTGTAGTTCATTGCTTCATTTAATTTGTTCTATTGAGTGCCTATCTTAATGTATTTTTAATACTTAAAAACATTTCCAGCACAGCTGCTTCTCTGACCAGTGGCAGTTAGTAACAGAACGGCCAATAAATTAAGGGTGCCTATTTTGTCATAAAATCATAGAGTGGCTTGGGTTGGAAGGAAGGACCATTCAGTTCCAATGCCCCCACCAGACCAGGCTGGCCCTGAAAAGTTCCAAGGAGGAGGCAGCCACAGCTTCCCTGGGCAACCTCTTTGCTGTCTCACCCCCCTTATCAGGAAGAATTTCTTCCTAAAGTCTAATGTAAATCTTTCCCCTTCCAATTTAAAGCCATTCCCCCTTGTCCTATCACTACATGCCCTTCTAAAAAGTCCCTCCCCTGATTTCTTGTAGGCCCTCTTCAGGTACTGGAATATGGTTTCCCCACAGCCTTCTCTTCCCCAGGCTGAAAAAACCCACAATTCTCTCACCCTCTCCTCAAACAGAAGTACTCCAGCCCTCTGATTAACTTCATGGCCTTCCTCTGGACCCATTCCAACACTTCTATATCCTTCTAATCTTGGGGATTCCAAAAATGGGCACAATACTCCAAGTGGGGTCTCATGAGAGTGGAGAAAAGGGACAGATTCACCTCTCTCACCCTGCTGGCCATGTTTCTTCTGATGCAGCCCAGGATACCATTGTCTTTCTGGGCTGTGAGTGCACATTGCTGGTTCATGCTGAGCTTCTCGTCAACCACCACCCCCATGTCCTTCTCCACAGAGACGCTCTCAATCACATTGTCTGCCAGTCTGTATTGAATCCATGGATTGTCCCGACCTGGGTGTAGGACCTTGCACTTGGCCTTGTTGAACTGCACGAGGTTCACACAGGCCCACTTCTCCAGCTTGTCCAGGTCCCTCTGGATGACATCCTGTTTGTCATAAAATACCTGATTCAAAATGCCATATTAATGGGAAAATGGCTGTCATAAGCCTTAAATCTGACTGCTTAGTGAGAAAGTCTAATAAAGCCAGTGTTAGCTGAGGATTCTGGCAAAACTGATAGAGGAAACCTTCCTGTTTTCCATCAATGCCAGAATGGTTGCACTATCACAGGTTTCTGATCAAATTTGTAATTTGGCTAGACTATAATTCATGGAAAGCATGAGACTACGCCAGATCCATTCCTCTAAAGACACTAGCTATGCACAGAGGTGCCAAGAGATCAGGCCCTGGAGGTGTGATTATTGTAGAGGAAGGAAAGTGGCTGTTAAAGGAGAATGTGATAATATGTCCAGAAGACAAACAGAAGCAGCATGTGGTGCTTTCTTTCCATAGAACATAGATGAAACCCTGACTACAGGGGAAGAACATTCCCTATTTCAGCCATTTGTATTGCCATCTGAGGCTTATTATTCAGGAGTGACAATAAATTCTGCTTTTGAGCGTGCTATGAAAGTGTCTGAGTACCTTCAAGAGATGTACCACTGTTTGTCATGTATGCTTCTGCTTGTCTTGTTTCTTGGCTGTCAGGTGGAAGGTGCTCAGGAACATCGTTCACTGTCTATAGATATTATTTTTCCTGTGCTGTTTTTTATTACTGAAGGAAAGTTCAAAGATGTTTACTTCGTGTACCTCCTGGAATATGGGCATTGAGACACATTACTGCAGGATAAGTGAAGATGTGAATTTATAGTACCTTCACACTAAATGCCAGTATGCCTGATGCTAGCTCATGGTTCAGAGAAAAGAAATGAAAGAAGGGGTGATTGGACACATATATATGTGGCTGCGAAAATGGACACTGGCAGATACTGCAGGCCTTTTCATGTATCATAATTTTGGATATGAGCTTATTGCACAGATATCTTGTGCCTGTCATAGGCCAAAGATAACATTGGTTGTCATAGTGGACTGATGCATTCATTTAACAGCACTTTCTTTTCTGCATTTTGCCCTTCCCAGGAGCAA
This sequence comes from Piaya cayana, assembly GCA_013389865.1. Classification (NCBI taxonomy): domain Eukaryota; kingdom Metazoa; phylum Chordata; class Aves; order Cuculiformes; family Coccyzidae; genus Piaya; species Piaya cayana. Next base: position 311,029 of record WAAB01024201.1, read on the forward strand.
TTGAGCGGTGCACGTACATCAAGTACCACTACTCCTCAGCAACCATTCCCAAGAACCTCACCTACAACATCACCAAGACAATCCGCCAGGATGAGTGGCATGCCTTGCGTAAGTGTTGCTGGTTTTCTTCTCCATTCTCCTCACGTGCAGACTAAGGGAGGTGCTCACTGGTAAAAATGAGAACAGAGGCTTTGACTGACAACCTGCTTAGAGCTTTCTCTCACAGTTTGTCTTTGTAGCAGACTGATCGATTTGCTCTTGGGACCTACATCTCTGTTTCTGCTGCTGACTAAGAATTCTGCTGAGGCATGTAAAAGTGGTGGTAGGGAATAGGCATTCATACTCAGAGATTAATATTGAGTTAAATACAAAAATGAATAACAAAATCAATGTCCTATTTTTTAATTCAGTTGAATGCTCTATACATGATATTACTCTCATTCAATTCATGCTGCTGCTAAGTTTCCTGCTTCTAGCAGAATTCATTGCTGGCTTTTATTGTAGCTGCCTGCAGCTCCTGGGCAAGTGTGGCATCACTCTTCTTTGAAGATCTAGAAAGAGAAATGCTGCACCCTTTAAGGCACAGGGAAGGAGCTTAGCCTTTAGTGATAATTGTAGCCAGTGGTCACAGTTGTAACAGTTGCTGAAGCAACAAGATCTGACAGGGATGGAATTGCCTTGAGATGTATTGTCTGGCCTTGACACATTTCTCCTTCTCATCTGGGAGATGGAAAAGGGTTTTCACTAATAAAATGGAAGAGGTAGGATTTCACAAGGAAGGATGTTACTGCAGCTTGTTCTTGTTACTATGTAGTGATGGCAACTGATGAATGTCCTGAGCTCCTTGATCTCAGTGGAAGCAGTTAACAGCTCCTTCAAGATTGCAACCATTGAGGGATGCTGATTCTTACTGAAAACCTTGAAGGGTGGTAGCGAGCATCTACTGTCCAGACTGTGTTGGTCTGAGAAATGTGTAAGACCTCTAGTGTTCCCAGTGCTTTCAGTCTTTGTTTCAGTCCTGCCTTATGTGGCTGTTGCTTTGGGAGGATCTTTTTTAAGCCCTGGGATAGAGAAGGCATAGTGATATAGTCTGTTTCCTGCATTAGTAAGATCAGGCCTGGTTTGGGACTTGTTGGTGCTTGTAAGTCCGTTTGGTCAAATCTGGGTAAAGCATTAAGAAAGTTCTAGAGGGTCTTTCTAATCCCTATGTTTTTAATGGAAGTGTGTATGTGTGTGGATAAATACTTATTTTCATTATGACATTACAAGGAAAAGGAATATTGAACTCTTGCCTCTCAGAAGGTTGCAAGAGGCTGGTCTTGCAAAATATTGTGCTGTGCTTATTCGTCCCTGAAATCCAAAGATCAGGCAGATCTGTTCCCTTCAGGTTTTCTGCTTTTGCAGGTTCACCTGTCATGTCTGCTGATGTCAGTTTTATGTGCAAAAAGATGAGCAAAAAGAAACACCCCAACACCCAAGACACCTTCTGTTAGGTTTCATAGGATGGTAGGAAGGGTCTTTAGTCAATGCTTTTGTTTGTGTACGTGTGCTTTTGCCACCCCTGTGAGCAACAATGTTTTTTTCTGCAATCATTCACTGGGAATACCATTATTTAATGTAGGAATTACTGTCTTAAAGATTCATAGAATCATAAAATGTATTGGGAAATTCATCTTTATCTCATCAATGGCTCAAGCAAAGGGTTATTCTGAAACTGTGTTTATTTTTCCCCCCTACCAATTTAAAGATCATTACTAATATCCCTGGCCATTTAAGGCACCTGGTGTGTGTGTCCCTTGGTGGAATCAGCACGTTTCTGAGCCTGATGTGTTGGCAGCTGATGGGAGACTTCAGCAGGGCATTCAGCAGTCTCCAAAGTGGCAGTCTAGACACACTGTGTTCACACATTTACATACCTGATTTGGTCTGAGGCTTTTTCAGGGTGAGGCTGCTTGTTCTCTCCCTGGGGAGGGTACACTTGAGCATGTAGGTGTGCATGCCTATCCCTGACCCAGATTTTCTTGCTAGTTCATAAATCAGATAAGTGTAGGTAGATGCAGACAGAACTGAACTTTGAATCACTCTGTCTAAAGAAAGGGAAAGGAAGAAATACTTCGCTGAAGTGCTCTCTTCTCCAGAAGAGTTAGGTGTGATTGTGAGTGCTTCATGTATGGGATCAGCCACTGGAGGATCTGAAGGTCACTGCGTTTAAGGATGAACTGAACCTATACGATTATTTCCTATGTAGGAACAGCAACCTTGCTGGTTTTCCCTAAAATATCTGTTTTAAAAGAGCAATACCAGTCTTTTCAAATGGTATTTTGGCTGAAAGGAATGTTCTCCCTTTGCAATGGAGTAGACATAAAGTGGGTAAGACTCTTAAGCCCGTTAAGAAAGTCCCTGTAATTTTTGGTCCCTACCTTAGCAGCCAACCTGGTTCTGAAACTCTGGACTAGCTTCATCCAGGACATGGTTATGTCAGCTCTCCATTGCTCATCCTCAGGTATATTAGTGTTTCCAAGTCAATGTGGTCATTATTTTCATTGGAACAATTTCCTTTTTGGAATTACCCTTTTGCTGAGCGTTATGAACGACAGCAAAAGGAGCAGGGTGCAGGCACGTTGCTCTTCCTGCTCTTGCCATGGGCGATTTCTCAGATCTGTAACATGAGATGGAAAAGAAGCATCTCCTGATGGGAAAACTGAGGTAAAATGGAATTCTGAAGAATTTCAGAAGAACTGGAAATGTGATACCAGAGTGTCTGGACACATTATTAAAAAAAAAAAAAGCCTCATCCACACTGAAGGCACTTCTGTCTTTGCCATATTTTAATTTCATTAGTCATTATTTTCCATCCCTGGTGCATGGGCAGTGAACTGTTATGCCTGGGAAGGAAATGTCTTGTTTTGCCTGTTTACTGTGTGTGGGATCGGAGGAGAGAGGACACAAGCCACGCCCAGCAGACTGCTTTTTTTTCAGACTGGCAGGCAGGACTGATGCTTCAGCTGCTTCTCTTGAATTGTAAGAGTGGGTAAAAGGCAATTAATTTGAAGCTCAGGACCCTATGGCACCAGTCGGCACAAAAACCAGATATTCCTCTAGCTGTCCTGTCAGCTATGCTAGAAGAACCTAGGGGAACAGCTGGACCTGGAGGAATGGTTGGAGCTGACTTAATCATTTTTGATTTTATCTTTTTCCATCCTGTTTGACATTTTTAAGATGGAACCTTTGCTCCAAACTGATTGCCTATGGCAGCATGAGTTGGGGAAATAAGACTTAACTTCCCTGCAATCACTCCCTCTCAGCTCTCTCTGGTTAAACACGGATAGAGGGAAGGATGATGCTAGTGTTGCCAGCTCTTGCCTTCAGGAGATAAATGTGCATCCAATTAGACAAAATGAGTGTCTATATGGTCTGTGAGGGGAAGGGGAGGAAAGCTGTGTCCAACAACTCTGAGCATGAGCAACTGTCTCTTTGTGGAAGATACTGTGTAATTATATGATCGAGTAACAATTAGGCATTTACCTGTCTCATTTTGGCCCCTCAGGTGCAGAAACTTGGTCCATAGTTCTGGCCTCTGAAAAACTCATGCTTTTAGAAATGGAGGAATATATTATTAAAACAAACATTTTAAAAATTCTCTACAGTTTTATATTTATTCACATATTCAGTTCTATGTCTTTTATGCTGTTCTCATAGATTTCACTTTCAGTGTGCTACAGATTTGTGTTTGCAGAATGTGAGGAAAGTGATCACGGCAGGGGTTTGAGCTGTAGAGTATGTTACAGGCTTTGGGAGGGATGAGAGGCATTGTCAGGTAATGGAATAAGCACTTGAACTGGATGCTTATACTTTAAGAAAGTTGACCACAAGAAGGAGACTGTGTTGATGCTATTTTTTGTTCCAAGAACCTTAGGGAACTGGTATTTGGTATATCATGGCAAAGAAGGTGAAAGGTTTTGTTTACTTTGGAAATGGTAGTACCACCAAAGCGATGCAGGGATGTACTATATTCAGCTTTGCATCTTCAGGAACCAACAGTGCTGTTCTCTAAAGACACTGTGAGGGGTAAGGCACTCAAAACCCAGGGAGTCTTTAGTCTACTGGCTTCCTCCTTGGAGCAAAACAGAAACCTGTTGGGTTGATGCTATTTTATACCATCAGAAGGACTGTAGGAAGGTCATTCCATTTTATTTTTTTTCCAAATAGACTATAGACAACTCAGGCTCTAAATTGATTTTCTGCTGCAGTCTCAGAAAACCCCACTGTTTTATGAAAATGGGTAACCACAGCATAGAAGATATGCAGAGAGGAATTTCTAAGTATGCTTAAGCCAGCTATCTGCATTTCATTGTCTTGCTGGGAGAGTTAGGATTAGAAAATTATTTTGAGGAAGCCAAATAGTGCAGAAAAGGGAGAAAGACACAGATAAGAGAAGAATAATTGCCTTCATACTTTCTTAGAGCCATTCTAGCATGATGATGTTTTGTTTTTGCCTCTAGCTTCTTTTGTTTAGACCTTATGCTTCTTCAGTCATTTTTACCTTTGAACATACTTGTATTTGCCATAGGACTACTTTGTGCACCCGTTCCTTGAACAATTTCAACAAGAACAACTGCGTAGGTACTACAGGACTGCGGGTTAGCCTGCTGTGGGCTCAGACCCACCTGGAGCCTCACAGGGTTGATGCTTGTGGATCACTCTACAGTCGTCCTCACTGTGGTCTTGGCAAAGGAAGGGTAAAAGGAGGCTTTTGCAGGGCCACCTTCTCTCCAAGGCAGGTGAAGAAAGTATTGTGGTTTTAAAGCTCTGCAAACAAGCAAGTTGCTGATGTGTGTTCTCCAAGAGTGATGGGTTTTTTTCTGTCTCAGTCAAACCACTGTCTTTTCCCTTTCTCATGCCTTGATAGCTGAAATGGGACAAATGCCGCGTGGCGCTCAGAGCCTTCGTATGGCAGAGCTCCTAGTGGCTTGCACTATATCTCATGGAAGATCAGAAGGAAGATGAAAAATTCTTCCTTCTCTCAAAAAGCTTTTATTTTGCTGACTCACAGAGCCTATTGTGCATGTGAGGTGGGTTGCTAGGTCTTTAAGTCTGTTATTTTTAATTCCTCCCTACGTATCAGAAACCTGAATTTATACTCAGGATTAAATATGGCCCCAAAAGAGAGAATTTCTGTTTGTGCTGCAGCTCGCCATTGCTACCTAGGCCTGTCTTCCCCAGCAGCTGCGTTTTGTGTCTGGGAACGCAGTGTGTGCTGCATCTGGGCAGAAAGCGGCTGGAATTGCTATGGAAACTGATCTTTTCCTGCACAGCTTAGAAATTGTGTCACTAGACTTCTTTAGAGAGATCTAGTTCAGACACAGGTAGCTAACACTTCCTGAGAAATGTTTAGAATTTCCTGGGCATTTTTTGAAATGTTCCTTTTCTGGCACTGTGGGATCTCTTTTGCCTGTCTCCTACCCCTCCTTTTCTGCTGTGGGACCATAAGAGATGGGCTCTGAATTTAGACCACTGGCATGGGGGAGCTACATTGTCAGGAGAAGAGAAACCATAATGCCTTGTGTTAATTGGAATGATAACGCTCATCAGTGCTGCTGAAAGCTGCAGTAATCCTGTGTTTGTGGTAGCCTGAACGCCAGTTGTATGAAAAATGAATTGCAAAGTCAAAAGTAATAGCCTGGCACATTCTGAGAGCAGCAAGTATTGGAAGAAATGAAGGTTTTCTACAGGATGTAGAGAGTGATAATATTTTAATTCATATAGCATCTATGCTGAAAGCTGGCTGGATTTTATTAGCCTTAATGGTCTGAACTTTGCAGGAGATTAAGGCTCCCTCATTTAGGCCTACAAAGCACTCAAATACTTCCTTATAACCAGTAAAAATACTGAGATATGTATGGAAAAATCTCTTCGTGGAGGTCAATTATTGTACTGATGGCAGTGGCAACAATTAGCACTCCGGGTAAAACTAATATCTATACTTCTAATTTCTACAGTCTTCCTAAGCCTTCTCATTTCATGGAACAACATGTGGTTTGCATAGAAGCTCAGTTGATATCTTGACAATGCGTTAGTAACACCAGTAAACTCATGGGCTTGACTATGTCTGGTTTTATAAGCAACAATAAATATTTCATTGTTATATCTGTATTAAGTGATGACCTGAGAGAATTTTTGCTTTTCGTGGGGTTTTTTTGTCCCCCCCTGGATACTGCTGAAAGCAGTGTTTGAAATAAATAGGCAGCATCCCACTTTTCTTGCTCCTCTCTTTCACACTCTCTCCCGTAATCCCTCGTGTCTCCTTCCATTCCTATCTTCCCCTACAAGGAAAAGCTAATTAAAAATGAAACAGAAACCTTGACCCCCAGATATACCCTGAAGTGTGACACTGTCCTGCTGGTCAGTGCCATTTGGCTGACAATATGATGTCATTCCTTAATGCAATGGTTATTAAAGCAGACGGGGCAGCCATCCTGGAGGTTAGTCAGGCAGCAGGTGCTTGCAAACCTGGATGTCTAGTGTTGTTGGATCTCCATCATATTAATCATTCTCATAGCTAATGACCAGGTGGTAGTGACAGACATTCTCATTTCCCCCTCTCTCTCTGCTGTAGGGTTTGGTTTTTTTTTTTCATATCCTGCTACTTCAAGCTAAGAGGTAAAAATGTTTTTTTAGCAGCAAATTCTAAGACCTATTTTAAAATCTGTAAGGGGGTTTATTGCCTTCTGCAAGGCTTCATCTTAGGATCTACTAATGCGGCTGTGACCTTAATACCTACTCTAGAAAATAGATTTCCCAACTGCATACTACTTCTTATTTCCTGTGCTAGCTTTGCTTCCCAGAGATGGAAGAGCAGGGAAGGAGTAAGGGAGAGGAGGTCAGTGGACCTCCCAATTCTGAGTTGACAGGTCTGTCTGAGTAGGCCAGTGTTTGGGAAGGGAGGAAATGGAGACAGGGAACAGGGTGAAATCGAATGCTGATGAACTGGGAGAGGTGAGACAAAGGATAACTGAACACTGAGAATGGGATTAAGGGCTGGAGTGGTGGACTGGAAAAATACGGAAAAGGAAGTGCAAAAGTGGTCACACTCTGTGTGCGTTGAAGGGGAGTGGGGAATCAACAGCGAAGGATCTTCTCCAAAGCTGTGTTCAAAGTGCACAAGTCAGAAATCTGACTGGATATCTACTGCTAATGCACCCATGAAACACTGGCTGAGGGGAGGTCTCATCCTGCTCCCTCAGCCAGCAGGTTCTTCTACCAGCTCACAAAACAGAGGGCTCAGGGGTGACTCAGAAGAGTCTTATTCTGCTGACAAACCGCTCACCATTGTTCTGAATCAGTAAGAAACCTCACACTAGAATTCCTCCTTTTGCAATTTGTTGTTTGCTTTAAAGTATAGAAGTTAAAATCAGATAAGCATTTTTAAGGCTGCTGGCACAAACATATAACGTTAGGAGATAACACTGTTCAGACTGTAGAGTCGGCCTTAATTTATCTCCTCTGAGCACACTCATTATAGAGTCTTTAATTACTCTAATCACATACTGTGTTTTCCACAAGACCCCTGCCTTGTTCCATAAGTTTGAGGTACTCTGTTTCCATTTGACAATGTCTTCAATGTTTGCTTTATTTTTCATTGTTTAATGTATGGTTGCTGATCTTTTTAATGCAGAATACACAACTCCTAATGCAACAACAGAGTTAACTGCATGATAAGCTTGGCCACATTTCTAATTTTAGTACTGAAGCATGACATGTAAATAATATTTAAATATATTTAAAATAGAAATAGAAAATAAAATATAAAATGAAAGATAAAGATAAATATATTAAAATATAATAACCTTTCGAGGTGGGCTATAATTTCCATTTTAGGCCTTGCAATTAAAGTTGACTAGTCTGGGTTTTTTTGGTTGTCCTGTTGAAGATGATGGAGACTTGGATTTTATAGTAACTAGCATCAGATAATCTCTTGTATGTTCAGAGCACAACTCCGATTGACTTTCAGAGCAACTATAAGTGCTCTGCACCCTGTAAATAAGACTTCAGATGATCACTAAACTCACAGTGGGTCAGAGTGAATGAGGAAAACGTGTCTAGGGAGCACCTTTAAAGAGATTTTTTAGATTAATTGACTTATCATCACCAAGGACTTTTGGGGTAAGTGTAGAGGAAAGCACTTGTGTGAGAGGGAGGGGGAGCTGTATGTCAACTGACTGATCTCAGCTCCTGCTGCACTTGGCTAGAGGGCTGCAAGTGCCCTCGCCTTTCACACCAACCCTTTCAAAGGGTCACATTCTTGCTTTTTGTAACTTTGGCATGCTTGACTCAGCAGGCTTCATTGTGTTTTGATATTTTTTGTTTGCTTTTGGGTTTTTTGTTCTATTTGTAAGTGCATGCACTTGGGTTCACCTTGGCTTAGGTGATGTTTTACATCAACTCCCTCTGTTATGTTGGAAAAAAGAAGACAATTTTTAAATCTTTATCATTGAAAGGAGTCTTAGGGTATTTACAGAGCTGCTTCGAGTGTGGGAAGATGGAGAGCAACCCCCCTCCAGCCTTACTGATGATTTCTTGCAAAGGAGTGTGAGAGACATTTTGCCTGTTGCAGTGTGATGTTGACAGGTAAAACATACCATCGCTAATCATCTCCAGTCATTCAGCCAGTCAAAATATAGCTTTATTAATATGCATACAGAGCTCTCTGTTTCCCTTCTCTCCCTCTTGAGAGACACAGAGGGGGAGAGATGGGCGTTTTTCTATGTCTCTTGGCTAATCAAGAATGATGCCTTGTGCATTCTTACAGTGATAACCCAGGAAAGAACAAACAGGATGATCTAATGGGTCTCTTCCATCTCTGACTTTTATAATTTTTGATTTATATACCAATTTAATGCCTGGTTTATGATGATTTATATCCCAGCTTATTTATACCCCAGTCTGATACCCCACCCCACACTGTTAGCAAGATGAAAGCCAGCCAGTTAAATATTTCAAGGTGATTACATGCCACATGCCACACACAGGGTTAGTAATGAGAAGTAAGTGCTTCCTTGCTTCAGTGCAAGAAGGAAGACTTAAGTGGAACATTTTGGAAATGAGATTATTGTGATTTGTTCACAAAGCCATGCACTATCCATAAGGGAACATCACAGCAGCCAGCATGAGATAGATGCCAACAAACTTTGAATCAAGCAACCTGGCTTTGACCCTGACAGAAGCTGCAGGCTGAAACATGTGGGTGATTTTTTAATGTTGATAGCTACTAGGCAGTTGGTTGCCATTTTAATTACTGTTTTGCAGTGATGGTCTTTGTATGTTGAATTACATTATAAATCTGGTCCTCATGTACAACCAGGACACTCTCCTACTTGCTACTTTGAAAAGGTCTAAGATGTGTGAATATTTAATCTGTGAAAACTATAAAGTACCTATACATCCTCAGTTTCTTGTATCATTAACTGGGCCATAATGATTTTGGCTATGTTTTCAGAGCTGGATGTAGTTCTGGTCCAAAAAGTCTGCATGAAACTGAAAGATTTTTCTGAGGGCCCATCCCAAGACTCCTTAATTGGCTGGGTGAATCACAGTTTAGCTGTTCAATTATTCCCTGCCCACCTCCAGGAACTGATTGCACAGTTGGTGAGGGAATAGGAAATCAGGAATATAAATCAACTGCAGGTATCTCCTGTGGGACTTCAGAGTTCAATCTCACAAATCTCATTTGGCTGCTCTGCATGTAGATTATATTTAATGGAGCTTGAGCCTCTGTGTCCCTTTGCATCACTGGAATTATGACAGCTAATTTGGGTCTATCTGCCACTGGAACATGCAGTTGATCGATATCTCTTTCATAAATACAAACACTCAACTCTGCTTCCATCAGCTTTGTCTTTTCTGGCTTGTCCTTTGTATCCCCATTTCTTTTGGGCTTTTCCCCCAAAACTTGATTCTCACATGGATATTCTGGGAGAAGGAAATCAATGGAAGAATATCACTTACTTGCCTAAGAGGGGCTGCTTTGCCATACACAACTAAGGCTGTAAATAATTCAGTAGGGTCCCTGTCTTTTCTTTCCACCCGTAAGACTGTGTTTATTAAAATTTTATGGGAGGCGACATGGAGGTGGCTGAATTGCTGGGTTTATCTGATTCAGTCTTTAGCAATGCATTAGCTTGGTACTAGCTGCTCTTCACTCAATATTGTAGGCACATAGTAAATCACTCTTCCTTGTAGAATCCATTCTGCGGTATGCTATAATCACATATTTGAGCATGATGTAATGCCATTCCTTATAACTCACTCTCATGCCTGATTGTGTTGCTGCGGGAAGAAAAGTGTTAAACTGCCAAGGCAAGGCTGAATCTATTTTTCCACTATCAGGAGGAAGTTGGAAGTGGCATGAATCCATATACACAAAGGTCCTAATCAAAAGGGAGCCAGAGACTGGGGACTAAGAGTTTGGTTCTGCTTATATTTATACTCAAATAATAATTCTACTGGAACAAGAATAGATCTTCTGAGGTAAAAATACTGTGCAATCAGCGTCTGGGTGGAAAATATAGATTTCAGAAAAATAAAAGTGCTCCTTGAGATTTTAGACTTTTTGATATTTCAGTGAAAATGAACAAATACCACAATTACACTTTTCTGTTAATCCTGCCAGTGACAATGTGTAGTGTACCATCTGTCCTAGTGTCTTGGAACACTGGGGCAATGGTTTTTGCTCAGTATCCTTCTGACTTAAACAAGGTGCTGAAGGAGGAACACAACCCAATAACACCCATTTCACAGGCAGAAAAAGTGCTACAAAGAAGTTAATTGACCTGCTAAATGTCGTGCAGAGAGTGAGGGGGAGAGCCAGAAGCAGAACGTGGGTCTTTGGACTCCCACTGCTGTAAGTGTTAGACAGTGCTGCCTCCTGTAGTGCCAGAGATTATGCAGCGTATCTCCTAGAAAAGACCATTGCAAAACCCTATATCACAGATAAAGTTTTTTTTCTAAAGGTATTGAAATAAGTACAACAGTTTTCAAGTGAAAGCTTACTGGCCAGACACAGAATCCGTTATATACATTAGCAGTGATTTTCTCTTAGCAATAACAACAAAAGAACCTTCAAAGACTGGTAGCAAATTAAGGTATACAAAGCTGGGATTCCTTAGCACCTGCTGAAAACCAGTTCCTCGTTGAGCAACTACAATCAATAATAACTTCAAAAATTATCTTCATTAGAATACATGTAGGTGCTAAACCAGTGTCCTCACTGATTGTCATGACAGCTGATACACACAGCAAGAATAACATACAGGTACTCAGAGTTTTTACCTGCAATTAATCTTGACTGTCATTTTATTTGAAAAATAACCAGATGAGTAAATTCTGAGAAATAATAATAATCAGTCCTCTTACAGAGCCATAAAAGAATCTGGAAGAAGAAACACATACTGAATGAAGAACTATAGGCAAATAATTTCAAAATAGTGTCCCTGATATGGCCTAGGGAGAACTCGTCCTCTATGGCAAATCCTCCTTGGCCAGCTCTGCACCTCATCCCAGACTGATACTGATGAGGAACTGATTGATTGACAGGTATAGCCCTTCATCAGGATTGCTAGCTGAGGACCATCTACTGCCAGGGTGTATTAGAGCTCGTTTTTGTTTATTTAAACATATAAATGTAGGTTGCACTGGTCTTCAGCTTGTTTCAGGAGTATCTTCATCCCTCATGGAACTTGGCATATCAGGATCTGTGTGTTGGCTCTTTCTGATGTGTATTATTTTAGTGTAGGTCTTTGCTTTAAAACAGGAGTTTTATTCTGTAAAGAAAGTTTGACTCAGACACTTAAATCTTCATTGGAGCTTGTACTGACTTCAGTTTATGAAGCAGAAAAAGTCTGTGGTGACATCACTTTCAGGGAGGAACAGATTTTTCATGTGGAAGGAGATGAGAATTTTTTTAAGAAGCAGACTATTCATGTAAAAACATTTTGCAACAAGGTACAGGGCAGAGAAATGCAAAAACTACTAGATGCAGCAGTAGGATTAGCTTTTCAGAGCACTCCTTCCAAAGTTTTCCATGAGGGATTGTTCATTCTCTGATGACCTGAATTGACAGTTCTACTAGGTGAAGCTTTTTGATGGACTAAGTAGAGCACATGCAGGAGCACTTTGAAAAATCTATGATGTGATGCATAGATGAATTAGATCACTTCATGTATTGCTCTGGCTGCTAGTTTGTAGGATTTTCTGATGGTTCTGGCCTTGGCTTTCCACAGGAAGGCATTCCCTATGCAAGTAAGAGAGCAGACTTCCAGAGGTGAATGAATTCCCATTTTATGGCAGTCAGATGACACCAAGTGCTATTTAAGGATAGTCTTTTTTTTCATATCACTTTCAGGGGAGACTCAATATTTTACTAGCCAGAGGAGAGGCCTTTTGTCATCAACTTATTGAATTCATGACAAGTGTTTTGCTGTCCTTTTCTCACAGAGGAGAAGAGCTGATCTGTTGCTGTACAAAAGCAACGTTTGGAGAAAACATAGTAAATATTCTTATAGGGGCTGTAGGAAGATGTGGGAGGCCCCTAGATCTGGTGGTGTAATTCCCAGGAGAAACACATTAGCTGAAAGGGTTCCACCTGAGTTGGGGACCAAGGAGAGCTAATCCACAGGCAGTGATAGCCTATAAGACTTGCAAACTTGGCTATGAAATTGACAGAGGGATCTTCAGTCAAAGAGGGTACAGGTAGGATGCTGACGTGGCCCCAAGTTATCTGCAGAGGGCTCTGACCCACACAGCAGTCTCATCTTGGTGGGTTTTGGAGGAACTGGTTTGAGGCAGAGGGCCACTATGTGGACAGCTGCCTTCATTTTGATGTTGATAGAAAGGGAAAGACATCTGCTGTGTGGCTGCTCAGTGACATGGTTGGCAGCTTGAGTAACATTGCTGTTTTTCAAGTGTTATTGGTGTATTGTAGACATGGGCAGTGAAAACACTCCCAGGTATAGGAACAGGACTCTTAGAGCTTTGGGGAGAGATGAGAGAAGAGAAGATCTCTTCAGATGACTGAGACAGTGGTTTGTTTTGTTTTGTTTTGTTTTTATTTCCCTTCTGAGGATACAATTGGATGAGCTTTTAGTGATGCCTTTAAAAATATGAATAAGGAAGCCAAGGTGATGTGTGTAAACACCTGGGGAGAAGCTAAAAGAGAGAACAGAGAATAATTGAAACACTGCTGGGGGAAATAAAAATGTGATGCCTAGATGCTCTTCTGCCTACAGAGAGAACCTGTCTCCTCTGTTTATTAAGCACCAATGTGGATGTATTAGATCCACGTGAGTATCAAACAAATTCCTGACATTGCTGGCACTGCTGAGACAATAACCAGAAGCTGTTGCCTCTGTCACTTTCCTTTTGCAGCAAAGTCTGATAGTGAATAAGACTGGCATGAATTTACCATCATTCGCTTATTACTTTTTAAAATTTACTCCTCAGTCTGTATGTGTCAAGCCCTTGGCACAACCCTGATAAGGAACAGAAACATTGAGCAAACTAAGTGAGCCTTTCCACAGATCGATAGAAATCAATCTCTTCATTTCAACTGAATGACAAAACAAAAACTGCAATTAAAAGTATGTTTGATGCTGATGGCTAGCAGGCAGCTCCCAAAACCAAAGTACCAGGGGACTCATAGGAGAACAGTTGCCTGCACGTTATTAATACTGACCCCATCAGAGTGCTGATGTTGGCATAGGCAAGAGGATCACACAACAGGTAGATGTGCTTTGAGGCATGTGCATGGAGGATCCTGACCATAAAATTTGACAAGGGCTAGGTTTGCTATTTTGTTATTTATCAGTAGTTCATTACACTGGCTGCAGCGCCATACAGCTTTGGGCATATGTCCTAGACTACAGCATCAAGGGCAGAGCTACAGGTGACATGAGGATGGGGCTATACTTTCCTGTTAGTCAAAATCTGTAATGTCACTTGGTACCAGGTCACATGCAGCTGTCCAGTAATACTCCACATCTGGTGCACTGACTTATGTAGAAGTCTAGGAGTGGGATGATTAGTTCATTTAGGTATCATTAGATCATTCAACCAACCATGTGGGACACAGCCGCACCAGTGCACTGAACTCCAACAAAACTTAAAGGTATAGCTCAAAGGCAGTGTGACTAGAAAGTGTGTGAGAGTCGCTGGACTTGGTTTCTTGAATAAGTGCTGCGCACTGAAAGGCTTGCTCACTTGCTGCATTTGAGAGTCAAAACACTGGTCTTGGAGAAATAGTTTTAAAAGGTGTGTCAGGACACAGTACTGTCAGGAGAATAGTTGTCCTGCTTGGATGACTGGCTACTTAGAGCACCAAGTTATAAAAACACAGTTGTAGGTACTAGTCCATGGAGCTGCTGTGTATACCCATCTTATACCTACCTGCACTTTAATGTCTGGGACGGATACACAACAGGTGGCCATAACAGAATAAGCAGTGTAAGCAGAATACTACTGCTAGAAAATATCAGTATCTAGTGCTTGTCTCCCTTCATTTTATGAAGGAGTGGAAAGCTGATTTTTCAGTTGTCCTGAATTCAATGTGTTGTTTTGTTTCCCTTTCTACAATGCTGGCATCATCAATAAAAGTAAATAAGATGAAGTTGGATGTGACCGTTCTGGTGGGCCTCTGGTGTGAATGAACAGACAGTAGGAACAGAACATTGACTCCTGGAATAAGATGAGTTTTCTCTTTATTTGAGGGAGTGTGTGGGGGGGAAGGCTGCAATGATGTATTGCTTGTGAAAGCAAGAGACTTGACAGCTCCGGCTAAACCCAGGCATACTGCAGGCAAGTACTGGGCACTTTTCCCAGTTACAGGCACGCCAGTGTGCTTGATCACCATGCACAAACTATTGTTCTTGCAAGAGCTGATCCCTTGTTGGTGCGGTGCACTCTCTTGTCTTCAGACAGCTTTGCTCCTGTCTTGAGCTTTCTGTTGCAGTATCGCCCTGCTTTTCCTTGAAACAGCGCTGTCACAGCTGCAGCTGCACAGTTCTGCTTCCAGGGCTACCAGTTGTGTCAGAACATGTGTTGATTTACTGTCATGCTCCCCTGGAGGAGTTTAGATCCTGTAGACTAGCAACCACTTGTAGCATATGAGTTCAAGTCATTGCCTTACTCTCTAAGTCCTTGACTTCATCCAATTGTTAATTTTGGGACAGAGTGTCTGTGTGATGGCTTTATTTGCTTCTCATCATACAGCTATCTAGGAAGCACCTTGGCCCCCAGTGCAAGTGTGTTGTACCTGGGCCTGACAGAAACAACCCTGAGAACGTCTTACACCAGTAGATTTCATCGGAGGACGAGAGCCCTCTGGAGGGACCAGTCAGCTCTTATTCAGTTGTGAAGTGGAGGAAACAGTGTTAAGTGTAGAGTGAGTGATTTTGGCTTTCCACAAGCCGAAGGTGTGCAGACTGCCTAAGGAGTAGGCTGAAGGTGCGGCTGTGGCACAGCCAGAGCAGTACAGAGTGGGCATGGGCCTGTCTCCAGTCCCTGGGAGAGGAAAGGTTGAGCCTCAAGAGCTAACTGCATCACTGCATCCTCTCTTCCCTGGTGGTGCCCCTGTGCGTGTCCTTCTTGGGGTTTTCCTAAACTGAACATCTGTGCCAGGAAGATGTACTGCTGCTGAGTGTAGGAGAACAAATGGGATGCAAAAAGGGAGGTCTAAAAGCTTATGGAGCAACATTGCATGGAAACGACAGGAGGTGGAAATTTTTCAGTGTAGCATCTCAGCACTTCAGGCAAACAATAACAAACCCCGAGTTGAAGGAGCTGCCCTCCTGTGAAGACTTAGCTGTCACGGTTGTTCTGCTCTGCCAAAGCTGCTCTGAGGCTGCTCAGAAACGATTACCTCTCTTCCCTCTTTAGGGAAATGACAAGGGGTGGGCTGGGGGAGAGGTGCCAGCAAGCACAGAAGGGAAGAGAGAATAGAGAAAATTCGATGTTGAATGTATTCATCACCATCTATTCTAGGGTCAGTTGTAATTTTTTCTGTATTAAATGAGGAGTTATTTTTAGATTTCCAAATCCATACATGGAAATTATTTCAAGCGTTTCAGCTTTCATCCTGTATAAAAAAAAAAATCTCATCTTGATAGCACATTTATTGCATTGTTTTTGTATGGTTTCTTTTATCTTTTCTTCTTCCTGCTCAAAAAAAAAAAAAAAAAAAATTGCTCCCTTGCCTTGGCTAATATTCCTGGAGATGCAGCAAGAGAAAGCAATTTAATTTTCACTTGTTGCTCTACTGTTCTGTTAGAGTTATGGGGGAAGTGCTGGTGGGTTACGAAGAGGCTTAGCTAGCAGCCCACCCACTTCCTTGTGATTTTTCTTCAAAGAAGAGCCTGACAAAGAAGAGTGGTTCTGTTGCAGATTTGCTGAGTTCAAAGCAAGTGCCCTACAGATACGACTCTGTGATTAATTCTCAGAATCGGCACATAAAGCTTATGCTATGCCACTGCTACTAATGTTAATGGGAGTCAGGCAGCTTACTCACAGTGCACTGCTTTAAAGAATAATAATTTACCCAGAAAAGTCCTGAGGCAGGAGCAGTGATAGTCATTTATTAATTCTATTGTAAATTCTTTTGTCTGTGATGCTGGCATTGCTTTCTATCCATTTCTAAGTCATGATATTTTGGTGAGCCCTGGGCCTTGAAACTGGAAGGCATGATGGCCCTTTTTGCATGTCCTTGTACCCTTCAATGCCAAGAGCAGGTGGATGTACTAGAGTGGCTACACAAAGGAGAGACAAAAATCTCATAAGCATATTTTACACTCTCTGCACGTGCAAAATTAGTGGCTCAAGAGAAAAATTGTGACCTTTAGGCAGCTATTGAAAAGCACACAGAGAAAGCTGCCCCATTAGCTTTGGTAGAAAGCAGTCTTGCATCAGAAGCATGATTTTGACATCAGTGTATAAAAATATTGTTTTTCAGAGGGAAACTAATTGAGGTGTGTTTGATTTTGAGATGGCTGGCATGAACTGTGCTTGAAAGGGCCTGATGGTCAGCAGAAAAGGGTTCAACATTTCTCAGCAGCCTGAGTAAGGTTGTCAGCATCTGATTATGGTTATGTGCAGCAACACCTCCTAGTTCAGCTGGTTGCTCAACAAAAGTATCCTTTTGACAGATGTTCTGGTTTGAGCTAAACTGTGAGAACAGGTTTGACTGTATTTGTTATTTCTATGTTAGTTAGACCTGAGATTTCCAGTGAAGATGCTGGCATTCTTGCTGGAAAAGAGGACTTTGGCAAGGAATGAACTCATGGAGAAAAGGCTATGTGCAAAATTGCACCATAATTCTGGATAATTTTTTGCTACATGTGAGAAGTTTCCCCCACACATACAGTAGATACTGGTGTTTCAAAAGAAGGAGAAATTTAAGTTTGGGATAAATTACCATACAATGTTGATTTCTGAAAACACTTGGACTACTTGGGATCCCAAATGACCCTGAAAATCATAGTGAATCTTGAAAATCATGTATTTTGTTACCAGAGTGGATGAAACAGCACAAAACCCAATGGATGCAAATTGTCTTGGTGATCCTGGTGTCAGTTTGCTTTGGGAGTGGCAAAAGGCATCTGAAGTAAAGGACCTCCTGAATACAAAGTTTCTGTCTTGAATTGAGTAGTCATGATTGCAGCTACATCTGTAGCTGGCATTAGGAAACTTGTGATTCCTTCAGAAAAGCACAAGCTAGAGTCTGTGGGAGGGGGTCATTCATTAGGTAGAATTCCATTTCCCACCCACCTCCCAATAAAGGTTTTTCATCATGTTTCCTCCTTTCTTGCTTTTTATCTTCCTTCTCAAATGCATCAGTCCTATAGGGATGTTCAAGACCAGTGTGTCCTTGAACACTTCCAGGGAGGGGGCACCCACAACTTTCCTGGCCAGCCTGTTCCAGAATCTCACTATCCTCATCTTGAAGATAATCTTCCTAACATCCAATTTAAAATCTTCTCTCTTCCAGTTTAAAGCCATGTATAGAATGTTTTCACAGAATCACAATATCACAGAATCACCAGGTTTGAAAAGACCCCCAGGATCATCAAGTCCAACCATTCCTATCAGACACTAAACCATGACCCTCAGCTCTGCATCCACTTGTCTTTTAAACACCTCCAGGGAAGGTGAATCAACCACCTCCCTTGGTGGCCTGTTCCAGTGCCCAATGACCCTTTCTGTGAATTTTTTTTTTTCTGATGTCCAGCCTAAACTTCCTCTGGTGGACTTAGAGGCCATTTCCTCTTGTCTTATCCCCTGTCACTTGAGAGAAGAGGCCAGCTCCCTCCTCTCTGCAACCTCCTTTCAGGTAATTGTAGAGTGCAATAACATCTCCACTCAGCCTCCTCTTCTCCAGGCTAAACATCCCCAGCTCTCTCAGCCGTTCCTCAAAAGGCCTGTTCTCCAGCCCCTTCACCAGCCTTGTTGCTCTTCTCTGGACTCACTCCAGAGCCTCAACATCCTTCTGAACTGAACACAGTATTTGAGGTGCTGTCTCACCAGTGCCAAGTATAGGGGCGGAATAACCTCCCTGGACCTGCTGACCATGCCATTTCTGATAAAAGTCAAGATGCCATTGACCTTCTTGGCCACCTGGGCACACTGCTGGCTCATGTTCAGTCGCTGTCAACCAACAGCCCCAGGTCCTTCTCCTCCAGGCAGTTTTCTAGACAGACTTCTCCTAGTCTGTAGCTCTTCTTAGGGTTGTTGTGCCCCAAGTGCAGGACCTGGCATTAGGCCTTGTTAAACCTCATGCCATTGGTCTCAGCAGTTATCTCTCTTTTCCTGATGAATATTTTGGTAGAATTAAGCTCATTCCAGGTACCTATTGAAAATAGAATTTTTAGTTATTTAAACAATGTTCTCTCAGATACTTTGTTCATTTCCCCGCCTCTGCCTGTGGTGACAGTCAGAGGATAGAGAAAAGATTTCCTTTGATCTGAAAGATGCGAGTAGTGGAAGCTGACTTCTCTGAAAGATGAATGGGCAAAGATAATTCTTGGTACAAACCATTTAAAATACCAGCTGGAGCTGGGCAGGCAATGTTCAACTGAAAGTGCATCATCCCTTCTTCAGTTGCTTGCTGGCATACCTCAGATGGATATGGGGACAGCCTGGAGGATGGTGATGGTCTTCAGTGGGGTTGGTAGAGTGCTTGTGAGCAACATTTAAAGGCAACAGTTGCTGCTGGAGCATGTGGCTTCTACTCTAGGTAGCAGCCTGCTTGATATCAGCTCTTAGCAAGCGTACAAGGACTAACAGGCCTTAAAGTTTCCTGTTGGGCTGTGCAATATACTCTTGTTCCCTATTCTCATTTTCAATCCTGAAACAGCCTGAAACAGCACAAACCTGTTTTGGATTTTGGAGTGGCTTAGTAATGAAGAACTCTGGTTTAACTCCAAATAAAACATGATTATGCTGCAAGCAAGGTCTCATTTATTCAGGCAACATAGGCTTTCCTGTCTTGATGAGTTCACATGGATGTTTTACATGCCTTAGCAAGTTGTTTGACAGTGTCATCATTAAGTCACACTGTTAGTGTATAAAAATGTAGTTATTGAATTTCATTTTTATAAGGGTGCATTAGAGAATTCTGGCATAATCCAGAATTTTCAGAAGATGACTGCTTATTTTCAGAAATCCCTGTAGGCCAACCATAGGAAAAACAACTTGTCTTTCTCAAGAAGATTGAGGACTGTAATTACACAAAATAGCATATACTTGCAATGAGTTGAATTTTCATATTTATGTTTAAAAAGAAACCATACTAATCTGTTGTCCTTTCTCCAAACTGTCGCATGAACTTGTACTCAGAGACTTTTTCCATTATTGGCTTCTAATCNGCAACATTTAAAGGCAACAGTTGCTGCTGGAGCATGTGGCTTCTACTCTAGGTAGCAGCCTGCTTGATATCAGCTCTTAGCAAGCGTACTAACAGGCCTTAAAGTTTCCTGTTGGGCTGTGCAACTCTGTGCTACTCTTGTTCCCTTTTCTCATTTTCAATCCTGAAACAGCCTGAAACAGCACAAACCTGTTTTGGATTTTGGAGTGGCTTAGTAATGAAGAACTCTGGTTTAACTCCAAATAAAACATGATTATGCTGCAAGCAAGGTCTCATTTATTCAGGCAACATAGGCTTTCCTGTCTTGATGAGTTCACATGGATGTTTTACATGCCTTAGCAAGTTGTTTGACAGTGTCATCATTAAGTCACACTGTTAGTGTATAAAAATGTAGTTATTGAATTTCATTTTTATAAGGGTGCATTAGAGAATTCTGGCATAATCCAGAATTTTCAGAAGATGACTGCTTATTTTCAGAAATCCCTGTAGGCCAACCATAGGAAAAACAACTTGTCTTTCTCAAGAAGATTGAGGGCTGTAATTACACAAAATAGCATATACTTGCAATGAGTTGAATTTTCATATTTATGTTTAAAAAGAAACCATACTAATCTGTTGTCCTTTCTCCAAACTGTCGCATGAACTTGTACTCAGAGACTTTTTCCATTATTGGCTTCTAATCCATAGTAATTAAAGAAACAAATTCTTCTGTAACTCTCTAATAGGATTTAGAAGTTACCATGCAAGAGTCACAGCAGCCAGACTCTAAAATCCCTCCTTTAAAAAGTCATTGTGATTTATTCCTATAGTAGTCAGTATAGTTATTAAATTCTCATACTGCTTCCCGTCAACCCTGTTCCTGGACTTTCATTGGCTTAAGCTCTCTAACTTTTGTTATTGGGTATTTATTCATTGGATTTAGGTATTTTTTAACTGAACATACTTCCCTGAAGAAGATGGAGTCAGCAATTTGTTGCTAGAGAGTACATAATAGGGCAGTTCTTGTAAGCATCTTATGTGGACAAAATATATCTGCACACCCTGTCTTTGCTCTGTTTCCCTTAGGTCTTCTCTCCATGCCCATTTGCTCTGTAGAAGGGCAGACTATAGCACCTTGCTAATAAGACCTTCAGCGTTCAGTCTGGGGCGTTTTCCAGGAGACTCTGTCAATATCTTTGCTCAGCAAAAGCTCCTGATGTCTCTGGGAGACAACAAGAGCTACATGGTGGTGGCTGTGACTAGGCAGGCAGGGGCTTGCCAGCACTCAAGTTGAGAGGTGCCTTGGGCTTCTGTTTTCTCACCAACCAAGCTCAAGAGAACACATATGACAGGTTTCTTCTCCAACAGTTTGATTACAAAATAAGTTTTGGAGCAAGATCTAATGTTGCACATAATACGATGTCAGTATCCTGCCCCTGTCACTCTGGTTCCAGCTTCAGGGTCCTGTGGACAGCAGTTGATCTGCATGTGGCTCCTGCCTGGGGATGCTCAGGTCCTTCACACGCTGCTTTGGCAGCTCTCAGACTCTGACTGCATGGGTCTATATTTGGAGCTGCGGAAAGTCAAGTACTGCAGTGTCACAACATCCTATGGAGCAGGTGATAGAGCAGGCTGTGATTCGAATTTGAACTTCTTGCAAAATATCCCTTGGGCAGGAAAATTTGGCTGAGTTCATGAACCTCAGATTTGGAGGTGCATTAACTGGAGAGAGAGAGCTTTTGACACGTGCTCCCTGCCAAGTCTAACAACAAGGAGGCTATCTGCTTGAGGGAATTACTTTTTGTAATCTTTTTGATGTAATTTCCTTAACCTTGTGCTAGTTTTATCACAGGGGTATCTTTTGTTACGTTCTACTTACAAAAGAGAAGAAAATAACTAGTTATTATTCTAGTTGAATCACTTACAGAATAAAATTCAGACACAGTTGTCACACAGTTCTAGTATCTGAGGAATATCAGCATTATGAACTGAATGCTATTAGCATATTTATTATTAACAGTGCACAGAGCTTATTTATTAACAGTAATGCACAGATAATTCACTCTTTATATGTTTGCACTTCTGTTTTGATGTAGTTAATATTGAAAAAAGCTTGTATTTTTCAGTTTACTTTAAAATTATTGATGTAAAGATCAAGTCAGTTTGCTGTTGCTGTGTGTTGTGTGTCACCTCACACTCCCTTAGGGACAAATTTAAGGCTTCACTTTCTTGATATCCTCTAAGTACGTGTCAAGGTGGATGCTCTCAGCTAGTATCGATTATTGCTGTTGATTCTTGCAAATTTCAAAACTGCTGTAGGAAATATTTGATGTAAAATTTAAATTGACTTGTAAATGCTGAAATCAACAAATAATTTTCCACCCTCATATTTTCAGTAACAAATATACACTCACTAATGCAAAACTAATAGCATGCTCTGTGCTTTACAAATTTTTATCACAAGAGGAAGTTATTTTTATAGTTGCTGTTATTTTATTTGTTTCTAGGATTAAGACATGAAGGTACAAACCACACAAGTACCCCTAATTCCAGCTGTGGCTACTCACAAATAGACAAGACTGTTTCAGGCTGTAACAAGAACCAAACTGAAGGGTGGATGTGCTGGTGCTGCAAGTCTTTGCGAAGCTCTCAGCGGCAGCGAGCCAGTGGATCTCTGGTTAGAAAAAAGTACTCATGTGTCTTCCTTTACAGGGAAAGAAGCAGCTACCATCCTCCCCTGGGACTGCATCCTGCTCTGTCCTGAATAGGCTGATATGTTTGTCTGGTTGCTCAGGATGCAGCACAATTCCTTTAATCGTTCATCAAGTACATCTTAGCAGCCTTGTTCAGTAAATGCTGCACTGGGCTCTTGTCATGGACGTCTCAGCAGCACAGATGTGACTCTTGAAACCTGTTTCCCAGCTTATGGCTCTCCTTCAGGGGGAATCAGAACAAGACACATCATGCATCACCCAAAGGGTGTAACCTTGTTGCCTAATCTACAGCCTTAACTGGCTTTTTAACATCTGGAGAGGGGAGGGATGCTCTCTGTTTCATTAGAAAGAACTTTGGACATCTGAGAGACTATGTCCCAGAGATTTCACTCATTGGGGATGATGAAAAGAAAGCACATGTCAGGGAGTCAGGAGGATTTTTAAGAGTTGTTCTCAGTGCTCTGCTGAGCTCATGGGTAAATTCTGATTTTCTGGGACCAGCATGTATATATGATCTTTTAAAACATGTTTTTAAGTCTCACTTTCTAATCACTTGCTGCCTTTGTCATTTTAGACAGGATTCAGCCTTGGTGAAAGCAAGAAAAACAGAGTGAGTTGGCCCATTTTATATAATGTCACATCTGCCACAGGGAGCTGGAGTCATGCTGTGGATGGAAGGAAAGAGATAGGGCAGTACACGTACATATTTGTACCTGTTAGCTATAGCCCTGCAGGTGGACAGTTGGACGTTTTCTTGGCTGGTCCATTACCCTGGAGGAGAGAACGGATTGATATTTACTACACTTTGGACTGGATAGCTTCTTAGCTAATTGCTGTTAATTTAATTGGAAGTTTTGTTAACCCTTTGGTGAATGAAGACAGAACTTGTTTTACATTAAAAATCCATGCAGAATACATACGCATAAGAAACAAACTCTTAGCTAGGAAGTGCCCATGGGATTAATCTGTAGTCAGAGGTTTCTTCAGGACGCTTGATTTAAACAGGCTGCTTGCACAAAATATCAAAGGTGTTTTATTTGGAATTAGCTAAGTGGCTAGAGATAAATTTAGAAGCATAGCTCCTTATCCACAGACATCAGTTCAAGTTCAGAAGTGTGTGGGGGTTGAGTGTTCTTAAAAACAGTCTGACTGAGGTATTTCTAGTCTATTCAGGCAGAAATTTTTAGCTACACTCTCAGTGGTTCTGGACACAGACTGATGTTGCTCCTCTCTCAGTGAAAGAAGCCTTATAGTGTCTGAATAAACTTCTTCAGCTTCCAGTATTTTAAAAATTGTTTAGTTTTCCCTATGCCATGAATATTTTAAAGGAGAGTTTTCCTCTCTTCTTTTTTTTTTTTNCTCTTTTTATCCTCCAAGTATTTGAATATGATTTCTCACAGGACAGTGAGAGCAGAACTGTACTGACATCCAAGGGTATTCACTTGGGTTTTTCTCCCCACAGTGCATGTCCAATTTCATCTCCAGAGTCTTTCCCACTGAACTTACCTAAACTAGTCATGCAGAAAAAGGCTGCCTTTCCTTCTGCATTCTTGCTGTATCGGGTCCTCTCAAGTCCTAAGTGCCCTCTAGTTTGAGGGATGACAGTCATACCAAGAGGATTCTTTGTGTTTAGTCTCCAGTGCTCTGTTCATCACAGAACTTTGTTACTGGTATTTTCTTGCTTCAAGAGAGAATTCAATTTTTTCCAACTTTTCCTTCCATGTGATGTGATCAGCTGAGCTGAAGTGTGGCTAATAAATGGCCCCCTTGAGGACTACAATCTTCAGTTTTCATTGCTAATAGAATATGTATCTTTCCAGTTATCTTTGCTTACTGTCTCCCTCCTATCTGTAGCACACACATACACATGCATACACATGGGACTGAGGGCAAAGTCATCATGTTGCCTAGAGGTCTCGTGTGTGCAAGAGGTTATTACAAACGAACACTGAAAATCTATGGAGGTCAATGCACCTGGATAGTCTGAGAGCTTGACGGTATCTCTAAATTTCATCACACACATGTTGACATCTTGCACATTTTCTCTATGCCTTCTCAAGGTTTACTGCCCTTAACTGAGTGTCTTTACATTGATATACAAGTGCCATCAGTGAGAATACAGCATCCCTGAGTTACCCTGTACTCAGACAGAAAGAGCAAGGGCCTCATTGTGGAGAGACAGGTGCTCTTCTCTTTCCATGAGCTCTGCAACTATTTCACACAACTTCCTATGCAGTTGGCACCTTGTAGCAGTCTCAGAAGAGAGGCCAAGAGCTGAATCAATCAAGAGACTGAGCTGGTCTCTGTCTGGCAGGTAAGCTCCCTCCTGGTCACAGCTGAAATAGGTTCTTGTTCTTTTTAACTGTGCTTGCAAGCTGCCACTCGGTGAGCTGTTTCTGCTGTGTGAATAAACTGGGGACTTCAGCAAATTTTCACCCACACTAAACCTCACAAACAGCAGTTACTCAACAACATTCTTCAGCATTGACCTGTACTTTTTTGTG
This sequence comes from Piaya cayana, assembly GCA_013389865.1. Lineage (NCBI taxonomy): Eukaryota > Metazoa > Chordata > Aves > Cuculiformes > Coccyzidae > Piaya > Piaya cayana. The sequence goes on from WAAB01024201.1 coordinate 336,132, forward strand.
GGTATTTATGCTGCTAGGAGAGTTTATCTTCATTCTGATGGCCCATGGAAGGAAGAGACTTCTTATACAGGGAAGGAGGTCTGGTCTTGGGATAACTTTGGTTGATATGAACCCCAGAAACTACATTCTGAAGAGGGCTCTCAAGCCTTCTGAAGTGCAGAGAGCAGGCTTGAGCTGAATTTGGATTTAATTCTGATGTTTTGCCTCTCCCTCTCCCTTCTTCAGCAGACTGCAGGAGGGAACAGTGACTTTCATCATCATAGAATCATAGAATCATCAGGTTGGAAGAGACCCATCGGATCACTGAGTCCAACCATTCCCACCAATCTCTAAACCATGCCCCTCAATACCCCATCCACCCGTACCTTAAACACCTCAAGGGAAGGCAGTGTTTTTGAGCAAGTTGGGAAATAGAACTGGTAATAAAACTGTGCTGCCTGAGTAGCATATATGGGCACCCCTCATACATGGGTAAACGAAAGATAACTGGTGGAAATCAGTTTTAGGTTTCCCCCCCACACACATATCTTGTTTTTTAATGCTCATGAAATATGGTTTGACTGATGAAAACAGGCTTTGTCATATGTATGCTGTGCATATTGGAGTTTGACCCATGAGTACTTGTGGGCAGGATCCTGGAACGGCTGCAGGTTTTGAGGTTTTTACATAATGAGAAGTCAGCAGTATTGAAGGAACTGCTTAAGAGGTAAAAGTGTCATGGTACGAAGGCATCCTCCATTGTTTCACTTGTCTGCAACTAGAAAGCATCTCATCTGTCTGAAAGTCTTTGGCAGGCGTTCTGGTTAATGCTGTAAAAAAAATGTGCAAAGAATTACATTAAAAAATAGTAACTTATCCAAGCCTTTGCATTATAAACTGTTTCTGGTCTTTTTCAATAACATGAGAGACCCTTGTGGCTTTTCACTAGTCTCTGAAAACTGAAACAGCATGGTCTTATACTACTCAGTAATCCCTACCTCACTCCTTGTAAGCTTGCTGAGGCCCAGTTTGTCTTACTGGAGGCAGAAAGTTGCCTTGCATTTTCATTCTTGTACAATTTAGGGTATGTGTTACTGACATTATCTTTGTAAAGAAGGTGCCTCCATTTTTGGCACACATGCTCTTTGACGAAGGATGTGCAATCGCTTCCCTTTTAATTTCTTTATTACCAGTAGACTTTATTTTCTTTTTTTTTTGTCAGATAAGCTTTTTTTAAACACAGAGCTGAATTCTTTCCTGCTACGGCTTTAATGCTTCCTGCTGTGATTTTACAGCCAAACCTAATTTACAGTTGTTGAATGTCAGTACATACTTATAAAAGATACACAGAGAAAGAAGGAAATAGTAGATGAGCAGTGTGGTATTTTCATGTTGAAACCAGATGTGTTTAGAGAATCGATGGAAGTAAATGTCTCCTAATGGGATCTTGTCTCTGTTAACTGCGAGGCTGAGGATGCTTCTAATGCTTATGTAGAAACCTGGGTCCTAGGTGACCATACTATTTCTTCTGCTTTTTTAAGGTGTATACATCAGAATCAGCAGTTTAGTGTCTTCTTGTTTCATATGTACACCTGTTTTGTACAAAAATCCCAGCAACTCAGAAACTGCAGACAGGTTTGGAAATAAATGTGAGACGTAGAAGACTGGTACATCTCCCATCTTATCAGAGTGGTTTGAGTCTCAAGGTACACCATGAGGTCATAAATTAGTGAAAAGCTTTTACAAGTGGTGCCTCTTTAAACATATGACACATGAATACAGTTCACAGGAGTGAGATACCCACAGCACAGTTAAACAGAGGAAGTATCTTTGCTAGCAGCTGAGTACAGAAAACTGGCATCACTGAAGCTGCAGGAACTACAGTGCCTTCTTGGCTGAGATGTGTGTGTGGGAAAGTGTTTGCTTCAATGACTATTTTTGACCTATTTTGTGAATAAATAGGACTTATGCCTCTAGAGCTTTCAATCTGCCAACTTTCAGTAGCACTAAATTGACAAGAAGAAAACATTTTTTAATTAATACACTCAAATAGAAAAAAAAACAACTTCTGCCACAGCTTTTGAAATTCCGTATTTAAGATGATTTTGTATGAACTGCACCGCTAAGATTAATTTTTATTCAATTAACTCTTATTATTCTTAAAAATCTGATGGCAGGTTTTTGTTCCTCAGTTCCACATGGGTTGTTAGCAATGAGATAGAACATAAAAGAGTTGTAAAGTGGGGAATCTGTACACAAGAAAGTATCATGGGAAAAGCATCAGTGCATCAGTGTACCGTACCCACCCTGGTTTTCTTATTGAATTTATTTAAGATATAATCCAATTGCAAAAAATCTTTAAAACAAACCTTTGTTCTGAAATGCTAGGCGGGAGTGTTTTGCTGAGCAGAGAGCTTTGGGTTAATCACAGAAGAAAAGAGGAAAGTCTATGAGCTTTGGAAGAAGGGCCAGGCATCTCAGGAGGACTACAAGGATGAAGTCAGATCATGCAGAGAAAAAAAAATTAGAACTTAACTGTCCAATTCTGTGAGAGATAATAGAAAAATCCCTGGAGGTATTCAAAAGATGGGTAGATGAGGTACTCAGGGATGTGGTTTAGTAGTGGACAGGTACAGTTAGACTTGGTGATCTCAAAGGTCTTTTCCATCCAAACAATTTTATGATTCTATGCTTTTTGCAGAAAGATGTGAAGAAAGAGGTTAGCTAATAGTTGCTTTGATGTGCGAGGCAGAATACGGTTGTTTATTCATTTTCTGTGTTAGCGTAGTAGAACAAAACTTGCTTGCATGAATACAAGAAGTGGGTAGTATAACATCATGTACAAGAGAAAACATGATCCAGAGTCACTTGTTTAAATGAATCAAGTTACAACTGCTCCAAGTGTGATTAATAAGTGATTGGGGTATGTTTTTTTCATTAAAAGTCCTGACAAAAAAAAATTAATGCTTGTTATGAAAGGAGAATATTCATGTTTCCCAGCAATTCTTTTATAGTGTTCTGGCAAAAGCTTTTTGGGCCTTGATCTCTTATAACTGCAGACTGCTAAAACCTCCTGAACTGCAGACAAATGCTGAAAAGTCTTTAGTGTTTGTTTCTCCAACAAAACCTATATTTTTAAAGTGAAATGATTGCTTTCCATGTTGTCTTTTGTAAAAATATTATCTATCTTTTAAAAAATCTATTTCAACAGAATTTCTGACAATACCTGAATAAAGTTGAGTTAAAAGGCTCCCATTTTAAACCATTATTTTTTTTTGACACTACTTTCCAGCAAGCTGTAATATAAACAACCAGATGCTCTACAGAGCTAACAGAGGCTGCAGAGATTTTCTTTAGGACTAATTTTTTTACCTTTTCCTGAGATTTGATTTTAAGAGGGTCAAGGTAATATAGCACCAGCTTGGATCCAAGATCATTGTGTGATCAGTTATGGTGCAGGATCTCCCAAGTAACATCTATGCTGTTTATTTCATGTGATACAATGTGGTGAAAAAGCCGGTGGATGTGTCATCTTGCACCTGGAGTCAGCAGAACTGTCTCCTTATGGCATCGTGCTTGTATTAAGGAGCACACTGACACCCAGATCTGAGCTGGCCTGTGTCCCAGTCCCTTCAACATCTGTGTGATGTGCTGCAGTGTTTCCTGTTCTGGGTTTAACATGGATGAGCTGCAGTGTTTCTGTTTCTGGGATGGTTTATCCTTAAGTTTTCTCCTTCAGTTAGGCTGCTTCTAGATTGACACATATCAGGTCTCTCAGAGCCCTTAGATCCCTCTTCTAGGTCACCTCTTTGCCTTCCCCAGGGGAATATAGCAAGCCATACCTCCCACTGAGCTTTCCTCATGTATACTAACAAGATGCTATTAGTGCCACCTTCTTCCCCAAAGAGTTGGATGGAATGATGGTTTTGGGATGCAGGGACACCTTGCTTCTCCCCAGGCACTGGGACTGCTCTTCCAGTGGCTCTTACCAGCACAGTTTCTATCTCTGAGCGACTGTAATGTTGAAATTGAAATAATAACACTTCCTTACCTGACAGACTGGAGGTGAGAAGTGGTTGTAAGGATTAGTTACCTAAGGGCTATAGCGTGCCAAATGTTATTAATAATGCAAAGCAATAAATGCTCTGAAACAGAAACAAAGTTCTTGCTTTTTTGCTTCAAAGGAGAGATTTACCAGAACACTGTGAATGCTTTCCAGTCAGGTGGATTAGCTGATGTCTTATAGAATTATGGAAATAAACAAAACAGTGGGAGAGTAGCAGGCCTTGAAGTGTCTTCCACATCTGGGTCACTCTGCACTGTTCAGCACTTTAGTGAATGACAGAAGATGATGATAAGATGCACCTGCCAAAAGCTTCCAAGGTTGTTTTGTTAATTTAGCATGTCAAGGTTTTGCTCAGATAATTACTTAGATCCTTCACTTTTAACAATCTCTCTTAGAAGAGCCAGTGAAAGCCTGAGAGATGAGAAGACTTGTCTCTGTGTCAGTGTAGGAGTGAGCAGAGATAAGAGGAGGAAAGGACAGTGAAGGACACAGAAGAAGAAGCCAGTGAGCATGTGGAGTGAGATAGAGGGGAAAGGAGAGGGCAAAAAAAGAGAAGGAAAGACAGATTCAGTAGCAGAAGCTAAAAATAATCAGTAAAAGGAGTGAAAATTGGTTGCAAAAGATGGAATGTCAAAGTGCAGGAGAAGGCAAGGTAGAGTGAGTCAGGGAATAAAGAGAAGAGGAAGAAAATGAGTTTATTATCTCTTATCTGACAGCATTGAAAATGCTGTAAAACTTGCCTGATGGAGAACCAGCAATTACTCTGTTCCACGTAAGCCTCTGCTTAAAAAGTGGTAAGGAAATGAATCTGATTTCTGATCAAAGAAAGACAGCCTTCTGCTCTGCCATCATTTGACTGCTGGAGCAGTTCCTGCTTCTCTGCTGGTTCTCCGCTCTCCAAGCTGTGCTGCTAGCATGCTCATGACCTAGATGTTAGTAATTTGCAGTGCCTAATGGGGGTCGCATATGCGTAGGAAGCACCTGGGAGTGGGTTGCTTGATTAATGTCATTTTCATTAATGAATAAAACCAAACTTAGATGCTGCACATCATATCTCTGTTTACACAGCATCTAGGAGGTGGAAGGGGTTGGTTTCATGCCACTGTGCTGCTTCCTTCAATGCTGACACCTGTAGAGGCTTGGGGGATTTCTCTGGACAAAATTTCATTTTACTCTGATGCTTTGCTGCAGCTGGACTCCCCATCACACTTACTAACATACTGTGTAAGAACTGTGTAAGAGGTGGCACACGCTTACATGTGGCCTGATAGGATTTAGGGTAGCCCTAAAAGCTGCTCTGGGGCTATTGAACCTTACACCTTGGAAGCCACTGCTACTGGAGCTCCTTATGTCCTTGGCACATTCTTAAGATTGGATTAGAAAGGTTTAATTCCTCTGTCAACCTACTGTTCTGACACTGGGGAATCAGCCTCCAGGTCCTACATTTCTCTTCCATGACTCCATCAAGCCAGTGCAGCAATCTGGGCATTCTAGAAGAGAGTCCATGTTCCTCATTTTTAGTCAGGATAGGTTTTGAACTTAGATGAATGGAGACAATGCTCTAGTAGAAATATAGGGTCAGCTAGTGATTTAATCTTTTTTTTTTTAATTTTCGAGGATGGGGAGCTTCCATCTCTAAGTCTTTAGCTTGCATCCAGCCCAGAGGCAATGGGTGCCAATCACTACCACTTGATAATCTGGACAGATACTGTTATTATCAGATCCACTGCATTTCAGCCATACTGATAACATACCTTGCTGACAATCAGGATAGAAACCAGGGAACTAGGAGCATAAAAATGAATTACCTGCATAGAAATGAGCTGGAAGGAGAGGCAGTGTGCAGACTTCATTTTAGTTTTGAGTTCCAGATTTCATCATTGATGCCTGCCGATGTGGCCATGTAACCACAGCACATCAGCTGTTATCTGTAAAACTGCGAAAATATTATTTTCCTGATTGATGTTATAAATTGTATGTACTTAAATACCATGTAAATGAAGGCCTTGTAAATAATGCAGAAGTATACATGAGCATAAAAGGGGGAAGATGAGCAGATTGAAAAGAAGTTTGACTTGAAGCAGAATTCCAGTCTGCTGAGTGAATATATATGAGGAGTACATAAACTGTACTTATTTTCTGAGTAGAGCAACTTGGTTAGACATAAATGCCTAGCACTAAATATTTTTAAATATTTATCTTGTTGGTTCAGTTTTAGTTTTCTGACATTTGAGTTAATATTTAAGAAATCTGTATCTAAGAATACATCTCAGTTTAAGAACTTATATTTTATCTAGGCCTACTTCAAAATTGTAGGGACTAAATTCTGCTGCTGGGGACATAAGCACAGCTCTTTGAGATGTCGGTGAGAACTGCAGCTGCAGAGCTAGTTTTGCTGTTTAATGAAATTTTCATAGTTGTAGACTTCAAAAAATTATGTTTAAAAGGTCTGTTATTTCTTTCTGTTGAATAGATAAGATATTCAGTAATAATGCACTCATTTTTGCTGAGTGAACTCAAAGACTGAAGAACTAAAGTATTCCATAGTTTCCAGGACTGCACCAACTTCAAGATGAGGCTATGGCTGTACTTATGATGTGGATTGGTGGTGTGGACAAGCCTTTTCTTGTATTGAAGGGTGTACTCTATGGTCTCAAACCCTGCCAGGACTTGGCAAAAAGTTGCAGTTGCTCATGATGTTGCAGCAGATACAGCTCAGTTATAAACTTGCAAGAGATAAACACGGTCTTATCATGTAGATGTAGTACATGAAGAGTGACACTGGGGAACTTCCTCTGCGAAAGCTTCCAGCAGCACACCAAGAAAAGATTCAAGTTTTGCTGCTTTCATGTTTCACTGCAGGACTTGCCATTTCATTAGGAACTTCCCTAAAGTGTAGACGGAAAAATGTAGCTATGAGTATAAAGGCAAAAGAAAGTGCTTAACCATAGGCAGTCCCAAGTGAGTGAGATCTGAGTATGATCTATGAGCAGCACAGAAAAACTTTTGATGATGTTATTTTGGGTATCGTGGTTTCAGGATATACTAACACCAAGTCTTGTAGGAAGCAGTAGTGTCTTTGGGAGGAGGAACGTTGCATGCCTGACTGCATGTTGGTATTTCTATGAGTTGCTCAAATAGAACTGCCTTTTCCATTGAAGTTCTCATTGCTCTTTTACTGTCACAGGTGTTTCAGAAACTCCAAGAAACAGCTAGTTAGATCAGTAATACTTATGTATGGGCATAGCAGAAACCAAACTGGAACTACACTGGCATCTAAGTCTTCGGAAGAATAGGGAAATAGAACTGTGTTTGCCAGCTGTTCAAAGGGATAAGAACAGTAGAGGCAGGAGCACTGTTTTCTGTGGTTTTTTTTTTTTTCCTGCAAGCAATACAGTTTTGAAAGAACAAAAAGAGTCAGTTTAATCCCGGTGGTAAATTGCAAGCATATTATTCAGTCTGAATACTTATCTACATTAATATAATATGCAGTGATGGTAAATTCAGACTGAATTCCTGATTATGGCTGGACATCTGGAGAGAAAAGCTCTTAATAGAGGCTTTATGAGAGATTCTGGCTTTTGAATCTAAAGAGAGCCTTGAAACACCTGTATAACTAATTATGGAAAGGGTAACACGAAGTGGAGTCAGATTTTTGGCACAAAAATTAAGGCTTTGCTTTGCTTTTTATTTTGGGGTTTTATATTTCCTCATATCTCTGAACTTTCTCAAGGGATATAAATAACATCTCCATCCTTTTCCATTATGCTGCAAGGTATATGTAGGATAGAGACACACTATATATGAGTGTCATTTAAAGTCTTTCCCATAGCCCTTTGTTTCCAATAGGTGTAAAATTGACTTGGCTTTAGTGCATTATTGAAACACCTGCACAATGTTGGATAACATCTTCTCTGCCCTGGGAATTGTTTTTTTCCAGCTAACAGATGCTCCCTCTGCTTGTTTTGAAGCTGGAAAAGATAACACAAGGTAGGACCTACATAAACAGGGAAAATTACTCTTTCAATGTTTCTTGGCAGTAGTTGTGGATTAGATACACATGGACATCCCCTCACAGATGTAGAGGTGATATTAAACTGAGAAGTCATGTGATACCAATTAAACACGTTATGTCAACTGGTTCCTATTCCGTAATTTATTTTCATAAGTGTATTCCAGCATTTTTTTTAAAATAAATCTGACACTAGATAAAAAATAATCAGCCTGACGGAGCAGCATTTTCTTTTCTACCATAAGCTTATATTTTTTTCCTTTAGGGTTACCAGTATGGCCTCAAATAGTCATCATTTTGTCTTTGATTCTTTTGACATAATGGTATGACATGGTGCACGTCAGAAAAGTCACAGCTCTGCAGAGCATGAGACAAGAGTTTTGTGCCTCTTGGAAGGGAAGTCACCTTCTTTTCCCAGTGGGACAAACTCTCTCCTACAGCATTCAGAAAGTCTGAGATAAGAGTTGAGATATTTTTGGATATGGGAAAGTTATTTTTAAGTCCTTTTCGCCCCCCAGTTTTAATGGCTCCCTCTGAGCCCTCTGTGGTTAGGGTTGTTGTAACTAAGGCACCTGGTGCTTCAGTTGAAAAAAATGAGTAACACAGTCCTAGCAGCACTTTAAAAAGCTCTTTGTATTGTTTCAAAAAGACCTTTTTTAACATGTAGCATATAGAGACTATACGATAGTATAAAGTTTTGGAAGTAGGCTATGCAGTCTGCTTGATATGGAATAGAGACATCATGCAGTTCATGGTTTTGACACTTAAGAAGTCCTGTGATGCACATATTTCTATCAGTAGTGTGCACTTGCTTCTACCTCTATACCATCTCCTCAGTGCAAACCTTGGGTGTCTGTCCTGTGAACAGGAAGAGGGAGCAAATTCCTCTTAGTAAGGGCCCAAGAGAGGGAAAACACTTATTTTTCTTCTGAATTAGTTTCCCAGCCCAGATTATGGCAGGAACCCATAGCCCGTTCCGTGTGCAGTAGAGCACTAATGTAACAGCAAGGGGAAGTGGCTTTGCATCAAGGCAGGGCTACTTGTGCACACTGGCCTCCAAATTGTATCAGAAACGGTGTGACCAGCAGGTCCAGGGAGGTTATTCTCCCTCTGTACTCGGCACTGGTGAGACCGCTCCTTGAATNGCCGGGGAGATTTAGGCTAGAGATTAGGAGGAAGTTTTTTATGGAAAGGGTCATTAGGCACTGGAATATGCTGCCCAGGGAGGTGGTTGATTCGCCTTCCCTGGAGGTGTTTAAGTTACGGGTGGACGGGGTCCTGAGGGACATGGTTTAGTGCTTGGTGGTAATGGTTGGACTCGATAATCCGATGGGTCTCTTCCAACCCGGTGATTCTGTGATTCTGTGAAATCCGTATTACTCTACTGTATCTGCACAGTGTTTTCCACTGGGATATGTGATCAGTAAGCAAGGGAGAACATATGAAGACCCATACCGGAATGTGACAGTTTTAGATTAAATGAAAGTTTGAGCCCACAAAGTTGAACCACTTTCAGTAAAGGATTACAGCCACTTATTCTCGGTAACCCGATAAATTTACTTTCCTTCCTACCAGCCAGTGGGACACACAAAAAAATCAGTTTAGCCTTTTGTGTACCCTCTGCCAGGCAGACAATACATTCACTTAATTTTTAACTTGAGGCTATGTCTGTTCCACAGTTTCCTTTGTGCTTATTAAACATGAAGAGACATATTTACTTGAGGTGTTTTCCAGTCCATATCCCCCAACCTTCACAAGGGGCAAAGCCGTGGTGCCTGCTAGGGTAAGGCACTGCCCTCATTCCAGAATTATGTCCTTCCTCTGTGACCTGAGCAAAAGGCTGGTCAACGTTGCAGAAGAGCTATCATCCTGTAGGTCTCCCAGATGTCCAGGCTGTTGGTGGCTAACCTGTCTCTTGTGGGTTACCAGGAAATTTGGTCTGGAAAGTACAAGCCCATGCCTAAGACAAACCACAGACAAAATCTGTAGGTATTCCATACCGTCTGATTTCTCTAGGGTGTCATCTAAACTCTTTTTCTCTGCTGAGAGACACTGAAATAACCCTCATGTGATTTGCATCCATGGTGACTTTCTCATCATAAAGCTCTACCATAATTTAGTAAGTACAAATATATGTCTTCATATATACATTTATGTACATATATGAGTTTGTTAATATAGCATACGTATATGATAATATAGATTAAGGGACTGTGTGTGATAAAAGATCAGATTCTGTGCTGTGCATCCTTAAGAGCATTTTATTTACTGTTGCATGTTATAGATTTCAGGCTACTACTGAGAGTGGAAAGATCCCTGAACCTGATTTAGGCAGCTTCTAAGACTGCTGTAAATTTTGGCAATCTTTGCCACCAGCCGCATCCTCCCTATGGTGATCTTTTTTTTTTAATTCATAAATATCTCTTTCAATAAAGAAGAGAATAACCATAATTAAAGCTTTCTCTTCCCTCCTATGGCTGCAAGCCTGATGAGGCTCCAAAGCTGTATGGATTTCTTTTGTAATGTGTTGCTGATTGCTTGCACCTTTGAGGTACATGAGGCTTTACATCTCTTCCCAGCACAAAATCAGGGAATCCTCACAAATGAGATGTAAGATTGTATGCATGTGAGATCTAGCATAGGGTTTTCTGCCTGGTATTTAAAAGATGTATAAATGTGGCACTTAGGGACAGGGTTTATTGGTTTACTTGGCAGTGTTAGGTTTGCAGTTGCACTCGATGATCTTAAAGGATGATCTTAAAGGCTTCCAACCTAAAAAATTCTGTGAGTGTAAGCTCAAGATCATGTGGAGACCCTTCACACAGTATACACGTGTCCTGTTTGCAGTGTGGCCATTTTGTCAGTCCTGTTCCTCCACCAATTTTGAGACTTTTTCTCTCTCTTGTTTCTGTCCATTTAAAAAAAATGGAAAAAAGGCTGTACAGCTCATGAACAGTTTGGAATTTTCTTTAGAAGGTCCTTAAAATGCTAGCTGAGGGTTTTCCTTTTCAACCATATGCCAGTATCACTATTATTTTATACTTTATGTCTATTGTCTTTTCAAAAACTTCAAAACTGAGCTACTTGCATAGATCTTGACTCTGTTACCAGCATGTGCATTTTTATGACACACTGCAACAATAGATGTACAAATATATTAACAAGACAGTTGTGAGTTAGGAACCTATATGAGGGGGTGAAGAGACATGCAGTGTCTACAACCTTTTGTAAAGTCAAGTGGGCTCAGTCTTCCCATCCCTAAAGCTTGCTTGGAGCCATATTTGTGCTAAGCTTGGGCAAAAAAAGAATGTAGCATCTACCTGGGGAAGACTATATAGGCATATGCAAGAAGAGGAGGACATGGGGGGATGTAGTTCATATTCTTTGTCATTTTCTGGAGAATTGCCTAGTCCCAGATAACTGAAGAAACCTTTCTCTACTTTTCAGGCTTTGCTATCTCCTTTTACTGATCACACAACTTTAGTTAATGTTACCTTCACTCCTTCATATGGAGGTCTGCTGACCCACAGAAAGGATGAGGTTAGAAGGGTTAGGGCTGAGCAGGCAGGTGTATTTTTGCATAAACAGAACTGGACATTGTGCATGCAGTGAAAGTCTGTGGGTTTCTCACCTTAGGTACATCACTGAGCTCCATTTGCTAGCTGCAAGGCCCAGAATTCAGGTTTCTGTATGAAAGTGAAATGAAGCCTCTAGGGCTGTGTTAATTTGAGATTTAGTACCATTCCAGTAGCTTAAAACAACAGAGCATAACCAAAGCATATGTGCAAACCTGGTTCCTGCACCCATTCATCCAGTGTTGATCTTGAGGAGGAAAAGTAAGTCTAGAAAATCTTTGGAATCATTGCTGTATCCTAAAAATACTTTTTGCTGAATTAACTTTAATAAGATGTACAAGGCTACTTCCTTGTGCTTTTGCATAACTGTCTTTCTGTGTACTGATGAGATATTTATAGGCAAGGTCTTTTGTTCCCTGTTTGCTGGTTTATTTTAACTTCATGGGTCTTCAAAATCGCAGATAAGGAAGGTGCAGATCTCATTAAAAACAACAACAACAACAACCGTTTCTCCACAGTGTAGGTGCCGTTCTAGGGCTTTGGATTTTGCCTGTGCTCCTGGGCTGTAACCAGAGATGATTAGCGATCGCTATAATGCAGTGCCACACAAAATGTGTTTTATGGTAGGTGGGCAGTGAGCAGAAGATCATTTACTATCTGGGATAAATACAGCCTGTTCTGTGCTGTCAGATATCTATTTCCACTACGTGTTGCTGACCGACTTCATGTTGTTGGTCCTGGTTTGTGTGATATCTTTGTATGAAATGGAAGGCTTCTTTTGCTTGACTCTGTGTCTGCTGAGCTGTCTGAGCAGGGGGAATGAGACCTTTTTAAACCAGCTGTCCCTACAGCCTGGCACCACTGCTCATGGCAATAGCAGGGGCTGTCTTACTGCTCATCCACACTGGCAGGTAGCTCATGGTCGTTGGTGTTACTGCTTAGTCTCCAGCACAAATAAAGTGTGATGAGCTCCTTTTCGGCTTCTGTTTATTAAGCTTCAGACTGGCTTTTTACCTAGCACGAGTCATTCAAAAGCACCACAAGATGGCACTGCACTAGTTCCGCTGCAGGCAACGACCAAAAAACTCTTCTGAAGGCAGGATCTGTGCATTTCACTCACAACATAGCAGGGCTCATAGTCTTTCCCACCCCATGTCCACAGTATTACTGCTTCAGAGCCAAGTGAAAGACCATCTTCTTGCTTCCCCTGGAAGGTAGTGGTGGATCTACCCACCTCTAATCGTGCTGGGTTGTTCTGCTGGGTTACAGGTGGAGAGGAGGATTTGCAGAGGGATATCTTGAGGTGGGAAAAGTTGCTCTAAATGTTAACCTGTTGACTGGGTTACTATGCTTTGCTGGCTAGAGGGAAGGTGTTGATTTCCCCTGTCACTCTGTTTTTTCCAAGGCTGCCCCAGAGACATATAGGCAACGTCTCCTCAACAGTGTTGTCTTGGAAAATTGTCTGCTGTCTCCTTTTGAATGTGCTTTGTGCTCTTTTCTTCATGTACTTTTGACTCTTTAATGACAACTTGGGTTGTTCCCTCTTTTTCTTCCCCTTTCCAACTGACATTTTTAATTGCTCCATGTCTTTTCCATTTTTTTTGCCGCTTCTGGTATTAGTTGATTTCGCTTTACACTCCCCTTAGCCGGAAGCATACCAAGGAGTCCCAGAATGGCTGTTGAGACATGTTCTTTTCCTTGACCACACAAAGCTTCAGTCTTTGTCCTATTCCCAGGCTTTGTCAGTGGAGAAAACTGGGGAAAATGCCCATTGCTGAATACAACCTTGGAGCACCACAAGTGTAACAGCAGAGCAGAGAGATGACCAAGTGGTGCCTGCCTGCTCTGCCATGTGTGCACCCTGCCATGCCATCTGTTAGCATTACTCAGGGCTAATCTGTTAAATTTTCAGGCAGTCTAATGCTTTGACTGTATTAGTCCTAGGAGAAGTAGGTCCCTTGATTTTTAGTGCAGGTCAACTAATTTTTCCTGTTCTGGAACAAGTTTAAAGCTAAGAACTGTTCTCTAGGTTCAGCAATTATAAAAGTTGAGTTTGGGCTTACTAACCCCTTGTGGATTTAACAAGATTTTCTCTATTTCCTGCAAAGGTTGCAAAGATTGAGGTACAAAAGTTAGATTATTTACTTCAGTGGCATCCAGAGAACCAGTATTGAAATTGTGAGTCCTTTCTGGTCTTGTGCTCTGTCCTTTAAGAGATGTAAACTTTTAAGGAGTGTAGACCTGCACACACTTCACAGGTGTTCACTGGTAAATGCCCTGACACAAGAAGTAGGAATGCAACACTCATGCTCTCAATCAGTAAATATTTCCCCTTCTCTGTTGTCTCCTTTTTTCCCCTTTTTCTTCTTCCTCTCCTATGTTCCACCTCTCTGTCTCTTTATGGTTCTTTTGTCTTTCCATGCCTGTCTTAACTCTTTTCCTTTCTTTGGTTTCATTCTCCTTTTCCACTACTTTTTTTCTGCCTTTCTGGACACTAGTCATCCCTATGCCATGAGCAGTGAAGGTGTCTCCTAGACTGGCTCACTTTGCAAGCTGCTGGTTTGTCTTTATTATTTTCACCTCCTTTTCCCATTTTGAAAATAGCAACGTGGATAGAAGTCTGAACCTTCAGCAGGGAATAGCAGGCAAGGCTCAAGCTGCCACATGTATGCACTAGAGGAAAGCCAGTGGGAGCAGACTGCACTGAAAGGACAGGTACAGATGTCATTTTTCACCACTGATGTTTTACTCTGAGGGAAGGAAAGCAGGGAGAGTGTTAAATCTCTCCTTCTTCACTTAGCCTATCTCTACTCACCAGGCTTTGGGTAGGCTGATTTCAGATAGCTGAGTTGGTACGGTGTTAATTAGACATTGTGTCCCCATGCTGCCCCCCACCCAATGCTTTTGTTTCCTCTACAGTGGTTTTTAAGCCACTGCATTCTGCCTCTCTTTGGGGACCACCAGAGTTTCTGTTGTACTTTGTGACCTGAGCTTTAAAGGCCATAGGAGGCCTTTCTCCTTCTTGATGAAGTCAACTGCAGGAAACAGAAAGGCAGATGAACCGGGCAGGAAGGGGCTTTGCTTGGTTAGAAATGGGCTGTGGGCCTTCCCGAGCATACATGTTCCAGATCTGCTGAGAGCTTTCCCTTTCCAACTTATTATCTGTTTAAAATAAAGTCAGGTGAGGGTAGGACCATGTCCCAGTTTATATGAGCTCCTAGAATTAAACAGAGTAGTTTTATTTTCTTGCCAGGTGTTTGGGTTTTTTTACAAATAGCCTGGGACTGTGGATTTTGCAGGGTAAGGCACCACATTTCACAGAATGAAAATGGAATTGACGTTGTAGCCTTCCTCTTGGATTTGTCAATAACTATGCCTTTGCATCCTCAGATTGGCCTCTGCATCCCTCAGTAAACAATGTGTGGCAAACAAGCCCCCTGAACTGTTCACTGTGTTGGACAAAACCAAAAGGCAACCTTCCTAAGATTAGTGACTTCAGCTATGGAGAGAATGACCTGCCAAACAGTAAAGATAAATTTGGGATGAACATACTGCATGGTTCTCTTTGTCTGATTCGTTAGATGTGATTTCTCCGTAAGTGGAAATGTTTTTCTCTTGGGTAAATTTGCAGCTAGTACTGATAGTTAGCACTTATGTTGCCAATGCAGTTTGCAAACAGTAATGAAAAAGTCCTAGTGAAGAAGAGAAGCAAAAACTCTGTTTTGGAGCTAGGGAAATGGAGTCACATTTAATTTAGGCATTTTGTACAAGCTCATGAAACAGACCAGTTGCACACCTAAAGGAAGTTAAAAGCTAATGCAATTGCAAGGCTGATGCCAGCCCTCTGTGATCATGACAAGATGACAGTTGATGCCTAGCTCTGAGCTCAGGAATATGGCACATGGTATTTCTCTGCACAGAAAAAAATCTTGGAGGACCTTCTAGAATAGCTGGCTGTCTTCTTACTACCCTCTCTTGTTTTTTGATTTCTCACAGCAAGCTCTGACTGTCTACAGTTCCTTGCTTCTCAAGGAGGGATTTCTTCACAGCACTGTTTGGCCAAACTCCATCAGAGCAGTGAATAGCTGTTTTCTCATAGATTCCTTGCAGTCCAGCTGCAGTTTCTTGGATTTATTATAGTTAAATATGTTGCCCATTTATCTCCTGTGCTTTATAGTCCCCATTGTGACGATGCCTTCTGTTTGGCACTTCTTCACAATTTGTTACTTCTCAAGCCTGGTGGTTGGAGTATTCGTGATAATCTGTGCTTGGCATCAGTCCCACTATAGGTTACTTGATAGAAGCAGCACTGCCCTCAAAGCTGGAGCGTTGTGGAATCCTTATTGAACCAGTCTGTTAGTAGTCAGCCTGTCCAGAGTTGACCCAGGGCAGATGGCTTGAGATGGCAGCCAACAGGGGCAGCCCTTCCTGGACTTCTGGGGAAAGAGTGAGGAGTTCTTCCATCCTGCCTCTGTTTTGCAGTGCCTTTTAGGAGCTCCTCTTGGTCCTGCTCCTCCAACCCTTGCCTTGCCATACTTTACTCCAGCTGCTAGCCTTCTCTGTCACCAGGCTGGTCCCCCTCCTGGTAGTCTGCTCCATCAGCTCCAAAGCAGAGCGACATTTTTGCTCTGAGAAGCCACCTCCCAGGCAGGGCCTGGGCTGTCGGGACTGCCAGGGAAGGGGCAGGGGGAGCTGGGAGGAAATGTTAACTGCTGTGAGGTGGCACATCCCTAATTGCAAAATATCATAGAGTCCACTTTTGCTCCTGACGCACTCTTGGCATGAGGGGAGCAGAAATCCCTGCTCTGTAGGGACTCTGCCCCCCCGCCCCGATCCTGTTCTTTCTCTGCCATACATCATGCAGCAGCGGAATTGATAGCCAGACCTGCTCTTTCCTCCTCGTAAGCCCTTTCTACCAATCAGGAAAGTAGGACAGAATGAAAAGTGGTTTCTGTGGGGAAAATGGTTGGAGGAGTACACTATTCCAGAATTGGGTCGGAAGCAACAGTTTAAGGGTCTCAGGTTACACTAAGCGGAAGTGCTGTATTCCAAAGGATGGGGATAGGAGGATAGGGCCTAGGAGAAAGAGCAGACTGTGTAGGAATAGAGAGGTTTCCTAAAGTCCTTTTCTTCTTTCTTGGCCTTTGTCTGATCAGCCATCTCCTGAGAGCTCATTCCCTCCAACTCTCTTCATCCCTCTGGTATCTACTGCTTCTCACTACCCAAGTAGAACCTTCTCTGTTGCCTCTCAAGATTTAATTTTTACCTACAATGCCAAAAGCCTCTGAACAAGCTCTGGCCTGCTCCATACAATATTCCCTTCCTTTGCCTTGCCTTTCCCTCTCTTCTCTGTTATCTTTGATTCATACACATAAAATCCTAAGTAGATCAAGAACTTAAAGAGCAAGTGCTTCTGTTTTGGTTTTCCAGCAGCCCATGACCAGTAGCAGGCTGTGGTTGTTATTAAGTTCTACTCATAGATTTGCTTCCTATTCTTTGGTGGGGAAAGTGACATCATTAGCAAACTGCTGTTTAGTAAAGATAAAGTTTATTTAAATCTTTGCCTTGCTAGTGCCTAAGGTTGTAATGCTGGGAATGCAAAACAGATCTAAACAAACAAAAAAGTCTCTTCAGTGAGTNGATACCTGTTGTCTTTAAGTGAAGCCAAAAGGCTGACATCACCTGTCTGGTCTTATCTGATCCCAACAGTGTTGAGGTAACGGTCCAATGGATGTTACCACTCCTGTACAGTGCTGCTTTTTGACTGTCATACTAACTTCTTGGGACTACTGGCAACTCACATAAACTAGAAGAGAGTTCAAGCTGATCAGACTTACCTAGAACAGTGATAGTCTGAAGCAGCTGTGAAAATGAGAGATATAAATGCTGATCTTCTTTAAAGACACTGATGCATGTCCAGAGTTCAGCCTGTGTCAGAATCAACTACGTAATCTGGTGGCCCAGCTGCATATTAGCTGCTTTATGTAACTGACTGGAGAAGGATGCTGAATCTTTAAAAATGGCTCACTTTCCTTCAATGCCATATAACACTGATGTTAGAAAGCATGTTAATAAGCAAACAACCTTCTTTGCACATCTTAACCCAAANACAGAACAATAAAATAAAGAACCCAAAACCAAGTTGGTTGTCCCTTTATAGGTCACCTTCAGGGCTGCTGAGCTGTGATGAAAGATATTTCTTCCCACTTGATAAGAATAATGTGTTTATTGTACAGGCAGAATGCAATTTATGAGCTCCGTAGCTATTTATTTCCTGGGCTTAAATTATATTGGGTCATAGGAGATCAGTGGCCTGGCTAACATTTTGTTCTCCACTTTCACACCTTTTTTTTAAAGAAAGGAAGTCACTGATCTTCTTATCTGTGATAAAAAAAAATTATAAAAATGAGCCAGCAGTGTCTGCCTGAGTCTGCAGGCAGACTGAAACCATAGCTGGTGGACAGGTCAGGAGCTGTCTTGGTAGTATGCAAGTCTGGTGCTTGATTACTACAGTTTCAGTGGTAACATCATGGAATGCTGCACTGAGATCAACACGTGGTGCTGGAAAGGGATGAAAATATTACAAACAGATGCTTTTTTGTCAGTGTTATTTCTTTTCCTCTGAAATGAGGAGTGGAAGATGTTTATTTCAACTGGCATATCAGGAACACCTGGCACCCCAGAGAGGAATTTTACTACACACAGGCCAGTTTTAAATATCCCTTAATTTTGGTCCTGTCTCTGAAACTCTCCCAGGGGATGCCTGGCAGAACATGTATGAAAGCAGTTTTAACAGCTGCAGGATTTGTGGCTGATGCTTTGCTTTTTTGTCTCAAGTACATTAATACTTTGTTCCAAGTTAGATTAGCATCGTACTTTGAGAGTGATGCTTTAGAAAACATCACTGCTTGTTTATCCCAAATTCAGCCCTTGATATCCATGTTTTATGGCTGAATACGTACTCCATTGTCACTTAGCAATGTTAACTGTTGGCTTACATCAAAATGTTTTTGTTGTATGATTTTCTAATATTTTAACTTTATTTTGTAAAACATTTCATTTCTCTTTTGAAGGTGTTTTTTTTAAAAAAAAGAAATAGTAATGCAGTTTAAGAAAAGCCTTTCAGTCTAAACTTTGATGCACCTGTAATGGTTTTGAAATTGTCACAAGTAAAAAAAAATCAATTAGTGAAAGTGTATTTTATAAAAGACCCATTAGCCCCATGTCTTTCTCTTGGTCAAAATAAAGGATTTTCAGGTGATAATGACTTTCAATAAAATATACCCTATCTTTCTTACATGAGGTTCTGTTTTAGAGAGTTATGTTATGTTTTCAGATACTGGTTTTTTGCTGAATGTTTTGGTGTTCCTCATCCTTGAAAAGTGCCTGTTACCCTAGCAAGTGTCAGAATCCATAGATTCTATTCATTGCCCTTTACACAGTGCGTATCACTGTGATATTCAGGGACTGAAAAACAGCAAGGAAGCTTTCTTGGAGGAGTTAGTATGACTTGTTACACTAGGGAGATTACAATGTAAAACAATGGATAACTGGGATGGGGAGTGGACAAAGGTAATCAAATTATTTGTAGGAAGACGTGAAGTATAGCTACTTAAGAGAGGAACCTAGAACACTAAATCTGGGGCAATAATACCAATAACAATAATAGATTATTTCTTAAGTGCCTTCCAAACAAAACCATTCTATGAATACACATACTGTGACTAACAGGTGTACTCTCATGACTGAATTCCCTCCACCCCTACTTCGGGTGTCTCTACTGGGTATCCCCACCCATTTTGCAGAGGTAAGCATGTCAACGCTGTATCCTCTTTCCTGCTGCGACACTTCTCCTTCAAGGAAATACTGGTATTATCTGCAACATGGAGAAAAAGAGTTTATTTCATTGCTTGGGGCAGTAACCACATGGTTGGCCCCGGCTGTGCCATGTTCCTCCTCCTGTACTCTGGCTGAATGCCGCACATGTGATTTTCAGAGCTGATATCAGTGGTAGTCACACGCCCTTGAGTTGGTGCCTGCTGGACTGTCTGAAGACACAAGTGGTTATCACTCACCTCAATTCAGGATATAGTTTCAGCAGTTGCTTTGCAAGTTGGGGCATTAGTATTTTCTGCCTCTGCATTGTACCTTGTCGCACAATCATATGATCAGGAGAGGATGACCTGGGGAACAAATGAACAGTGGTTACTTGATAGTGGTTACTAGTGGATGGCCTCAGGTGGACACTTCATGGAGATGAAGTCCCAGTTTTGGGACATGCTGCAGAGCTGTGCTTTAAACTAGGCATATTAAAAACTCCTTCCAGTTTTAAATACAGCTCCATGACTAGTTCTTGTCAGCAACATTTATTTGAAGGAAACTGAAAACACATTTTATTTTTAACAAACAAGTACAAGCACAGTTTTTAATAGCACAGTGGTTGCACCACCACTGAGTGGAGGGTCTGCGGCCCGCGCCAGGGCTGGAGCACACAGTCAGCAGCCCGAGGCACAGCTTCAGCTTTGAACCCAGAGTAAGGTTCTCCCATCTGCTGGTTGGTTGATACAAAGATGTTACCGACAGGCTCCAGCTTTCCAGTCGCCATACCTGCTTCTTCTGCTCACACCACAGCCACAGCACCCTGCAGACTTTTCTGGGCATTTGACTGTTAAAGGGGGAGGGGGAAGACAAAAGATGGTCAGGTGAGCAAAATAAACAAGTTTAATATCTTTATATATGGATAGAAATTCCTGCAAGGTTTTCCCCCAAGGAATTTTGAAGAAAACTTCATTTCTAAATGAAAAGTTAATTTTTAAAACTTTTTCTTTACATCTACTTTTGTAATCACAGCATCATAAAACAGTTTGTGTTGGAAGGGGCCTCAAAGATCACCCAGTTCCAAACTCCCTGACATAAGCAGCAACACTTTCCACTAGATCAGGTTGCTCAAAGCCTCATCCAACGTGGGCTTGAACAACCTTCAGGGATGGGGCATCCACAGCTTCTCTGAGCAACCTGTTCCAGTGCCTCACAGAATGATTTCAAATGTTGCTGTTATAGTTAGCAGTAGAATTAAAATGTTAACTTTATCTAGTTTTATCAAGAATATTGATTTCTGTGTATGTTTACTCATCATGGAGCTGAATCTAGTGCTTGAAGTTTCTTCTAGTTTAGTGTTCCTGAGATGAAAATAATGACACTGATGTTATCCAGATGGGTGTCAAGATCCTAAATATTAACCTGATCTTTTTAGCTCACACAATCCTACTTTATTACCACTGAAGAACAGTAGCCCAGAATGCTATAGAAATCTCAGCAGTGAAACAATTAAGAAAAAAAAAATAATAATCCCACTACAGCAAAAGGGTCCCCTGAAATAATGTCTGCTTGATGTAGTTTCTGACATTATATCTTTGCTTTCCCTCCTTTCCCCTCGGCTCCTCTTCAGTCCAGTTTTTCATTAAGATGTGGGATCAATGGACTGAAGACAGGAAGCTTCTTAGGTCCCATGGTCCTGGGTGGAATCGACTGATGATGAAGTCAACCCTCATTTTGTATTAAAGGCTGATGATGATCCATCTTCCCCCTTAAACTACCATCAAAGAGCAAATTTATTTCCTTCTGTCTTGATAGAAGATGAACAATTTTATATGCAGAAGCAATTTGGGACAGCATAAAAGTAGTGCCTTTCAGCATGCAGCAGCATTCTTATTTGAAGGTATTAGCCTCTTCTTGCTTGTTTATGTCCATGTGGTCTGGTGTATGAGAAAGAACAGGCACATACAGGCACTGCAGGAGTGCCAGCAAGTCACAAGCCAGACTAAGGGTTTTGTTGGTAATTCTAGATGTAAGAGTCAGTGGCTGACAGCAGGTTTATCTTCTTCAGGGAAAATGGCTGGGGGATAGATTCTGATCCCTTGCTGCTTTGTGCCATGTGTGGTCATCTACATCACTGCAAAAGGGACTTCCAAGTGCTACTGTTTTGATCCAGTGACATGCTGCAGTTATGGCATGCCTATGAGAACTGCTCCGCACACTGCCTGGAGAAATCTGGTTTTCTTTTCAAACAAACTGCTTTAGCATTTTGCTAAAGAAGAAAGAACTTCACAAGAATCCATGATACAT
>WAAB01024201.1:358686-390960 GCA_013389865.1 Piaya cayana
TAGATCAGGTTGCTCAAAGCCTCATCCAACCTGGGCTTGAACAACCTCCAGGGATGGGGCATCCACAGCTTCTCTGAGCAACCTGTTCCAGTGCCTCACAGAATGATTTCAAATGTTGCTGTTATAGTTAGCAGTAGAATTAAAATGTTAACTTTATCTAGTTTTATCAAGAATACTGATTTCTGTGTATGTTTACTCATCATGGAGCTGAATCTAGTGCTTGAAGTTTCCTCCAGTTTAGTGTTCCTGAGATGAAAATAATGACACTGATGTTATCCAGATGGGTGTCAAGATCCTAAATATTAACCTGCTCTTTTTAGCTCACACAATCCTACTTTATTACCACTGAAGAACAGTAGCCCAGAATGCTATAGAAATCTCAGCAGTGAAACAATTAAGAAAAAAAACCATAGTAATCCCACTACAGCAAAAGCTCCCCTGAAATAATGTCTGCTTGATGTAGTTTCTGACATTATATCTTTGCTTTCCCTCCTTTCCCCTCGGCTCCTCTTCAGTCCAGTTTTTCATTAAGATGTGGGATCAATGGACTGAAGACAGGAAGCTTCTTAGGTCCCATGGTCCTGGGTGGAATTGACTGATGATGAAGTCAACCCTCATTTTGTATTAAAGGCTGATGATGATCCATCTTCCCCCTTAAACTACCATCAAAGAGCAAATTTATTTCCTTCTGTTTTGATAGAAGATGAACAATTATATATGCAGAAGCAATTTGGGACAGCATAAAAGTAGTGCCTTTCAGCATACAGTAGCATTCTTATTTGAAGGTATCAGCTTCTTCTTGCTTGTTTATGTCCGTGTGGTCTGGTGTATGAGAAAGAACAGGCACATACAGGCACTGCAGGAGTGCCAGCAAGTCACAAGCCAGACTGAGGGTTTTGTTGGTAATTCTAGATGTAAGAGTCAGTGGCTGACAGCAGGTTTATCTTCTTCAGGGAAAATGGCTGGGGGATAGATTCTGATCCCTTGCTGCTTTGTGCCATGTGTGGTCATCTACATCACTGCAAAAGGGACTTCCAAGTGCTACTGTTTTGATCCAGTGACATGCTGCAGTTATGGCATGCCTATGAGAACTGCTCCGCACACTGCCTGGAGAAATCTGGTTTTCTTTTCAAACAAACTGCTTTAGCATTTTGCTAAAGAAGAAAGAACTTCACAAGAATCCATGATACATCAGACATGGAAAAAAAAAGTCTTTGGATATGGTTCTGATAGTGAGCATTGCTCTGCAGCCTGCAGAGCAGCTGAGTAATGCAGCTCACACCTTTTTTTCTCCCTTCAGTAGTAAGTTAGAGCAATTGTGGTCTCAGGCCATTGATTCACCTTTTGCCACATGGTCCTTGCAGTGATATGGATTTCTTTGTTGTGTGGCCTGGGAGGCCAGAGGTGGTCCTTTCCCCCGTCTCGTTGCTGTAGATGATGTTGTAGCTGTTTCATTCCTTTGCTTGTTATAGAGAAGTTCTTAGCAAGAGGTTATGCACAAGAGAAAGAAAATGTGTGCTTGCACAATAAGTGAGGGCATGTGGGGAACTGTGGGCATGTTTCACGGTTTGTGAGTTCCCAATGTTTTCATTGGAGTTGGGTTTTTTTGTGGCAGTAGACAAGACTGGGGGATGTGATTGATTTGGGCTAAACACATGGAAGATGAAGCATGTGGTCCTGTTTGTTCATGGCTCTCGGTGTCAGGGGACTTGGATTCCACTTGTAATCCTGCTACAACCCTCTGTAACCAACACCTTTGTGCCACAGTTGTCCTACTGATGAAAAAGATTTTTTGCTGTATTGTGCTGATATTAAGATATCATGACAAATTCTTCTTACTATTTGTAAATCATAGAATCATAGAATCACCAGGTTGGAAGAGACCCACCAGATCATCAAGTCCAACCATTCCTACCAAACACTAAACCATGTCCCTCAGGACCTTGTCCACCCGTGCCTTAAACACCTCCAGGGAAGGTGAATCAACCACCTCCCTGGGCAGCCTGTTCCAATGCCCAATGCCTCTTTCTGTGAAAAACTTTCTCCTAATGTCTAGCCTAAATCTCCCCTGGCGGAGCTTGAGGCCATTCCCTCTTGTCCTATCCCCTGTCACTTGGGAGAAGAGGCCAGCTCCCTCCTCTCCACAACCTCCCTTCAGGTAGTTGTAGAGAGCAATGAGGTCTCCTCTCAGCNGGCTCAAGGCTATTATGTAAGTATAAAATATACTATTATGTTTTATTGCAAAACAATTAAAAAATTGTTTTAATTGTGCATTGTTTGAGCAGTTGGTTCCTAGGAGGAATGCAAATGAAGACCACAGCTTTTCATATCATTTGAAAGAGGCAGTTGGTGACAGCATGACAGAAAAATACCTTAGAAAATTCAAGCACAGTTATCTCACAGCAAATACGTCAGGTTTTGCCCTTTTATCTTTCCTTTTCAATTCTGAGTTTCTTCCCCACGTGGCCTGCAGATAGCATGCCTATGATACACTAGTCTGCAGTCATACCTGCCTGGAGAGATGCCCACATTCCTAATACCCAAATCTTCCTTTTCTCACATCAGTGGGTGTATATTATGGAGTAGGTGGTAGAGGGAAGGATATTATTTGACAGCTAATATTGTAAATGCTGTCTAATATTGTTTGTATATGGGAACAGT
Organism: Piaya cayana; assembly: GCA_013389865.1. Lineage (NCBI taxonomy): Eukaryota > Metazoa > Chordata > Aves > Cuculiformes > Coccyzidae > Piaya > Piaya cayana. Next base: position 361,348 of record WAAB01024201.1, read on the forward strand.
AATAGCTACTGCTGCTGTGGTTTTGTTGCTGCAGGGAAAATGCAATAAATAGCAGTTTCAGAGGAAGATCTGGAGATGAAGAAAGGTCCTGGGATTTCATTTATTCCTATTGTGCTACCACCATTAAATCTCCCTTCTCATCATATTGCAATAAAATATAGATCTAAACAGATTCTAGCATGCTATAGATGTATTACACAAAGGCAAAATACATACCTGTTTCCATTAAAATTCAGCTGTACATCCTCTGTGGAAAACAATGATGTGTTTCATAATAAGTTCCATTACAAGATCTCAAAGCACTCTCTGAAGACTAATTGCTCATCTTTGTGCTGCGTTGTGCTAAGTTAGCATTAGTGTTCTCCTTTAATAGGTGAAGAATGTGGGGTGCTCCATAACCACATCATAAGCCAGTGGCAAAGCTGGGAAGAACATACACTTCTGACCTTGTTTGCTTTATCCTCTAGGCTGTACTTTTTCCTTGCAACCTCAGCAGTGTCTGCCACTGCACATCATTTATTGGTTCCCTTGCTCAAAGCTCCCTGTTTTCTCCCTTTGCTCTTCCCTTTTGTCAAGGCACCCAAGCATGTCAAAGACTGCAGAGTACAGATTAAGGAACAAGACTCTAAGGGAATAAGATACAGCTTCTTTGCTCACTAAAGTAAAGGTATTGCTTTTAATATGCGCCCTGGCGGTAGAAGAAGAAAACAAGATAGTGCTCTCCCTCTTTTGCATGTGTAGGCTGTGTTCCTGGAGACCCTTAGAGGAAGCTGTTGCCCAGCTTCCTAAGCTGCTGAGATGCAGCATGTGGTAAGACAACATAAAACCTGTATTTTATTATTACTCCTTTTCTAGAATCACTGGAGGAGTATTTGATTAGCCAGAAGGGTGTACGACATGGCCTGGAGATGCTGTGGATGCACTCATAAAGTGGCCAGTTGCCTTTTCTCTGCCTGCCCATTGCTGCATGTCTGAATTTAGGCAGAAAAGACAGCATGGTTTCTCAGCTGGTTAAGAGCACTGTGTGCTTATCGTGTGCTGTCTCATTTTCCCTAGGGATACTTGGGGGTTTTGGGCAGTGCCAAGATGCTTCTACATGCTTTTCAGTGAAGCATTTTTGAGAATGTGGCAAAGGGCTGTTACTTAAGCCTTAACACTGTTCTGACTCAGACAATGGCTTAAGAGGGATTTTTGTTCTGTAAGACTGTCATGCATTGGCCTGTTACTGCTGGAATGAACTGTAGCATTTGCAAATTTAAGAACAGTTCACTTCACAAATCAGACTCTGTAGGGTTTTCTGCCAGAACTGAATACTCCTCTCCTCAATCCTAAATGTTAAATATGTATTGGTCAGTCTTTTCATAGTCTCTTATCATGACCTATGTCATATCCTCGGTCCTGAATCTCTCTGCATGATCTTGTGAACACATCTCTCTCACTGCCTTCTCCACTTTCTTGAATTCAACATGTCATTCTGAAAATCTCAAAAGCATTTCTGTGTGATCAGATGCATATGTTCTAATGAACAAATCTCTCAGCACCTCTGATCATCTCTTTAGCCAAGGTTTTCCTGAAGGCCACCTGCATTATCTGGGAGATGGTATTCTGCTCCTTCTGAGGCTTTCTGAGGTTTTAGCCCTTTAGGACTCTGTTCCTGGTGGGATGGGAAGTCAGGAGAATAATTTAAGAGGAGTCTTGTTATAACCTGATTTGCACTTAAGATAATGAAACCATATTATATTTCTCTGACTGTAGTGAAAGAAGTCACAGTGGAAGTTTTCAAAGCTTCTTCATCAGAAGTTCCCAAAGTTTTTCCTTCTGATGAGCTCTGTGCCCAAGGAGGCCCATCCACTGCTTCCACTCAGGATTCCTCTTGTAAGGGCTTCTGCTGCTTTCTATCTCTGGTACACCATCTGGACACTGGCTCATCCCCTGACTTACAACATTTGAACCTGGGAAACCCTTCAGCAGAGACAGCTGTGATCTGGCCAGTCTCATGCTCTCAGTGATGCAGGCCCTTATGTTGTTTTTTGGTTTAATTTCACGCTATGGAAAGGCTTTATTGCCTCTTCTGACAAGTCTGGAAGATCATAACCATCATTTTTAGCATTGTGGCTGATCATTTTCCCATTGCACCCAATCCACCCTTGAACCATTTTGCTTCTTCCCATGGCTGAACTGGAGAGTGTCTGATTCAGCCCAGAAATACTGGATGCACCTGCGTAAGGTTCTGCAGCTGCAGCCCTTATACCTACTCCAAATTTTTGTTCACCCTAGTGCATAACTTACCTCAGTAAACGACTATGGATACAGAAGGGTTAAGAAGATGCGAGCTTAGCCTGTGTGTTCACGAGACACTGAGGCCCAGATGGTGTGCTTAATTACTTTGGCCAGCTCCAGCACCATCCTGCTCCAGAGGGAATTCAATGAGGAATGATGTGTCATAGATGATTCGTTTCCAGTCTCCCCAGAGCACTTCAGTGGTACAAGCTTCACAACACGTTAGGCCTAGCTCAAACATCCCCAAAGCAGAGAGGCTCTGGGGTGGTGCCTACCCTTGAGGTTCCCAGCTAGGCTTTTACACACTCTGCATGCCATCAAGGCTGCACTGGGACTGCCTCATTACAATTGACTCCAGGACACCATTTTCTCACCAGAAGCAGTCAAATTCGGATCGAGAGTATGGCTATAAGTCTCACAGCTTGTAAAGCCTCAAATGCACAATGATAGTTTGCCCTATGAGTTTTTTTGTTATTCCCACTCCCCTACTGCTTGCTGCTGCATGAATGGAAGCACACTACCTTCATCGCTTGTTTGACCCCTGGACAGAATCATAGAATCACCAGGTTGGAAAGGACCCACTGGATCACTGAGTCCAACCATTACTTTACATTAATTTACAGGACATTTACAGAATTTACAGGACTGATCCCCATTTGCTGTCAGCAGGCAAAATCCAATCCACAGCCACAGAACATGCAGTCTGTATTTTTGCTTCTTGTGTGTGCCTCTGCAGAGCGAGGCTGAACATCAGAGGAAGGCAGATGGCCCCATGGCAAGATGTGAGCTGTCCCCAGCTGGTGCAGCTCAGGCATTCCCAAGGAGTTATGGCCTGGCTGCAATGGTTGACTCCCCAGTTGGATCTGTTATTGCCTGGAGTGCCAGGTCTGGTAACCAGCTGTTAAGAGTGAGCTGGCTGTTCTTCACTTAGAAGAGTTGTGGTTGACACACATATGCCTTGATATACTTCTCAAATTTCCTCTTCCCATAACCACTAGGAGTTTTAAGAGATAGAAATACTATGAACATTTTTAGCAGGGGCTAGTACAGTTAAAATTGCACTTAAGATTACCAAGATGCTTTAAAATTTAAAATCCTGTTTTCATACTGAACCTTGGAGTCCTTTTGCATTTGGCAAAGATTTGTCATACTTGATTTCTGGTCTGAAATAAAGCCGTTCAGTTGTTTGTTTTGCTTTTTTTCTCTCCTATCCCATCTGTACAAATAAAAGCAAAGTTAATTCTGCTATTCTTGAGAAGAACATGGGGAAAAATATAACAGGAAGATGGGAAGTGTCTTCTAGGTGGTGATGGTCTGAACAGGCGCACACTCTCCTGGGTGGAAAACTGGTTGGATGGCCAGGCCCAGAGAGTGGTGGTAAATGGTGTTAAATGGAATGGTTGGACTTGATGAGCCAGTGGGACTCTTCCAACCTGGTGATTCTATGATTCTATAGTGATTTTCTTAAGCTGTTTTTCAGCAGTAATGGCAGATGTTTGGAAGCCATGATTTAAGGTGGAAGTGTTCCTCACCGAAGAGTGATGTGTAGCCTTTTTCTAGAGGAAATCTGGTTTGATTTTACCACACTATTAGCACTGAAAATCACGTACTGAGCCTACACGGTAAAGTGTTTTTCCTGGGCTTAAGTGTGCACCTCGGGAATGAGGCACTGTATGCGAGTGAGTAACTTCACTCTGCAGTCAGCTGGGTAGACCTCAAAAGAGCTTTAAAAGCATGGGCTGCTTTTCACATGGCTTGAAAAACTTAAGGTAAGAAAAGTGTGCCCCATAGTACCTGCTGCCCTACCAGTCAAAATGCCTCTGTTGCCTGGGGAAATGTATGTGGCTCTGAAAGCTGAATCCTATTTCCGAGTCTATGCTTCATAATGTTCCGTGCTTCATGACTCCTATTTTGTGCATCTAGGTGGTACTGAGCCAGCTGGAATCTGAGAGCTGTTGTCCCTTATGGAAATAGTCACCGCTGGATTCTGTTCCAGTGGCAACTGATTTTTATTTGACCTGCTTAAGGGGTTTTGAAAGTGTGGCACAGAGGTTTTAGTAAGCACATCAACAAAGCCCCTGAGGATAGCTGTGCTCCACAGCAGTGCCTTGACTGAGGTCAGGTGCAGAGGGAAGTCCCTGATCTCCTCAGAAGTGCCACTAATGAGCCTACACACACTTCAAAAACAAAATTTGGTGGGTGAGAGCACCATTCTGGTGTTCTTTAGTGAATTAGTTTCTGTATTTTTGAAAGCTTTATAACCCTGTAGATTTAAGATTATCTTTTTTTTAATATTCTGCTTCTTTCTCAAAAAGTAAGCAGATAAAAACACTGTAATGAAGAAAATGGAAAAGCGTTTATTGCATTTGAGTTTGAACACGTAAGTCATCTTGAGTCATGTTCAGTCTGAGTGTTACTGCTTGGCAGTGAGTGCACACTGCCCTGGGGATGTCACAGTTTGTTCGAGGATGAGGACGTGAAAGGGAGATGATTTTCTATGGGGTTGCGTGAGTTGTTTGGTGCTGTCGCTGGGCCTTGGGTGAGCGGCAGGGAAGGGGGACACATGCATCGCCTGTTGACTTTGTCCTCTACAGGTTAGTCAGCTGGATCCACCCGCATCCTAGTCAGGACAGACAGGGTGGCTAAGAGAGACACATAAAAGCCAGCAGCCTCTTAGCCCTGCAGACAGAGCCTGGGGACTCTTTGCAGACAGCCCTGGAAGGCAGTAATCATGAGAGGGATAATGGCTTGTTTCGGGTTAATAGATCCTGACAGCCTAATTTCCCCTGGTGAAAATAAAAGGGAATAAATTTTACAAATACTGTAAAATCAATAGCCAGCAGTGAAGGGGCTGACAACAAGACCCCATATACACAGCACATTTTTTTCATTTCACATTTGAAGTGCATGGTTTCCCCATGGCTTTGCTAGATCCAGGAAATCCTCCTTTCTCCTTTCTGTCATGCCCAGTTCTTCATTGCTTGTGTTTTACTTGCTCAACTTTGAGTCAGGAATCTGAAGCCTTGAACTCATTGGAGGGGATGCTACCTTGCCCAGGGAAGACCCAGTGCACTCTTGCTTCTCAGGATGCCTTGAAGCCTGCACTTTCCTCTTCTCACAGGCATGCACGGCTAACCTGGTTACAGGTCTTTGTCTGTAAACAGCTAGGGAACCATATGCTGACCCTCCAAAATAACCCAGACACAGGAGCCTTTGCTCACCACTCCTCTGCTCCCCAGAGGAAGACCACAACCTCTGTTATGTTAGTGGCCTGAAATATTTACAGAGTAAACATTGCACTTCTTTGCCTTCCCAAGGTCAGAGTTTAAGATTAATGCACTGAGCAGCTGAAAGCTGCCTTCAATAAATCTCCGAGTCCACTGAGGACCGTTTACAGTGAGTATGGATTGGCAGCATTACAGAAATGGAAGATCATGGAATAAACACTCAGTTTGCGTGCCTAAATGAATGCTGAGGAGAGCACCACTGTGCTGTGCTCACCACTGTGAGTTGTTGGACTGGGATGAAGCAGGGAATAGGATTTCTCTGTTGATCCACTCTGTTTGTAAATGGTGGGAACAGAAGGGCTACTGGATCTTTGCTGACACAGGCTTTGCAGACAGAGGCACAAATTCCTCCTGCGCAGAGGGGGACCTTCAGCTCCAGACTTGAGGAACTCCTGGATCCTTGGTCTTCCATGAGTGTGGACTGAGCAGTCTTATGACAGGAATTGGCATGCAAGCTTGAGGAAGAGGTCTTGGGCTGGAATGAATGTTTTCTTGCTGTTGGCTTCCCCATGAATGAAGACCAGTGGGAGTAGTAGTCTGTATTCATTACTACTGTGGACACTATTTTAAAGCCAGGGTGGAGGAACTACATAATTCACAGTTTTCAAGTACCAAGCATTACTTAGGTTGGGAAAAAATGGGGTAAAAAGCTACTCTCCTCTCAGAGATAAGAATTGCAGAGCATGGACTTTTGAAAAGTCTGTGTGAGTGGTTGATCCAACCTCTCAATTATATACAGGGCTTTGGCTCTTTTCTGTCAAAGTATTTACCTTTGAGTTTTTGCTTGAAATTATGTCCTTCATTAAAAGGAAAGAAAAGTCTCACTTATTTTGTTTCCTGAATGCAGTCATCCTTTCACAGAGCCAGGTGAAGTTTTTTCCTCAGCCTATCCTGGCTTCCTACTTCTTCCTTCCGGCTGAGTAACACTCAAGAGACAACTTGCATTTCCTATGACTGGGCACTGTCCTGTCTCAAACTTCTACCTCTGAAACAGGCATCTTCTGTGATCTTGAACTTACTATATTCTGGCCCCAGTTTTTCTCCTGCTAAATGTCTTCTTCCTTCTGTTTCACTTTTCTGTCTCTTTGTCATGTAGTTTTCAGTCTTTTCAGGCTCACTCTCCTTGCTCTCTGTGCCTAAGGACAGTGCCCATTCAGTTATATCCTTTCCTTTGCTGGCATTTCTGTTGCTACACGTAGAACAAAAGTACAGCTGAGGGAAATCTGTGAGGGGTTTTTTGATGGCTGAAGTTACCTTTGAAATTTTCTTCCTTCCCCCATGTGTGCTCTGTTATCCCCTCTCTGCCCCTGTGTATTTGCTATGTATAGTACTGATGACCTGGAGCAACACCTTTCCCTCTCTTTAGTTACTGTCTAGGGGCTGTGGGAAGACGCTTTGCATAAAGTAACTTAAACTGAAATGTATTTTTAAGAAGCAGTGATAAGACCCTTATTGCTGTATCATGCAAGCAGTGGCTAAAATAGCTTTCAGAGCGGACTGGTCATCCTGCTGCTTAGTGTGGGTACATTCTCTCCTCAAAATAAGAGAGAATCTCCATTCTCTCTCTTCCACCAAGAATTCTGCTCACTTTGAGTGATACTAAATGCAAAGCAACATTAATATATTTACACACAGAAGCCTGATCTAAATAGTACAGGTAGTTATGTTTCCTTGTAACACCTTTTTTTTTGTGGAAAAATCAAGAAACTGGTGCATTAGAGTTCTGCCTCTACCTTGTGAAAGGTAAACAAAAATCAACATGCTGCAGGCAGTCCATGTTTACAAAGAACAGGCTGATACCAGGCTGGGCAGACAATCCCCTAGTGACTCCGATTCATAGCACATATTTTCCTCTGCCAGAGTAACTAATGAAATAAACATAATATTTAACAATAATGATCATAATAGCTGGTTGACATGTGGTCTTTTTTCAAAGATTGCAGCCCTCCCTTCTTACTAATATATTTGTATTTTGAAGATACATAAGCCCAGGGCAGTAAGATACTTTTCAGAAGTCATCTAGCAAATGATTAATGTCATCCCTGGGAGACGGGATCACTAGTGACGTGTTTCTGCATTTATCGAGATGCTTTTGTGGAAGAAGGGTCTACTGATCAGGAAAATAAGTCTGGTCATGACGCACAGAAGGGCTTGCAGAGGGCTGAGGCAGGTGACTTCACAAATGTGTCTTGTAGCACTGAACCCTCCTTCTTGCTCTGGGACCTTGCACATCCATCTGGAATCCCCTGACTTAGCAGGCTGGCATGTCAGGAAGGGGTTGGCAAACTACAGCTTGTATGAAGGACCAAGAGGCAGATGAGAGGTTGTGACTATGCAGCAAATGTGTGGGATGCAGGTGCTGTGAAGTAATAGCTTGGGAGAAAAAGGGAGAGTATGAGTCTTGCACTTGCTATATGAAACTTGGCAGATGTGTTGAAGTCATTTGTCTTGAGTCATTCAACAGGTCACTGGCAGAGTCAAAAACAGAATTCAGGTCTCCTGAAGACTAGGACCATCACTATATCTCCAAAACCATATTGCCTTTCTAAAGTTATTTCAGAACTAACCAAGTGCCAAGGGATATTGCACTTTTCTACTCAGCTATCTCTGCAACATGGCCAGACAGTCAGTCTTTGATCATGGGTGCATATTGACGGGTCAATTTTGGACAAGAATGAAAAACATTTTTTTTTTTTAATATAACGAGGATCTTTTGATCTGCAGCCAGAGGCTGGACTGTGATGCTAGGGTTAAAAGAGTTAGCTCTTTACACTGCAGCTTTCAAGGTGACCTTCACATTAAACCCCCACCTTGAACATAAATAAGGAAGTCTCACATAATTATTTGTTTGTGATTTAGGAAGTGCAGTTTAAATACGTGGGCCTTTGCAGACACCTAAGAGAAAACCTGTAGGAAGCTTCTGCACACCTTCTGACTCACACAATGTACTGCAGAATGATGTTAAGTCGTGCAGACCTGGCTGCTATGGAAATCAAACCTGGGAGGATTTCTAGAGCAAGAGCCTGAGCCAGAGTCTGCTGAAGTCAATGCACTGGGGTTTTAATCAGCCCCTGAATGTGTTTTTCCCTCTCCTTATCCTGGTGCTAGGTTCTAACTGCAACTGTGACTCGGGTCTCACTGTGGATCTCCAGCAATTTGTTCAAGCTAGCTGTTAACCATATTCCATTACCAAGAAGGTTGCCTTCATAGAAGGGTTCTTCTCTTGTACAATACTTTTCTATACAGTGTCTTTCCTTTTTAGACCTCACATACATTCTTAAGGAAACCTAACTGCAGCCAAGTACTAGGTGTGGCATGAATAATCATGGATGTCATTTAAAGGGTCTCCTAGTTTTGTCAGACCAGTGAGAGTGTAAGGGTTAAGAGCAGGCATCATGGTACCTCAAACACTACAGGCACAGCAATTTGGAAAGAGCTGATTTTTCTTTCAGCAGTGAAGACTGTGCTCAACAACCTTTTCAGCTATGGGATTGTCAGCCATGCCTGGTATTGACTGCATCCATCGTGAGGAGACAGAGGCTGAGCACAGCCTGCAGGCAAGTTGTAGAGCCTGAACTCTTCTGCCATGCCACAGTCATAGCTGGAGCTGCTGGTGACAGGGTAAAACCTGGCCTTATCAGTGCTGCTCTGCTGCATCCACTATCCATGAAGTACTACTAGTTATTCAAAGATTTTGACTTGGAATAACTTATATGCTATTTCTAAATCCTTTTAGGACCTAGAGGGATGAAACACATTTTGTATGTGTGTGATTCTATAATTACATTTTTTTCCCTAAAATAAGGGTAAGGTCGGGCCTGCAATAAAAACAAAAAACCATAAACAAATCTTAAAGTGCCCAGAGAAGCTGAAACAATGCTTCTGGGATGGGTCATCTGATCTGCTGCTATCAGACCAGTGCATTCCTTTCAGTGAGGGCTCATGTATCATTGGCTTTTGCTGACTCGAAACCTCTTTTTTACATTTTTAATGAATATTTGTCTTGATTTGACATTTATTGACTATTCAATATTTAAACATGCTTAATAAATCCCGAAATGAAATCACTGTCATATGAACATGGGACTTCTCCTAGTCTGAGCAAGGGCAGGCATAAACAGTAAAAAAGACAAAAAGCCCAAGGTAGGGACAGTGTCAGGATAACAAATGGTGTTCCCTGTCTTAGTAAATGTGTTGTGGGCTCCTCTCTGCATTGGCAGCAGCAAGGCAAAGGCTCCTCTGGGAATGCAGTGCTGCACTGAGTTCTGGTGTCAGAGGGCTGGTTACAGCCCGACGCCACCCTCTTAATGACAGCAGTGAGGAAGACCAGGCAGCAATGGATCAATCTCCCTTGGTGCATCTCCCTGTGGACACAGGATGCCGTCTCTGCCAGGGCACTGCCTGTGCCTCCTCTGCAGGACAGAGGTAGAAGGCAGCAATGACATAGTCTCTGGCACAGCAGCTTTTGTCACTTCACGGTCTCCTCACAGATTTCATTTCTTGACCTGGCACTTTCAGTGGTTCCTTCAGACTGTCTCCAAGCTGTTATTTATCCCTCGCTGTCAGGAGCCAGCTCTGTGCTCTAGCTTCATCTGGGTAGAACTCTTTCTGAAGGCAAATTCCTCAAGCCCCCATGTCCCTACTGCTGTGGCTGCAGGTCCTGCTGGTACAGATGCTTCCAGCATGAGCATCCTAGCCCCTTGCTAACCCTGCAAACATGGGCTGTCTTGGGAACTGTTTTTTTTGCAGATGATCCCCTTCAATCTGGATCCACTAGATGCCCTGAAAACATCCCTACAGCTTTCCTCCTGCTGTCAGTTGGTGTTTGTTGAAGTGTTCACACTGGCAATAAATGGAAATTCACTTCAATGGCCTAATGGTCTAAAAAAGGATGTACTTCTGTGCTAAAGCAGTCCTAGGAAGATTTAACGGTAACCAAATAAAAACATAATCTATAGGACCATTCTGCCTTTAATACATTAGTTCTGCATCATGCAAATTTACTCACTGGGACATCAAAGATTCTCAGATATGGTGCAAGTACCAGAAAACTCCTCTTTATGAATCAAGACATTGCAATACTTTACCTCAGAAAGCAACTCTGAGTTGTACAGCCGCAGTGTACCTGCCTGGTCATCACCTCTGTTTTCCTACACACTCAGTAGATTCAAGTATTCAGTTTTGCATCTTAAGAGTCAAGATGTGCAGCTGGTGGTTTGCAATGGCCACTTTCAGGGGTCTGGAGCGCAGATGAAAAGCTCAGTATAAATGGAACAAGATTTGGCCCCTTACATCTAAAACCTGGGGCTGGAAATCTTTCATAGCTGTTTGCAGTGGGTGCTTTGGCAGTGTTAAAACCAGCATGGTAGGGCCTGAGCAGACGTCATTTCCTAAGTTGTTCCTGTTTCCTTTAGGAGTAAACCCAGGCAGATGGGAAGGACAGGGCTGCAGGATTTTCCACACTTAGGTGGATACTGGGACTTTAGGGTGCACTACAGAATGCACCTTCCCTACAGTGACGATGAAGCCAGAAAGAATGAATGCAGATGTGTTTTTCTACCTTTTTTTCAATAGCTACTAGGAAGTATTTTAAGAGTAATGTGTCCTTGCTCAAATCCAGTGATGAGTATTTTCCACCTGGTTTTACAGTTTTCAACTGTAAAATCTATTCCTCTTGGCTATTCAGTGGAGCCTAATAAGCCCTACCCTGAGAGCTATTTAGCTACATCCTTATCCTGGGAACACTGGCAGTCATACTGAGAGCATGTGCTGAAACACTGAAAAATATATGTCTTTCCTTCTGCACAGATTCACAGTGAGCACCCATAAAAGAAAAGGTAGGGTCAAGCCCACAGGATAATAATCAAAAGCTTAGCAGTCAACACTCAAGATACTCTGTGGCTTATCTAAGAGTGGGACCTGAGAAACCTGTGCATGCTCTGGGAGAACCTGTAGTATTGATAATGAAAATGTTATTGATTGTTATTGCTTCAGAGTATTGATAGTGGCAAGGAAACTTTTACCAGTTTTGAAGTCTGTGTGCTAGAATGCAAACCTTAAATCTTAGAGTCCTTGGAGGCTTTATAGAAGTTCAGATGATTAATTTGAAGCTAGATTTTGCAGATTCGAGTCCTTGTGCATATGAAAGGGTCTGAAAATTGTACTGAACCTTGTAGCTTTTAAACTTCCTTACACATTTGTAAAGTTGTTTTTTTTCTTCTGTTTGTTTACCCCACTCCCTCCTCCTCCCTGCCCTGTAGTTTCTTTTGCTCTTCTGTGGTTCTCCAGCAGGCTCTGCCACATGATTTGCCCTATGTCTCGGGTAAGTCAGAATAACATCATGGGCTACAATAGGTTTGGGTAGAGCTCTGGAGAAGCACTTGACTCCTTAACAGTACTTTAACAGGAAGCCCCTAAGACTTTGGTCACTGTGTAACTATATTGGGAAAGCAGAAGTCATGGTGGCAATAGAGATTGGTACTGGCTAGGTCCAATGTTTAGTCAGAATCACTGTTATGATAACTCTGATGAAATATTGTAGGAAAATAACCTAGTGGTGGGGGGAGTGTGTGTGAAATAAAGATAAAGGAACATTGGTACAGACAATGGGCACAGAAGGTGTACTGGTCCACTCTCATTCTCCACAGAGATCTTTTCAGTATGTGAATTTGACCTAGGCATATTAGAAGACAAATTTGTTGAATCTGTCAACTTTGATAATGTGCAGAAGCCTGTAAAGATATCCTTTTGCCCCCATTCCACCCCACAGCTTATTATTTGGTTTGCCATGCATACTATTATCTTCTTCTGAAGTATCAGTCAGTAGTGGGGTTCAAAACACAAAGTACCAGTGACCTGACCAGAGATGGCAGATGATAAAGGAGGAGGAACTGAATGTTCTTCATTCCTGTGCTAATAACTGAGAACAGTGACAGCTTGGTTTTATTTATCATGGGTCTTCATTTTCCTGATTGTCCCTTCTCAGTAATTACTTCTCTCAGTAATTTTCTTATCAGACACTATCTTTGGTCTGTCTTTTTGTCTACAGTCTTGAACCCTGGTTGAAAGACCACTATACCTAGGAGGATGCTGTTTAATGCTCTGCTATTCCAGTGGCTGGTCTGGTTGACTCTTACGGTGATTTATTATAACCTAAAATGACAGGAATCAAAACAGGCCATGTTAATATTCAAAGGCTCTAAAATGTTCTTTCCCTAAATACAGACTGCGTATGATAGTATTCTTCAAAAATATTTTGTTCTTTTTTTGAATTGGCCTGGGGATTGCACTGCTACTAATGTATGAGCAGTAGTTGCAGGGTAGTAGAAAGTATTCAGAAACAATTGGACAAATTTTATTTTAGTTCATATTTATTCCTCTTGCATGCATTACACAGGATTTTTTCCCTTCTAAGTATGATTTTGCTACCTGTGATATTTTTTTATGTTGAAAGACAATACAATCTGTCAGTAGAGAGACCTGTGGGATGACAGATTTCCTGCTCTCCCCAATCTCTGTCTTTAAAACACTTCTTGTTTCTTCTTAACATTTACATATATCTCATTCAGAGAACTGAGGCAGCTTCATGGGAATATAGTGATCAATTATATAAGCATAAAAATTATCCAGGAAAGGCATTTAATAAGTACTTCATAGGTCATATTTGTTAGCACTAAGCCTTTGCTCATCAGTATTAACTAGGAAACATATTTTTAGGTGTTAATCTGTTCAAAACCAAAATTAAAAACCCACAAAGTATCAATGTCTAAGTAATTTATTTACTTTCAATAATTAACATAACTCTACGAGAGCCTAATGCAGCATCCATTGGAGATAATACAAATTTCTAGTGATGTCAGAGGTCATTGCTTTATGCTATTAGTGATTTCAGTGGTTGATGTAATTTCAACTGTCATTTGGCCTTTCTGGAAAAAAACCAAAAAAAGATTTGTTCTGGGCTCTTGGTCTTGTATTAAACAGTGATAGACCAGTTGTATTGGTATTTATTGCATGCACAGACTTCATAAGGCTTTATATTGTTCTAGGCAATATAATTTTATACGTCTAGCTTTTGCCATAAAAAATCGTTTGGTTTTTTGTTTTTTTTTACTAAAGGTGTTTATCTCTCCATTTGTCTAATAGTTGATAACTGAGATACCTGAGCAGGCACATACCAAAATTGTAATGTCAAATGGGTTGCGATTGCCACACATCTGGATTTTACTAAACCTGCTAGGAATGGAGAATCTTTGGCATGCGTGCTGATGGGTGACCTGCATGCCAAATCTATCTTTGGCAGGGAGTGGCGGGACATGCAGAGAAAGAGGGAAAAATGGTGGAAGGTGTGATTTTACTGCTCTTCCTCAATTGCACCAGTAGGGCTTTGTGGTGGCTTCTTTCATGGTTGAACATGTAATGTGCCAAAACAACACTAACACGGGGCATCTCTCGGCCACACACTCCTCCTTGGCAGGAACGTGGGGCTGTGTGGTGGCCAGTAGCCCTGAGCAGGGCTTTCTGCCCTGAGCTAGAGAGTCCCCAGATGTCCCCTGCAGAGTTCACATCAGGGACAGACACCAAGGAGAGATATGGAGAGACTGATAGCAAGAGCTTCAGCAGCGTTAGCAACTGTAGTGAAGTGGAAAGAACTGCAAAGCTTAACAGTCGAATTCATGCGAGTTAGTAGTTCATACAGACCCGAATCTTACAGACTCTCCCACCTACCTTTGTTAATTTTCCACAGATTGAGCTGATGTGATTTAAACCCCCTTCCTCTGCATAGATTTCTGTACTGTCCCTTTCTTTAACTGCTCTGGCACATACTGTTTACAAATCTCCTAGGCCTTCAGGGCCATTTCTGGTCCCTACAGAATGTACCATGTAAACCTGTCTTTTCCCAAATCTTCAGCTTTATGATTGCTCCAGCTTATGGCTTATTGCCCTGGGATAGTTGAAATACTTCATACACTGTTTGAGGGATTCCAAGTTAGTTACACTTCAGCTCACACAGCACAAGGAATGTGACAAAATCAATAAAATGCTAAAAACATTTCTCTGCTTCAGTTGTCTCATCCCTTCAGCATGTTCCTTGTGTTTTGGGTTCTCATGTAAGACCAGGATCCTTTTTGTTTTTCTGCATATGACCTCACCTCTGCAGTGGAGTATCTGTGACATCTTCTCTTTCTTTTAAGTAAGTTATGAGCAAAGTTTGCCTTTAAAACTTACTGTCCCACTTGATGAGAACATCTCGGCCAGCATGGTTGACTGATCACCTTGCCTCACCAGATTGCTTGCTGTTTAATTACCAGCTTACCAAAGTGGATGTTTTTTCCTGATCTGACTGTCATTTTGGCTTAAAGTATATCTTCTAGCAGAAAATTATCAAGGCTTAATGGTTCTTTTACAGTCCAGTCCTCTGAGCCTTACAATTTCATTTAAAGACAGAGCTCTAAGAAGTAAAGAGGGAAGCAAGCACAGTTTGCAGAGGCTTGTTTGGAACTGGCTTTCCAATATCAAGCAGAGTTCTGAGACAGAGGAAGCAGATCAGCACTGCTGCTGTTAATAAAATAAGAAAACAATTCAGAGGGGCCACATGGGTCTGGATGAGTCTGGGGGCCGAGGGAAGGTGATATGTTTCCTTTTCTATTTTACAGTCATCTACAGGCTTTTTTAGGATAGGGAGATATCAGTATATTCTTCTGTCCTGTTTTGTTGGAATTTTAGTTGGTGATTGCTAATGGAATTAAACACTGCCCCTTTTCTTTGGAGCAGTCCAACTGGGTGTACAGTGATTTATGTGAAAGGATGTAAGAGGAAAAATAAATTGCCTAATTGTTGCTGATAGCTGCCAGAGTGCTCCAAGCACCCCAAGCCCCACGTGTGCATATGGGCACCTCTTGTTTCTTCAGGGAGAGCTGGCTTCATTCAATGGCTGCTTTGTGTCTGATGAAAGGGAGAGATTCTCAAAGAACTAACACCTCAAACAGGCTGTGAGATTTGAGGCAATCTTTTTGCTTGAAGGCCTTCTTTGGGCCATGAGGAGTCAAAAAAATAATGGCTAGCAGGGTTAGTAGGGCAGCTAACCTTTTTCTACATTTTCTGGAGCAAAAATAAGGTCATCGCTCTTAACCTATCTCCTATTTCTAGCCAGTGTTTTTGTTAGCTATTAATGTTTTCAGTGTGCATTTGCCACAGCATCCATCTTCCTTGCAATGCTTTTTTTTATTTCAAAGCTAGTGAAGTAAGAGAGAGAGAGAGAAAAAAAAAGATGTTTTATTTTTTAGCCAGAGGGGGAAGTGTTATCTCTAAGATAAGTGTGGAGAATGTAAAAATGTGGAATGAGCCAGCCTTGTAGGGGTGCTGGCTCCTTAGGAATTACTTGCTTCTGGTGCTCTTTGACATGTAAGGAGCTTTACGCTAGAAGTGTTCGTGTCCACTTGTTAGTGAGAAAATACTAAGTAAGCAGGATCTGATGTTACAGGGAAGCGTCCTGTGCTCCTCCTTGGGCTGCAACTGTGTGAGGAGCAAACAGATAATCTCTCTGGCATTCTACATTCCTTTCATCTCTTCCCCTGTTTTGTGGTGGCTTTAGTGTGGGCTTTACATCCCCAGAGAGACCTTCTTCAGAGTGAGGGCAGCACAGGCAACAGAAATGAACGTTTCTGCCTCCCACCAAAGCACCTTTATCTTCAATTGGAGGATAAAATGTGAGCAGCTAGTTTGGTTTTCAGACCTGATTTCAGCATTGGGCTGTATCATTGGCGTCAGACAACTGCACTGTTTTCTATTTATGTATTTTACTTATTTATTTTCTGTGACATGGAGCTCAGTCTGTTGTGAAACTGCCAACTCCTTTCACACAGTTGACCAAAAAGTCATTAAAATGGAACAACTTTCATTTTACTTTCATTTTGTGTTGAGACGATTTGGATTCTTTTTGGTGATCTCAGCTGAAAGGCTTACTATCCCATTACCGCTCACTTGACTTTGCAGTCACTTATTTATACATCCTTTTCTTGGCTAGTTAAAGGTTTTCATTGTGTGGGGTGATGCTGTGGATGCAGAACAGTTACAGGGAAAACACTGAGGGTGAACTTATATTCTGCTGTGCTTAGAAGAAAAAAAAAAGGCAAATCAAAAGAATTAAAAGACTACAAACTGAAAAAAATGGGGTGGGCAGGAAAGCCTGGGAATGGATATCAGGTGTTCCAGACCCTTGTGGGAATTAGAACACAGAGTTTTGGTGCAATGTAAGAATCAACATTAATATCATTACATCTGCAAATATTTAGCTATTAAGCCCCCTACAAAGGACACGTATTTTGAATTCTAGGGGCTGAATTTTTTCCACTTTATCTTTTAGGGCATTTTCATACCTATTAAGTTCAGGGCAATGTGTATATAAAACGCTCTTAAATCAGCATTCCCCATTCCTCCACTGCAGACATTATACACCTGCTTAATGCTCACAGTGCGTGGGTGCAAATCACTATACAAGACAATCAGCCCTGTACCACTTGAGAATTACTTCAGAAATTCAGTTTATTTCAGTTGCATTCATGGGAGTGTACAGGTTTTTACTTAACACCTTAAGATCCTCTGATCAGAGTATGCAACTCCCTGGATGAATTGTCTGACTAACCTCTAGCAGCTGTGAGTTCAAATCCTTTCTGGGGTTGACTTTCAGCCAGAATACGCCACAAAGTCTGTTTTCTTCTGAAATTAACGACTAAATTCCACACACATTGTTATTCTTATCAGCCCAAAACATGCTGTATAGGACTCTAGTGTTTTAATGGCTCTTTGTACTAAGGAAGAAAAACATGTGAAGTTTGATTTTACAGAAATGGTGCATGCATGAATTGATGCTGGGCAGCAGCATGTACCTAGTGTGCAGTTGACAGAAAGGAAGTAGTTAATTAGCCTTTTTTATGCCAGTGTCAATGTACTTCTGTTACGATCATGGGTCCGTGTGGGGTACCCTCAGGTGGCTAATTTACATGGTATTTTTTGTGTGTGCATTGAGCTTTAAACAACATCCTGGGTAGCCTAGTGAAAAAGGTTGTCAATGGCTTTTATACAAAAGATTGGAAATTCAGCCTTTGTTGGAATTGTGCTTTCAGCACCAGCACAAAAATATTAATACCTGTCTTTCTCTTCCTGTTAATAAATAAATCCTTATCACTGTTCTTTCCCCCTAAACAAAAGAAATGATCCAAACCATTTAGGACATACAAAGCCAAGATGTGCTATTTATAAAAAGAGGCAACGCAGATAAAGAATGATTTATGATACTCATAGAGCACCTTTCAGCCAGCTAGGTCACCCGACATTTTGCAAACTGATTGCATACGCTCTGAGTGTCTGCATGCCTTCCGAGATAAATTGTAAAAGTGTGACTTTTTCCAGAAGTCAGTAGAAGTAAGGTACATTACTACACCAGTAGATTAACAAATCTGCACAGAAGTTTCAATAAGGTGGAGATCAGCCGAAGAGCAGAAAAGATAAATATATTCTAGTTGGGTGGATCTTGAAGCAGCACTAAGATCTTTGCCTCAGCAGTGTTGTTAGTAACGATGAACGCCTGGCACTTTGTGCTGGGCTTTGGCTACCCAGAAGTCAGGGGAGCTGCACTGATTTACACTTTCCTGAATATCTGGCCAATTCTGCAGTAAACTTGTTCATAATAAATGAATTCCTGAAAAACACAACCTATAGCTGTTTTGGCAGGAGTGGGACAGTTTTACTGGAAATGATTTCCTTGCTATCCTTATTGCTTTCTATTCATTACACAACTTGCCTAGAAATGAACTACACTACTTTAATTCTTTCTTGTGATCCCTCACCTCATTGATCTGCATGTCAAGATGTGATCCCAACTGAAAGAAACAGCAATTCCTGTTTTCATTCAATGTTTCCACTTGAAATGCTGTAAACCTCTCTCACTATGGGCCCTCCACTCTGAATATGACAGTTAGGAATCCAAATATGATGGATGGACCTGCTGCCACTTCTCCATGTTTCAGTTTTCTTCTGTCATTGTAGAGATGTCAGCCTCTATCCCAATGCTCTTCTTTCACTGAAAATTACGGATCTCATATCAGTGGATGTGTTGCAGCTCCTGTTGCTCTGCATCCCTGCCCTTTGCAGATCCTCCCTGTTCCTGACTCTGAGAGCTTCTACAGACTTGCCTTTAGACAGCTGTCTTCAAATTGTGCCACTGCTTGTGCATCACTATGTTGCTGTTCTCCAGGGCCAGGAGCCTCTATACCCACCAAAGACTGCAGGAGCTTTGGCTTTTCTGTGCTGAGGTGGTCCATGAGCGCCATGTAGGTGTTACATCCCCTCTCTGCCTACTTTGGGTGAAATAAGAGTATAGAAACCCCTTGCCTTCCTGAAATTGGAAGGATTAATGCCTTCAGTCCTTGTAAGGCCCTAACTGAGTTTCTACTGTGAGCCAGACATGGGGTTTTCACATGTACATTGCTGTATCCTGCATTTCATTGATGCTAGTTAGCAATGCCTGCTGTGTGCAGTGTGACTTAACACACCCATTTTGCAAGCTGAATAAACAGGACAGAGTAAAGCTGGTTATTTTCTTTCCAAAGATATATGGAAATCAACTGAAGGAAGAAGAGGAGGACTTGAGAATCCAGACTCTGCTCCAGTAGCTGCCAGACTAACTTATGGTTGGAGAGATATGAGATAGTTTAGGAATCATCAATGTTTGATGATTGTTTTCTTGTTAAGTAACCCAGATAAAGAATTGAGTTTACCACATGAAATACAATAAAAAGCAATGAGACATAAGCTGAGCATCTTCCACAGACATTAAAATATGGCTTCATTCAAATTCTTGGTGTTTGTAGTGAACAACATGAATGAGTAAGGTAACTGAATGTGCTACTAGACATGACAAAAACGCAGAAGATAAAGAGAGGCTTATAAGGACCCTCCAATTGTTAACACTCATTTAGTCCAGAGAAACAGCTGATGCATCTGCTTTTTTTGTAAGGTATTTGAAAGATGTGTCTTTATTTTGTCTCAAGAGACATGATCCTGAAAGAATTAAAGGTGACAGATAATCGGTTGAGCTACAGATCTGCAGATTGATCAAGCTATCAAATGAATGCTTACTCATAAATAAAGCGTGCAAACTTCTGCTAATATACTAAAAATGAAATAATTTTAATAATATTTTTTTATCCCCATTCCATGGACAGTGCATGTGCATGCATATGTGTTTGAGTATATTGCAGCAGGTAAAGGCATGAGTTATAATTCCATAGAGAGAAAGGCAGTTTTAGAGAGGTGGTTTTTGTGTTCACCTCTGAATGCAGTTAGACCTGCACTTTTAACAAGTATTTGACTGATGGCTATAGTGTGTAAAAGTTGTACCCTGTGAGCCTCCTGCTGCTAGTCAGTGGTGTAATTACCTGGGCACAGTACAGCTATCTTGGACGCTACAGTGAGATCCCTTGAGTAGCTACTGCCAGTACTATGAAAAAACAAACTTGAACAGAGGGCAGAAAAACTGAATTGGCCTCATACTTAATGAGGAGTCTTTGATCTGTACAATGACCTGATATGCTAATAGTAAGTAAGCAGATTCATTTAATATGCACTGAGGTATGTTATGTGGATGCATAACTAAGCATAACTAGTTGTCACAGTCAAATGCTGATACCACAGATACCTAAACCATAATAGTCAGATACGTCTCATGAGATGGGGTGTAATCCTTATAGACACAAAAGGATGTAGGATGTATTTTTCATAATTTCATTATTTTCATATTCAGTGACCCTACAACATATAAAATGCATATTTTTAAATCCAGACTGGTTCTCAATCTTGTACCCTTCCAGCAAAGAGAGGGCAGTGAAGGGGATGAATGGCTTTGGGACAGGAAGGTAAAGCTGCCTGTGGTGGAGTAGGACCGTGAGATCACGTGAGTTTCATATGTTTGTAGAAGACTTGTAGTGTTAGAGGAAGAAAGGTCTTTAGTATGTGTCCTTCCTTCTACAAGTGAGTGTTGAAAAATCTTGGAATAATACTATTTATCTGAGATATAAGGAAAATAATACACCTTGGAATCATCTGTGTTTCATGCTGTATAGTTTTATCACTAATGCCAGCAACCTGGGTAGGTGGAATGGGTCTAAAGGGGCTGTGGAAGTGGAAGGAAAAATTGACCATAAAGCCATTTGTCTTTAATCTTAGAGGAAAGGCCCTGGCCATTTCAGAGTGGTTAAAATAAGCAATGGTAGGATTTCTGTAGTCTAAAATACATAAATAATGCAAATTTTATAGTGAGAGAATATCTTGTATTAGATCAACTGGTATAGCTGGGAAAAAAACAAACAGGTTTTTCAGGTGGAAAGCTCATCTGTGTGTTTTTTTCAGCTCTACCAGTTGGTCTAATAGAAGATATTATCACTCTATAAACCTTGCTTTCAAGGACAGACCTGCAGTCTCCTGCAGTCTCTCATGAGGCAAGTAAACCAGAGGAGCAAAGGTGAAATTTGCCTGCCCTTCATCCTACAGTGCAGTAGGTCCTGTCCTTGGACTGTGTATTCACTTAAAGAGGACCAAACAGCATCCACCACCTTGACAAGAGTTTGGATTTGTGCCAGGTTTTCAGCTGACTTGTTTTGAAGTGGGAGGCTGGTGGCTTGAGAAGCCACTACTGTGAAGAATGGTTTCTGTAGTACCCAGTTGCCCAGTGGTTAATACAAGATTTTTCGTTTGCTAAACCAGGTATCCATGATCTGTACTGGGAGACACTTCTATTACATTCTCCGTTCGCATATAACTAGGAGAAGTCACAGATGGTGACTGTGGTTAGCCACTCTCCTCTAGACTAGTCCATGATGCCCTTGTGAGTGCTGCAACTCTCTTAATGAAGTGTGACATCTACTCACAATGGCACTTTCCAGCTCATGGATCTGAAAGGTGGCAGTCTAGGTTTACAAAAGGGTTTATGAAAAATAAGTTAAGTAGACAAATGCTTCTCCAATTTTGTCTAGATTTCACAGACTTCTAAAGGAGCTAAGAGTCTGTGATAAAGTAAAGAATTCTCAAAGGAAATTCTGACATTCATTTGGAGAATACTTCTAATACATGTTAATAGAATCATAGAATCACCAGCTTGGAAGAGACCAGTCTTTCATACAGTAAGCTCTGACATACGGTAAGCTCTGATAAAACTTCTCATCTTAGGTTTCTCACAGTCAGTTTCTGGATCTTCAAATAATTTATTTCTTGAACTATATCCCAGCCTGAATCCCACAAACCTCCATACAATTTCAGGCTAAAGATGGGCTGGTTGCTGTCGAAACGAGGGCAGAGTTTCCCTACAAACAGGGAGGTTGAAAGGATCTGGTCAGAGTAAAAATCATGGGGCTGCTAGTACACCACAGAGCTGCTGAAGCAAATAATTTGTCTCTGTATTTAAAAATAATAATTAATGTACTTACTTTGTTACTTAAAATAACCTTGGAAGGTTAAAACTGAAGATTAAAATGATAGTTTTCATTTTTCAGTATTCGTATTGTTTGACCACAATGCAGTCTCTTCTTTAATGAGGTGCTAGTGATTTTCATTTTTGCCTGTATAGTCATTTTCTGCTCAGTTTCAATTTTAGATTTTATGCAGCATCACAGATATGTAATTGCCGGACCAGATTGTTAGTTTATATTTAAAATGACTCCACTGTTATGTTTCTTTTTTTTACTTAACATATAACCCCCAGGAAACAATTCCGTTGGGCTTGAGCATTGTAAAAATCCTTCAGAAATGAAATTGTAGAAGAGGTGTGACTTCCAATATTCTATTAATTTGGGAAATCATTTGGTTCCTAACAAGTTCCAGTATGATCAGTAGATAAAACCCAGCAGCTGTGCCACTGCAAGTCAAAAGGAGATCAGAAGGTTTTCTTTCTGCATCGAAAATTTATAAATCATCCATTTATATTTACTTAACAAAACATTTTACTTTTACGAAATGCATTATAAGTGTTGTGAGATCAATATGGACAACTGCACAAATACTTGAGAAGCCGTTGCTTCTTGCAGCTGAGCATCAATAGGAGAAGATTGGAATTAACTGTCCAATTTGAGAGCTTAGAAATGACTAATAACCTTTACCTCTACTTGATCCCAAATATTTCTAGCCATTAGGATCAAAACTTTATAGATGAACTCTGGTTCAGACCACATGTATATATTTCAGAATTCTTTAGTGACTTACTTACATTTTGCAATATTGCAGTATTGAATGTAGTGTAACAGATGAGTACTGCTAACGCCAAACCTATCCTGTTTTATACAGAAGCACGGGTTGTTGCTTATTCCTCTTATCTTGGCAAAAACTTGCATGTTAGACAAATAAGTGATGTAATCTGATTATCAGGATTGAACTGGCTTTCAAGAGTGATGAAACGTGGAAAAAATATCCCTTGTGTATGGAAATAAGTGCAGGATGAAAACCTAGTTGCCTTTTCTCTTCTATTGGAATAAATTAAAAATAGCTGCATGGAAATCACGGGATTCTTATGCCTATTATGTTAATGCAAGTCAAAGATAAAATTCATTGTTTCAAATAAAAACCCTTACATTTAGCAAATACAATATACTAAAGGAAGTTTTAAAGAAAGAAAGACCATTTTCCTACTGCAAGAAGGACAATTTTGGTTCTACCATACATGATCCTCTGGGATTTTTGAGAGTATCACCCTGCTGAGGCTTTTGCAGATATAATGGCAGGGGGCTAAAATAACATAGTCAATGATCCACGCTCAATTTTAAAATATTAATTAACTGTCTACACTTTGCCAGAAATCTCCAGAATTAATGTGTTTTACATGTGCAGGTAAGGACTAGAGGTCAAGAATCTGTTAAAAAGGCTGGGTACATTTGTGAAAAAAATATAAGCATTGATAATCTGGGAGCAATCAGGACTGAAAGATCTAGAAACAGAAAGTGTGAATAGTCAGGTACATCACCGTGGATGCTGAAACCTGTTTGAGAAGCTGACCTGGGAAAGAGCTAGAAAGATGTACCAATTTATCCCCATGTGGAAGAGATGCCAGAAATGCTTATCTGTTGCACAAATATTTGTGTAGAGCTGGGAAAAAAACCCCCTCTATCAAGGTCTTTCCTCAATGTCAAATTTGATTTTGGCCTAAACTATGTTTTTGTTTTTGTTTCCAGAAAATATAAATTTCATCATCGGAATCTATCTACGTTTACAAATCATTAGCCCGAACAAGAACATGTAGACAAGTATTTAATCCCAAAATAAGTTTTTTATATATTGTTTTCTCATGAAATTTTGCAGTAGAAGTTTCTGATGTGAAGAATGTAAATTTTTTTGGTCATTAAAAATGTCCATAGGAAAAAACCCCAGCAAGCCACGCTTCAGCCTCCTGAAATGTTGTACAGCTTCAAGGCTAAAGAACTCATTGAGAAGCTTTATCTTGATCTGAGCTATGTGGTTTTGGGACACCATGGTTTTGGGAGCTTGCAAAGTCTTGCTGTATGGGGGAACTGCCAGGTTGTGTCTGTAGACTGTGTGTGCATATGCCACTGAGCTATGAAGAGACCAGCATTTACTCAGGATGCCATTTCAAACCTTCTGCATTGCTCATGCTCTAGTGTAGGCAGCACTTTCTGAGGAAATGAGCCTAATGAATTCCCATCAGGATTTCAGTATGGGACAAGACACTGAAATATCCAAGCGACGAGGTGATATGGTCTTTGTCTCTTTTTCTGTCTTCCTTCTTAATTTCCTTCATAGAACAGAATGGGTAGGACCAACTAACAGTGCCAGGTCAGAATGTGGGAATTGTATATGGTTGCTGTGACTATCTCGCTACCAAGGGGTTAGCTTGAAGTCCTCCTGTCTCAGCTCATCCACAGGTTTAAAAGTCTGGAATCAAAACGATCTATGACTTATTTTCAAAGCTCAAGATAGAGGCTCCTGGGTTTGGTCCTTAGGGTCTGCAAGGATGTGGGTGGGTATATGGAGCTGATGTTACCCTATTCTTCACACAGGTTTTCAGGATCAAGACTTTGGAAGAACTGCTTGGGAGGCAGAGAAGGGCTACCTGAAAGACCAGGCTTAATTCCCTAAGGTCTTGGGGTTGAACTTCAGCCAAGGGAATGTTCTCTGTATCACACAACTTGTTTTGATTACTGATTATGAATATTATCCTTTGAATTTTTGTGAAAAAATTGTTTCCTCTGAGCCATTCCTCTGTTGAGCATACAGTAGAGACCAGCACGAGGTGCACATTGCAGTTAAAATAGTGTGTGCTCTGGTTTGAATTTGGAGTATGTTTTCTGCATGTACACTTGTCTGACAGTCTGTAGCATGCCTGCAAGAGATGCATTGTGAGCCTTGCAGACCTGAGAAGGAATTCAGAGCTTTGTGCCTGATTTGATGTGTTTCCACTTTCTGCAAGCAGTCTGCAGTGGGTTATGACAGAGCTGTGCAGAAAACTCATCACACAATGGGCCAGTCCAGACCTGTACCTGTCACTTTCTGCCTTTCAGCACACTGATGGCTGCCTGGCGCACTGCCTGGAGTCCTCCTGTAACCTGCGACAATCAGGAACCATATCAAGTTTAGAAAATCCAACTACAGACTTGCTTGCTGGTGTTAGCCTACTTCTTAAACCAAGCAGTTACAGGCAACTCCAGCCTGCTGAGAGTTATAAGTCATTGCTATCAACAGGCAAGTGTAATAAGGGTTGTTAGGCCTTAATCTTATTAAGTTTTTACATGCCTATAGAGGTTTAAGTCCATTCCCATTAGTTCTCTCACCAGAACCACTAAGGAGCAACCAAGGCTGATGAGGAACCCTTCTACTAGAAATCAGCCATGCTAACATTGGGCATGGGCACAAGCAGTGTTGGAAAATCTATCCAGACTACCTCTGGCTTGAGGATGAAGGGAGCAATCTTGCAAACTGCCGAACATCTCTTCAGAGAGGCTCATCACTCTCATTTTTCTGTTCATGGCTCTGAGAAGGTTCAAGTGTTTTCAGGAGGCACTCAGAAACTTGCAGAATTAGGCACAGAAAAGGACTGTCTGTCAATCTAGCCCTGTCCTCAAGCAGTGAAATTGTTAAAATGAATAGAGTGTGTCTGATTCTTCTTGCTTCCATCTGTAGCTATAAATATATATATATGTTCGAATGATTTTATGTGTCTGATTGTGAGTGGCAGCTGAGAAACATTCACATGCCTAGATTTTAATGCAGTTACTCCATCAGGAGAGTGGAAGAAAAAGTAATGAAGCTTGTTAAAGGGGAATAACTCTGCATCATGTTTTTCTTCATAAATATCGATGAACACCTCCCTCTCCTTTCTTTGCCCTTTGACTAGTTCTGTTAACTGGGAGCCATTAGCTGTGGATGAAGTTTGAACCTCATAAAACATTTTGTGGTCATCAGATGTATTATTGGAGGGATTTGCAGACACAGATATTCTTGACATTTGCATCCATTCCATCTAATTATTTCCACACTGAAATCACAAGCCCCTCTCTGTGACAATGCAGTACATTTCTGAGGAGTTGATTATGTTATTAAAAGCAGGGATTTACAGCTTCAGCCAGGGAACAAGTGAGACTGATGAAATTTTAGGTTTTCTTTGCCATATTCCTTGCAACATCAAATAAGTTTGAGAGACCATATATGAAGTATGTATGAGCCTTTATAATGTATAGAAAACCTTTTTTTTGTGTGGGTATTTTATTGAGGAGGTAAGAAGGTAGTAGTAAAGGACTTACTCATTGCTTTGAATAAGGGATGAATACCCCTCAATCATTCATTTAGGTCATAGAAAGCATTCCTCTGTCAGGAGTGAGTAAACCATGGAGAAGGTCTACATTTTGAAGCAGCTTCATGCTTGGAGACTCCCAAGGAGGTGTACCAGGCAGTGCAATTCTCATTCCTTTGGCTGGATCCAGGAGCTCTTGTCAGGGAAGACTGCTCCCATGTTTTGGGAAGCCAAGTAATCATGAGGAGGATAGGGACACAGCCGTGATCAAATTAGCTATTAATTTGGATCTTTAATGGGAAAAACAGTTATTTGAATCACTAGTTCTGTTTTTACCCCTTTCTTCCTTTGACCCCTACACCCACCCTCCACACCTACCCTTTAGTGTTTTTTAGGTCCTTTCTTATTCTGGCATGTTTTCATGGCTTGATACCTAGTAGTTGCTGTAAAGGTTCCTTTTGTGAGGTAAATTCCTGTCCAGCAGAACCAGATGAAATCAGCAGCTCATTTCAGAAATTATACTAGATATCTAGTAAATGATAACAGATTTTGATCAGCTCTCAACTGGAGAAATGCAAAACCGGAGGTGAATGTTTCTTAACTGGCACATTATTTTATTGTGCTCTCACTTTCTCTGCATCCATTCTTTGCTTCATCCACAGTCTGTGGGACATATCACCAAAATCTGTGGGACAGACACCAGAATCAGCCATGTCATCCCACAATGCTGAGAACAGGTGGAAACCAATGTTGTTCTTTGTAACAGCCAATTGGCGTTGGGGATTTAAGGATGAAGCAATAAAATGACCAGCTGCTTACCTGATAGGAAAATCCAGTCCATGTCTCATTTAAAAAATAAGAAAATAATTGTTTGTTTATTTATTGCAATTATTTACAGACTGCTGATTCACTGCCACAGTTTAATTTTTATTCTCTATGCGCGGACACACACACACATATCCCTGCAAATATGTTACAGAAAAGCTGTAAATTACAGGATGTCTAATTAGAAAGCTTTGAGGAAAAGATGACAAAGAATCATTCACCATGGAGACAGAAGTTGCTTGCTGGTTTATAGCCAGCTAAACAATGCCGGAGACTCTGATAAGCTATTCCTGGGGAGAGTAGGAGTTAGCCTATGAGAAAAGCAGAGAGCTTGTACAGTGTGTCCTGGAGGAGCAGAGCTCTCTGCTCTTAGAGAGGGACCAGAGGCAAGGATACATGAATAGAGAGTGGTGAATATGTGGCTACATCTTAGATCTGTTTGTAATCTGGTATAGTGCCTGATTCAAACCTCTGAAGACAGCAGAAAACCACTCTTTGCTTTCACTAGCTGTTGTTAGGTCACAAACAAAGCAAATCTGTGGTTTCTCTGTAGACCTGTTCATTAGAGAGAGTCTGGAGACAACATCTCTGAATCTAGATTGCAAGAGTACTAGACTTTCACAGTGCTCAGACAGGAGGATTTTTTTATTTCAGCTGAGAAATCCAAGTGTTTGTTCTCAATCTGTATTCTCTCAGCCCTGTGGAACAGGCCAGAAAAAGGATATTTGGTTCAGGCTATTTTTACATGTGAAATATTTGTCACTAGCAGAAAATCTGGTGTGATAGGTAGCCTCTGTGTAACACAGTCTGGGGACAAGAATAGCAGAAAATATTGTAGATGAAGACTGAGGTACATTGACAGTGATCTATTACTATGTGTAGAAAAATTGTGCTGGGCATGACTGGATAGAGCATGTAACATAAGTTTCTGCATCCATTTCAGAGATAGATCATTCTGATGGTTTCAGACTTTTGCTTTAAGCAGAAGGGGTTCCAAATACTTCTACATGTCTTGCATTTCAAGAACTACACAATGACTCCTGTTCACAGCTTTGTGAGCTGTGGGCATGGGCATGCATGTTGCTGTCACCATGGGATGTCATGCATGACAACATTGCACCCAATGCAACATCATAGCAAAGCTGCACACGAGCTGTCAGATCTGCCACAGTCCTATGTGATACGTTTCACTTTCCTCAGAGAAAAGGGTGGTAGGGAGACTTCTACTAACTATTTGATTTAGACTGTGTTCAAGCCAGAGACCAATCCGGTCAACCATGAGCTGTCTTGCTGCAAAAGACACCCTGGAGGTGTTTAATATGTGGTTAGATGAGGTACTGAGGGGCATTGTTTAGAGATTGGTGGGAATGGTTGGACTTGATGATCCTGTGGTTCTCTTCAAACCTGGTGATTCTATGATTCTATGAAAAAACACAAAAGCAAACTAAAAATTGAAACATTGCTGAGAACCTATCTAAATTACCAAAAGAGGGAGTAAATTTGTCAGGTCTGAAAACCTGACAAAACCCCTTCTGTGAAAACATTTGGGGTCTAAATTTATACCTTTCTGCTCAAAGTACACATCTGCCTCTTTAAAATTAGGTTTTGATTTGCATTTGGAAGAGATCATCAAGCTTTAACTGAGTGAAATCACAAGTCACTGAGGGTTAGGCAAAAGGATTCTTATGAGAACTAGATGAAATTTGGGGTCTGTTTCAAATAGGGGATGTCCCTCAGGTTAGGTGAAGGAATAAGTTGACTGTATTTTCAAAAAACCCAAACCAATCCAGGATATTTTCCCATTCTGAATTGCTGAACAAGCGGCATTAACATACAAAAGAACAGCTTTGATATTATCTACACTCAACTTTTCATTTCAAGCACTTGTAACCCGGATTGCTTGTTCCTGAGAACTGTAGAGAAAATTTTACTCAGTACAGCAATAAGCCTCAGAGAAATATTTTGTCATTAAAAAAGCCACAAATATTTTAGCTGATGTAAATGAAAACTAGGGCAGTGATGTTCCTTGATCACAAGGCCCTCATGAAAATGTGAGGCAAACCTAGTAGAATCAGGCTATGCACCTGCTGACATGTATCATGCAGGGAGGAAAGGGCAACTTCTTTCAACATACCTAGGCTAAGCTTCAGCTGACTTTGGTTTTGGCTTTTGGTGAAGAGCTGCCATTTCATCTAGACATCAAAGGGAAACAGTTGGCAGAAGTCACTCAAACCTTCTCAGTAGTGTCTGCAAAATGGGATATTTTCATTCCCAGAAAGCTGAACATAAGTTAATTTTTATCTGTGTGCACTGGTGAGTTTTCACAGCTTTCAGAACTTTTGGATATTCAATATGGTTTGAGAGCAGCCCTGGAGAGAAGGACTTGGGGTGCTGGCAATTGAGAAGCTCAGTGTGAGCTGACAATGTGTGCTTGCA
>WAAB01024203.1:0-15127 GCA_013389865.1 Piaya cayana
ATACAGGAGGTTCTCCAGCCTTTTCTTTTCAGTCCCAGCTTGGAGGCAGTTTGTCTCAAAAGGGCGTCATCCTGGTTTGACTAGCTATAAGAAATAGAGAGATCCCTGTAATGTTGTTTAATTAAGGAGGAGACAATGAGCAAAGACAGGCAGACCCGCAGTGTAACCCCTGAGTTCAGTTTGTCTGAAGATCTGAAATCCGCAGGTGAAGTTTCAAATACGGTTGTGTCACTAATTAGCTCTACAAGGTCTGGTGTTACTAAAACATGGTTTGTTCCTGAACGTTCTGGCAAAGGGAGATACTTGCCTCCCCGTGTCAAGGCTCCGTATGCTTCGTCCCGCTCCATTGTAACGAACTAGATAATAATCACAGAGCAGCTCTCGTAATTTACTCATTGAGATCAACAAGGGAGTTTAAGGAGAGACAGGATTTAGTCTTTCCCAGTTTCTATAAATACTGCTCCATTGTGGAGAAGTCATTTTGATCTGACTTTGCCCATTTATTTTGCTTTCAATTCAGTAAATAATAAATCCTGTTGTGCCCAAATGAATATCAAATGTCTAATGCAGCAGTGGGATGATTAACTGTTTCTCTGAGAGGTTCAAGGTAAAACCATCTCCGGCGTCGCTGGCTTAGGTGTCTCTGAAATCTGATTCAGGAGTGGCTGCTAATTCTGTTTTGTTTTTTCCCTTACCAGGAAAAATGGTGAATGTCCCCCTGGAGCAGCTGCCTCTCCTTTTTAAGGCCGTTCTACATTCCTGCAAGACGAGCGTGAGCAAAGAGTGAGCCCAGCTCGCCCGGCCAGTGCCTTACGCTGGCTCACCCAGGAGAGGGGCAAACGCCATCCAGGCAGGAGACGGGGCGGCAGGCGTCCCTGCCATTGTAGCAAGAATCTTTATTGTTTGTTTTTGTTTTTTTTTTTTACTCTTTTTCCTATATATTTATTTCACGACAGAGTTGAATGTATGATCTTCAACACGATGCACATGGTTCTATACGAATGCAGCAGATGCATTCCTCAGCGGTTTACAGATTGTGAAGATGTTTAATGTTACAGTGTTTGTTAGGGTTAGTTCTTTGTATTTGGGGCTGGGGACCGAGATGACTAAGACTACCTCAAGGAGAAGGTGCTGTTCTCGCACTGCTCTTTCCGTGATTTGTATCCAGAAGCGTTTGTCATACGGAGCAAACAGCCTCACTGCATCGACAGAGCTGTCAGGATCCCCAGTGGACGATTTTGGAGAAGTGGGTGTTAGAGAAGTGCCAAGCTTTTTGTCTTTAAATGTAATAGTACTTTTGGAAAGGCAGGGAGAGGGGAAGGAGGAGAAGTCTTCCTAGCCAGTTGTTTAGTTGGGTTTTTTTCCCCCTGGCAGTTTTTAGTTGTGGGAGGGAGCTCCCGTGGTTTGCTTGAATCCTGTGTCAGAGGGATCATGGTGTTCCCGAGGTGCAAGGGGACGTGCTGCCCCTTCTCCTCCCGGGAGCTGAGTTGCTGGAGGGGGCTCTGCCCAGCCCAGCTGGACCAGCAGGGCTCTCCACAGCTTCACCCCTTTCCATTTCACTGGAACTGGGTTGCTGCAGCTCCTCGCAGGCTCCACAAAGATACTCTTGTTGCTAGAGGGACTGCAGGTCATTTCTCATCACTTCCTTAACACCCATTTCAGGTTCACCCAAGCAGGAAAATCCCACTTAGAGAAGAGGCAGGATTGCCCCTTTTAACGTGTCCCTCCAAGGTGGCGTCTGACTGCTGAGGAGCTTCTGCTCTGCAGCCAGTTTCTGGGAGCAGTTGTTGTACCCTGTGGTTAAACACGACCTCTGTCACGGTGATAAGGACCTCCAGTGTCCTCTGGCATGACTTTCTCTGCTGGACTCAGGGAATGCGTGAGCCATAGTTGTATCTTGCTGGGCCTGTGGAATCCCTTCTTATCAGGAAAAAAAAATGGTATTAATGCAGTACTTGAACTGCTTTGTCCTGGGATTTTCCATCTCTGTTGGGGGAATTGCTAACTGTGGGCATTTATCTAAAGTTGAGTGTTCTCGTGAGTGACCGCTTGGCTTCCTGCTTGTGCTGGTGGCGGGGTGGTTGGATGAGATGCTCCTGTTCTCAGTTCCTTCACTAGGAATTAACTTTGAAGGACTCAGTCTCCTAGGCAGCCTCTCTCCTGGCTGGATTTCCTTCCTTATGTCCTTAGATATGAATCTAGGGTTTCTGTAGCAAGAGGGGTCATCAGCAAAGTTTTCAATGCTGTTTTAAAACTATGTTGGGAAACAACTTCCATTCCTTCAGGACAGGAGACCCCACGGCTGCCTTTTAGTCTTGATAATAGCTGTGTGGCGCAGAGCGAGCGCTGCTCGGAGGAGCTGAGCCTGCTGTGAGATCAAAATTAACGTGATGGTGAACAGGAGGAAAATCTCATTCACCCAAGTCGTCTTTCCTTCCCCCAGGTGTGCCCCAAGAGGCACTGTGACCCCTGGCTTGGCGCCTCTCTCGGGTTGGCAGCAGCGGGGCCGTGTCCCAGCCTCTCCTTGGGGTCCTGCAGCAGCATCGCTGACTTTGCAGTCCCACTTGGGCATCTTCCAGCTCAAGATTCCCTTTTCTGGCAGCCCACTAGCTGCTCATCGGTCATTTAACTAGGACGTTACGGGTAAGCGGCTGCTGGGCCCAGCAGCGGTTCGGCTCCGTAGAGCTTCACCATCCAAGGGTGGTTCCGTAAATCTCATTTACTTTCCGACTGTAAAATGAGACGAGCATGTATTTCTCAGGAAATCCTTCTGCATACAGCCTATACCTCACGTGTAAATGGGAAGATTTTAGTGTATCTGTGTAAGTTAGAAAGTATTTCTCAGCTTTTTAAGTTTAATTTCCAAATAGCTCCATGTGATCTTTTTTATTACGGGTTATCTTCTGGCTTGCTGTTTTATACACTCGAGGAACTGCTAAAATCGCATAGGAGTAATTTTATTCTACAGTTTCTGAATTATTATGAGTTGATGAATAAGAGTTTGTTTTAATTAGTGTACATAAAAGTGGTCATTTTATTGCCAAATACCCAACAGAAATAATCTATTAGATATTCTGTGTTTCGACTCCCGAGACTAATGCTGTACCAGCCACAGCTACAAACCTGAATTCATTTATGATGATGAATAGACAGGAATATTTTGCTTTCTATTGTATAAAATGAATTTTACACCGGTGGATCGGCAGCAGTATTGGTTAGCAAACAACCTGTAGGGAGTCGGAAAGCCTTACTGGGCTGATGAGTAAGGAAGGAAGAAGCTGACACACTGAACCAGAACCTGGCTCACAGGACAGTTAATCTCTTCTGCACCGAGTCCTCTAATGACTTGTATTTTTTAAACAGGGTAAAGTGAATGTGTTGCATTGCAAACTCAGGTATTATGAGAAGGTAGGAACGTAGCTAGAGACGTAGAGACGCTAGGTCAGTCGCTAGATGTATTTGTGAACTTGGTTTGAAGGACACCCTGGAAAGGTTGGAATTTTTGTTCCATTCTTCACGTAACATTCGGTTTACAGGGACTCATATTTTATTTGTGCTTAATGTTAGTAGGGGGAAGTTCATTATCTTTGGTATCTATCTGCTCTTGCTTATCTGACCTTCTGTCATGGAGGAATCAATCAACAATAATAGTCTTTGGTAGAATTTTCTGCCATGACAAGTCAATTTTTATCCCCGATTTGAAAGATAAATTGGCTGGCTGACCCCCTCCTCTCCTTCATGGCATTTGTGCAGATGGAAAGCTGAAGAGTTACTTCTAATCCGAGCAGAGATTTGGAACATAAATTTGAAGTGCTCAGGCTCACGTATTCAGCAGGGCTCTGCCGAGCTCTCCTGGTTGCTGCCTCAGAGCTCGAGGCTCATCGCCTGGTGCTGAGAACGGAGGAGAAATTGCTGCTGCCGGGGGTGAGTCCTCCGTGAGCAGTCAGAGTCCAGTCTTGCACAAAAGCTTTGCGAGAGCGACTGGTGTTTCTTCCCGTGCCCCCCGGGCACCGCAGCGTTTCAGCTGGGGGGAGGCCTGGGTGCCCCCACCCTGCGGGTGCCCCAGCAAAGGCTCAAGTGACACTCACTTCAAGTGGCAGAAGCTGCCTTTGCTCTTCAGGCTTCGGCACAGAACCGCAGCCACCTCAGGTTAAGGAGTTTACGTCTTGTCCTTCAAACCAACCTTTTTTAAGAAAACTTGAATTTCTTTTATCTTTTACTACAGTTTTTAAAGTGTAAAAAAGAAAAAAAAAAAAAAGATTCTCCTGTGAATGTGCTATTTACCGCTCATTCTCTCTCTCCTCTCTTGGTTTTGATTTGAAGCTGTGAAGCTTGGTGTCTGTGGAAATGTTGTTATTTCTGTATTTCTCAGGATAATAAGCGGCAATCATCCCTGCCACATAACGGGCAGGAGAAAGGGGGAAACTTGGGGAACTAGTTTAAGTATGAAGCTAATTTTTAAGTTGTAGATGATGTGTAAGTGGAGGGTAACGCATCGGGTGTCAGTATCAAGCTGCGGCGTTTCTCCGGGTTCGCGGTGTGTTCTTTGCAATACACAGAAGCTCAGGGATAAGTATTTAAAATGTGACCCGGAGAAACTCCTAGTTTTGATGTTGCGACGGTTGCTTCTTTCATGACTTGTTTGGAGGACCCATTGGAAGCCAAATAAAGCCCCATATGGAGATTTTTTTGGGGGGAAAAACTTCTGGTTTGGCTTGTGGGAAGTTTGCCTGCTAAAGGGTTGATGGGGAGCAGCGGCCCCAAGGTGCTCATTGAGGTTTGGGCTGTCGCAGAGTCACGACGGGGGGACCTGCGGCTCGATTTATCCCCACACGAGTTGGCAGCTGTCGTCCCCTGTGCCGGAGGGGTGAGAGGAGAGTGGGGCTGAGCCTGGGGTGATGTGGGTGACCGGGGGGGCTTTGGGGAGGAGGCACCAGCCCCAGAGCAGTGGGACAGGGACATGGGAATGTGTAAAGCTGTTGGTTTGGGTAACATCGCACTCTGGCTGAGGCACATCAGCTCCCGGAGCTGGGAGAAGTTGCTGTTTCCATGTTCAGTGTGGTTTGCAGATCCCTTATTCTTCTGCCTTGGGTGTTAGATGTGTGTGAGCGCTGCTGGAAGACAAGAGGGGTTTTCTCAGGGTGCTCGTGCAGCCAGTCCCGCTGCTCTGTGCTCTGTGTTGCTAATGAACGAAAGCATTTTAATTTCCAACCAGTGCAAGGTTCTCATCGTGGGCTGGTAAGGTTGTAGGCTCGTTCAGACAGCTTGAGGGGGGTACTGGGGTGCGAAACTAGTTCATTTCCAGCTCTGAGGAGTGTCCCCTCCAGCCCGACAGAGCCACGGGCAGTGCTGGCACCCACCTTCCCTGCAGCCCTGCTGACCAGGATCTGCACCTCTGAGTTTAAGCTGCCCCGTAAAGAGCTGCTGAGGCCAATCCAGGCAATATCTTCCCATTTAAAAAAAATTAAAAAGAAAAAGAGCTCGTGTGAGCTGACCTCCAGCGAGTCTGTGAAAGAAGCAACACTGTTCAGTGGAAAAAATGCCCCCAAGGGCAAAAAGAAACAGAAATTGAAACCAGATGACGATCAACCTTAACAAAGCCTTTTGTGATTCATTGTTTTCTTTCAATTTATAAAATGTCGTGTAATAGTTGATAACATTATTGACTCAATTTCCATAACAAAACTACCTCGTGTGACATCCTGTTGATCATCTCAAAGGGATTGTGTGAAAAACAGAATTGCTGCCGGTGGTGCTGGGGGAGAAGGGAGGCGATGGCTGCAGTGGCTGCAGTGGCTCCCCGGTGGGTCGGGGCTTTGGGTCGGCCCAGGGCTCCTGTTTCTGCCACAGCGTTTTGACCTGCGAGTGGTGGCTTTGACTCTGTGTCCCCCCTGGACCCCCGGGAAGGCGCTGGGCTGTGCGTTCTGTGCTCTTGCCCAGCACTGATGTGACCTACGCAGCGAGGTGGGTCTGTGATGCTGCGGGTAGGGCTGAGCAACTCGTCCCTCCTGCTGGATCGCAGCCCCCCAGCAGCCACGGGGCACGATGGGGCTCTTGCCAGTTTGGTTCTCGTTGATGCCCGTCAGGCCGCAGGCCCAGTTCCAGCTCTGTCCTGGTGCGGGCACGATGCGGAGGTTGCGTTTGCAGCCTGGGACCTCGCAGAGCCCTGTGTGCACGTCCTGGGTGTGAACGTGCCGTGCAGCTCAAGGAGGGAGCGGGTCTCGTGTCAGCCCATCACTGGTTTGTGGGATGCTTTGAAGGCAGGTTGGTCCCACTCTTTGGGTCCTTGTGCTCATAGTCCAGGTGAGGGTTTCTCCCAGTAAAACAGCTCATTTTTCCCACGATCCCTTGTGTAAATCAGGGAAGCAGGATGTTGCCTCGGCACGGCACACGGTGAGCGTTGGCACGCGCGGAGCCGGGCCAGGGGAGCACGTCTGACTGCTGCCGCACTCGCCCCGCGGCACCACGGAGGAGCAGGGGCCGTGCTGCGCCCCTCGGGAGCTGCGGCTCCGTCACTAGCTATGACCAAATGAATGTTTCTGTCGGCACGTCCTGGTCGTGCCGTGGCACAGCCGATCCCCCCCGGCACGGCAGGGCCGGCACGGCTCCTGTCAGCCCCACCTGCCCCTGCTCCGCTGCTCTGTGACTTGACTACCTGTGGAAATGTGACCAATAAGTGTTGAACGCATGTTTAGCGAGTGTTAGCTGTACGAACTAATAAATGTGAATTGTTCTGCACCGCTGCTGGCTGCTGTCTGCTTGCACCTTCCCCCTCCGGCCGCGGCTCCCCTGCAGCTGGGAGGCAGCACAGGGGCGATGGGGATGCTGCTGCCCTGCCTGCTGCTTCTCCAGGCTGAACAACCCCAGGGAGACGATCCGAGGGCTGGAGCACCCGTGGCCTCCTCTGGACTCGCTCCAGCAAATCCCATGTCCTTCCTGTGCTTGAGGACTCCAGAAGCGAGTGCAGGGCTCCAGGTGAGGTCTCAGGAGAGCAGAGCGGAGAGGCGGAATCCCCTCTCTTCCCTGCTGGCCCCACAGCTTTGGATGCAGCCCAGGGTGTGCTTGGGGGAGGCCTCGGTGCTGTCGGGGTGGTTGGGGACCTGGGGGGGGTTGTCCCCTTCCCCTGCCCAGGGCCAAGAGGAGAAGGCAGCAGGATGGATTTTCTCCTCCTGGTCACTGCCCGTTGCAGCCTGAGGCGCCCATCCTGGTGCACACAGCGGGTTCTCGTCCCTGGGGTGGAACGTGGTGGCTCGGGGGGTGCGGCTGGGAGGAGGGTTTGCTCCAGCAGCAGAAGAAACCCGTGCGGCGACGGCCGCTGCAGGTGGAAGGAATAATCCAAGCAAGTAAACACACCAGGAATCCTTGACCGGCGCGCTCCGGAGAGAGACTGCAGAAATCATTTAACGATCTCTCGTGTCACAGGTGGGTGCGTGTTAAAAGACTAAGAAGCACTTTTCATATTTACAATTCCACGTGTCTTGGAGAGAGCACGTTAAGGCCCCACTCAGGGAGGTGCTGCGCTGCCATAGGGATGGCTCCAAGTGAGCAGCCGGCCCCGCTCTGCGCCGCTGCCGCCCTCCCTCCAGCTGCTGCCGCGTTCTGCATTGCTAAACTCAGAAAATGGAAAATCTTCCTTTTCAATGTTGAGGTGCTCTTGTGCTTAAAAGCTTTTTTTTTTTCTTCTGCTTATTTTTATAAGGGGAGAGTCTGTGGAAAGAAACAACAGCGAAGTGTCACCTGGAACAGGGGGATGCATCGTTCCCCAAGTTTCTCCTGAGCCAAAGGGTTTTGTCACCGGCGAAGCTCCTGGGTTTGAACACGGAGCAGCTGGGTTGTAATAAGCAGGTTTTGTGTTTGGGTAGAGCCTGTGCCCAGCAGCTGCGTGTGGGCTGAGTCTGCTTTCCTTTGCTGGCCAGTGTTGAGGTGTTTTCCATCGCCCCTTCGCTGTGACCCCCGGCGGCTCTGCTGTCTCCTTTGGGAGGCTGAGAGGGGCATCTCCTGCTGGGATAAGGCCAGTTCCTTGGGCAGAGGGGGTGGATGAAGATCTTGGCCTTCCCTTGCCGAGCTTAGGGGAGAGATTGGGTGGTTCTGGGTTCCATAAGGAGCCAGGGGAGCCTCCTGCCATGGGCTTCACACCTGGGCTGCTGGGGCCAAGGGGCTGGGCAGCTCTCCCTCACCCTGGGGGCTGCTCCCCGCTGGTGCCCCCAGACCTGCTCCATCTCCCCAGCACCCCCAGCCAGGCTGCTCACTGCAGCCATCACCCCTGGCTCATGGGGTCCTCTCCCTTCTCATTCCACAGGGCTTATTGCACATCCTTGCTTCAATTACTGGCGTGAGCCGCACTGCCCTGCTCCTCTGCTGAGCGCTCTCTCCATTGTGTTAGTTCTTATTTGCAGCACTTTTCCTCCTCTGTGGTNGGTGACCGTTGCCTCCCAAACTCGTGGGGTCCCCTCCCTGCTCCTTCCACGGGGCTTATTGCATCCTCGCTTCAATTACTGGTGTGAGCCGCACTGCCCTGCTCCTCTGCTGAGCGCTCTCTCTATTGTGTTAGTTCTTATTTCCAGCACTTTTCCTCCTCTGTGGTGCAGCTCCAAGGATTTATCCTACACGAGAGGGCCCTGAGGGTCAGCAGTGTCGGGGCTGGCTGGGCGGTGGCCGAGGATGCTTCACGCACGTGGGGCGATGGGTTCGTCCTCCCGTTCAAACAGGCGAGAGGAGCCTCGCCCCGCGCGGGCACCAGGGGCTGCCTGGAAAGCCAGGCCGGAGTGGGAAAAGTACCAGCACGTTTTAATTTTCAGCTCAACCTCTACTGACCACTGTATTTTGATTAGAGCTCTGCTTCCTTTTCATCTCGGTGCTCCGGCTGGTGACAACTGCCACAGCCTCGTGCGCGCGGTGCAATAGTTTATCACCGAAGGCCAGCGGCTCTATGAATTCAGAGCCAGCGCTGAACAAATCACGCTGTCACCAACGTCAAACTTGTTAACCTGATCTTTGGTGGATCACTAGTGTCAACATTGCATGGGACATACATTATCGGGCCCAAGGACTTTGGGAGATGCGTTTGTCAGGCTGCTCTGTCACAGTCCCACTCTTGACCTTCGCAAAGGAACTTTCAAGGATGAGCAGCTTTCCTCTTAGAAAGAGTTGCTGTTCCCAGGAGTGTCGCCCCCCGGCCACGGGCCGTGAGCTGAGCCCGGGTCACCACGTCAGCCCAGCAACGGCTGGAGGATCCACTGGGATGGTCTTCAGGGCTCTTCCAGGGCTGGGAAAGGTCTTCATTGATGTCCCTCAGTGGGGTGGTTTATCCTGGAGAAGAGGAGGCTGAGGGGAGACCTCATTGCTCTCTGCAACTGCCTGAGAGGAGGTTGTGGAGAGGAGGGAGCTGGGCTCTTCTCCCAAGGGACAGGGGACAGGACGAGAGGGAATGGCCTCAAGCTCCACCAGGGGAGGGTCAGGCTGGACATTAGGAGGAAATTTTTCATGGAAAGGATAATTGGTCACTGTCAGAGGCTGCCCAGGGAGGTGGTTGAGTCACCTTCCCTGGAGGTCTTTAGGGGATGGGTGGACGAGGTGCTGAGGGACATGGTTTAATGATTGATGCAAATGGTTGGACTCGATGATCCAGTGGATCTTTTCCAACCTGGTGATTCTGTGATTCTCTTGCCCAGTCACTGTCCCTCTGGAGTTCAAACCTGGACCCCAGACTGTGCTCGAGAGCTGGATGTTCCAGGTAAGGTCTCTGCTCCAGCTCCCGTGGGCAGTTGGGTTTTCTGGTGCCTTTGCTGGTGGCGTCTCCTCTCTGTGAGCCAGAGGGGAGTGTTGTCCTGGGGGTGTGGGTTCGAGCGAACACCCCCTTGGGTCTCTGTGCTGGTGGGGCCGCAGCGGAGCAGACACGGCTCCCGGCCAGGGGGACCCCGAGTTGGATGCTGGATTTGAGCTCCACATCGCTTTTCCCCCCCAGGCCGACCCCACTAATCAGCTGTGAAAGAGAGAGAGAAAGCTGGAGAGAAATCTTTCTCTCTGCTAACCTCATCACAATAAAGATTCCTATAAAGAGCTCTTATCCTTGAAGAAAATGAGGCACATAAGCAGGAATAGTAAACAAAAGGCTGTCATTTTGACCCAGGAGTGCTTCATGTTGTTGGCAACTGCCAAGAGGAAACATAAAGAGAGGCTGCATCCAAGTCCCAATTATGCAGAACTATGTGACTGATATGTCAATGAGTCCCCCCGGACGAGACCACCAGCGCTTCCCCGCGCTGCCTGCGCACCATCTGCACGCCCCGCCGCCCGCCGGGCCCGCCCGCGCCCCCAACCCAAGGCGTGTGTGGCATCGGAAGAATGCGGGGGACAAGGTAATGTCATCGGCAACGCTATCGCCAAAGTCCTCGCCGTGTGCGCATTATCGGTGCGGGCCCCCGAGTCAGGGACTGCGGGCAGCCGGCAGCGCTGACCACACCTGCCACAGGCACGCTCCGGGAACGTGGCGCAGGCAGGAGGGCTGCCCCGCGCCGATAAGCTGAGTGGATGGAGATAAAATCCAAGAAGGAGATAGGGCTTTGCCGAGCATCAAGGCTGCGCACCAGCAGGGAGCCAACGCGCGGCTTCGTGGGCTCCGGCTGCGCCGAGGCTGCGTCAGCCCGGCTGGAGGAGGATGCACTGGACCAAGAGCCAGGGCTGTGATGGTGGAGGTGCTGGTAAAAAAACAGGGCTGTGATGGTGGAGGTGCCAGTGAAAAGCCAGGGCTGTGGTGATGGATGTGCCATTGGGAGTGTGAAGCAAAGGCTTTGCCGATCCCTTGGCCGAGGCAGCGCTGCAGCAGGGCAGCGACTTTGGAGCCCAACCCTGAGCATCAACCGCCCCTTCCCAGCACATCCCTGCGGCTCCATGTGGCTGGAAGCCCCGGGACTGCCTCATCCTGCCCTCCTGGCTACTGTGGCCACTGAAACATCAGCAAAGTCTGCACCTTCTCCCTCTCCAGGAGCGCCTGGGGCTCTGCGCAGCCTCTGTGGTGGCTGCATGGGTGCTGGCTGTGCCCATGTGCTGCTGGGGTCCCCGCAGGCACCACTGCTCCCGCCTCCCAGCACCAGGCAGGGGGTCCCTGCGGCCACTTCAGGGGGATCTAGAGCCCCCCATGCTCACCCTGGTGCGAGCGAGCTCTCCCTGGCCCGCACGTATCCGCCTCGCACCGAGCTTCCCCAGCCCAGCGGGGCTGAGCCATGCGCCCGCCGCAGAGCTTGGGCCGTGGCCTTGGCAAGCGCCCCTGCAAAGGAAAGTGCCCAAGGCCGGCGGGGACAGATTTACCCCTGAAAGCACCTTGCTGCAAAAATAGCAAGCGGCCGGTGTGAGGCCAGGGCTGGCCAGGGGAACAATGCCCGGCGGGAGGAAGCGGCCGCGGCTGCCCCGCAGCTCCATCCCTGCCTCGCGCGGCGCTGAGCCGCGAGCCGCTGCGTTGCTGGCCCAGCAGGGACCTTGAACCCGCCGCAGATTTATTTTCTCTGACATTGGCATCGCGTCGGAACATCTGGCATGCGGCTGATAATCGCTGGCGATCGGGGCGGAAGCCGCGCTGGGCCTGGAGCTTCTTCCAGAGCTGTGTTTTCATTAGTTTTTCTCCTCTCTTCAGCTGCAGAGCGAGGAAAAAACAAGCAGGGCTGAGCGGCTTCGCCGTTCCCGCTCCGTGCAGCCGCAGGGCCGGGGGTTCCCTGCTCTCCCTGCCTCGGTGCGGGTTCTCCACAGGCTCCATCGCTCCCTGATGGGGATGAGCCCTTCCTTGAGCCGTGGGCCCAGCATGGGGCTCGAGGTCGGCGTCGCTGCGGGACGAGGCAAAGAGCAGGACCCTGTGCCCGAGCAGAGGAGCCGCTGTGGTGCTGGGAAGCTGGAGCGTGGGGCTGGTGCTGGGATCGAGCTCTCGCTCTGGCCGGGAGGGACGCAGCCCTCGTGGCCTCTCGCCCCAGCGCTCGCCCTCCCTGCCTCGTGTTTTCGTGGGGCTGCTGGAAATCCGAGCCCTGGAGCCAGCGCGGTGCCCGCAGGTCAGGATCGTGCTTGGTGATGGAGGGTGGGAGAAGCCATGTGGCAAAGACACCTCCGCCTCCAGGGCTTGGCCTCCTTCCACGTCCCCAGCCCAGAGGGTCTCATTTTCCTTCAGGGCCATTTCACACATGCGGAGCCGCTGGCCTTGAGCCCCGCGAGCTCCCAGGGACCCCGGGCACCATGTGTGGAGGAGCCCCCTCTCGCCCTCCCTGCAGACCCTCAGCCGTGGGTCACGGTGCTGGGTGGGTGCAGCGGGTCTGTGCAGCCCCCTGCCCCGTGCCCGCGGCCCCTTCCCTCCCGCCCCGGGGCCGTAAATCAGCGTGGCCGTGGGTGCTGGCCGCCCCGACGGGTCTCGCTCCCCTGGCGCGTTATCTGCCGCGGGGGTCCCACTTATCTCCGCTGTCACTTTCTAATGCTAGTTTATGGTCAGCGTTTTGTAGCTTAATTATGATGTTTTTCAGCGCGGTCACGTGGGCGCGGAAGCCAATAAGGCACCCAAGTGGGTCCATCCCGGCTGAGCCTGGCCCCCGCGGGGAGGAGATTGGCTGGTGTCCTGCCCTGGG
Organism: Piaya cayana; assembly: GCA_013389865.1. Classification (NCBI taxonomy): domain Eukaryota; kingdom Metazoa; phylum Chordata; class Aves; order Cuculiformes; family Coccyzidae; genus Piaya; species Piaya cayana. The sequence goes on from WAAB01024203.1 coordinate 12,600, forward strand.
CGGCGTGTGCTCACACAGAGCCCCGACACCTTCCCGGAGCGCACGGGTCCCATCGATCCCCCCATCCCGCTGCGGACGTGGCAGTGACACCCAGCACCCTGCGGCGGCTCCCAACTGGAGGAGCGAGCGAGGCCGTCGTGTGGCACCAGCCCCTCGCGTCGCACCAGCCCCTCGCACGGCTGCCTCGGGGTGAGTACGTGTCCACTTCGAGCGCCGCGGTGCCCCCGTGCGAGGCTGGAGCTGGGATACAACATGGCCTTGGCAAGGGAGCGGGAGCCCCGCGTGGGCCTGCGCTTCCCGTTCTGTCCCCATCGGTGGGGACGGAGGCTCCGCGCGCGGCGGGCACAGAGCGAGGCCTCAACGTAGCCTTGGCCTCTGGGCCTTGCCGCTGCCCAGCAATGATGGATGCGGCTGCCAAGGGGCCTCGGGAGCCGGAGAGCGGTGGCTGGGAGTCCTCGGTAAGCCCAGCACCGTCGGCCGTGGGAGGACAGGCAGCCTCCTCGCCCCGGAGCGGGCGTGGGAGCAGCCGGGACCCCTCAGCACCCGCTTCCCACCCCAAGCCGATGGGCGCTTGGCCCTGCGTTGCTTTTGTTCCTCGCCATGTTTGCTGGGCTCCTCTCCCGCGCCGCGGCCCCTCCTGGGCTCCTCTTCCCGGATGGCAGAGCTGCCCAGCCGCTCCCCCGGAGCGTGCGGAGAGCGCGGGGGCCGTGGCCCAAGGGTTCTGCTGGCGGTGGGAGCCCAGGGGGCTGCTCTGCTGCTATTCTTAGCCTGGGCTCCATCCCTGGTGGCTCTGGAGCGTTGCTCCTGCTCGCCGCTCTCCCTGCCAGCATTGCCTCCTACCCACTGCCCCAGCGAGGAGGGTGGGATGAGCTGTGCGTGACGAGCCATGCGGGACAAGTCCCGTAGGATCAGTTGTGTGGGATGAGGTGTGTGGGACGAGCCCTGCAGGACCCACAGCCAGGACTCCCCTTCGCAGGGCGCTGCTGGCAGCACAGACCCCAGCCTCGCGGGAGCTTCGGGTGCCCACAGAACCAGGGACGCCCTGTGCTGCCCTCCCTGCAGCTCCTTTGGGGATCAAAACACCTCCAACAGTGGCTCTGTGCCCACACACCAGCCCCAGAGGGACTCCCGGGGTCGAGCCGCTGCGCTTGGCTCCGTGCTGGAGCCTCCAGCTCCCCTTGGCCAGCCTGGGAGCATCCCGAGAAACACGACGTGCTGGGAGCAGGGGCCCCTCTGTGCCAGCTCGCTGGCATCATGGAACGTTTCATTAAGAGTGTGAAGCAGTTAATTAAATCCTGGCGGTGAACAAGCACTGTCGGTAGTGGCTGCTCCATGCCAGGTGGCCAGTGCTGGGTCTGAGCCGTCACCTCCTCAGTGGTGGCCCCGGTGGAGCTGTCGGGGGGTCCCTTACACCCCGATATTCCTCATTCCCTGGGTTTGGAGAGCATCTCCTCTCGGCCGGCTGGAAGCACCCAGTGTGGGGTGATGGGGTCAGACCTGGCAGGGCCTGGGGGGGGGTCTGTGTGGTGTGGGGCTGCCTGGGGGGTGCTGGTTGCTCAGACTGTGGTGCTGCAGCCTCGGGGACTCAGTGCAGCCCCCAGTATCCCCAGTACCCCCAGTTCCCACACTCACGTGCACAGTGCAATGTTCCACTCAGGCTGGGGGGAGCGGGGGGCCGGTTGTTCCCCACGGATGGTGCGGGGGGCAGCGTGTGCCCCCGGCCTGGGGGAGCAGCCGAGGTCCCAAACCCCTTTCTGCAAAGAGAAGCCGTGTGCCCCCCCCCGCCCTCGGGGTCCCTGTGGCCTGGCCGAGGGGCTTCCCCCCATCCCAGAGGCAGCGGCAGGAGCTGCTCTTGGGGGGCTGCTGCTCCCGACCCCTGCTCCCCTCCCCTGGGGCTGCGCTGGGGCTGTGCCCCCTCCTGCTGCGGGGCAGAGCACGGCCCCACGGCCCCGTGTCCCTCTGTCCCTCCATCCCTGCATCCCCGGGTCCTGCTGTCCCTCTGTCTGTCCATCCCCGGGTGCGGGTCCCCTTTCCCTTCTGTCCATCCCTCCCCGGGTGTGGGTCCCTGTGTCGCCCTGCCCCTCCATCCCCCTGTTCCTCCGTCTGTCCATCCCCGGCTGCGGGTCCTTCTGTCCCACTGTCTGTCCCTCCATCCCCGGCTGCGGGTCTCCCTGTCCCTCTGTCCATCCATCCCTGGCTGCGAGTCCCTGTGTCCCCCTGTCTGTCCATCCCCAGCTGCGTGTCCCCCTGTCCCCTTGTCCCTCCATCTCTGGGTGCGGGTCCCACTATCCCTCTGTCCATCCCCTGATGCGGGTCCCCCTGTCCCCCTGTCCATTCGTCCCTGTGTCCCCGTGTCCATCCATCCCCGGCTGCGTGTCCCCCTGTCCCCCTGTCCGTCCATCCCCGTGTCCCTCTGTCCGTCCCCCCTCCCTCTGTCCCTTCATCCCCGTGTCCCTCTATCCGTCCCCCCTCCCTCTGTCCTTCCATCCCTTGATGCAGGTCCTGCTGTCCCCCTGTCCGTCCATCCC
>WAAB01024204.1:22310-65554 GCA_013389865.1 Piaya cayana
AGGAGATCAGGCTAGCCAGGCAAGACCTGTCTTTCCTAAACCCATGCTGTCTTGTCCTTGTCAGCTGGTTTTCCCATGTGTGCTGTGTGATGGCCCTCAAGATAATCTGCTCCATAAATTTCCCTGGCACCAAGGTCAGGTTGACAGGCCTGTAACAAACACAAAACAATGGCCAGTATCAGACTGAAGAATTAGAGTAGATAAAATATTCTCCTTATTAGATCTATTCTTATTTGGTTATACGGTGTAGGTAACCGCAAAACTGATACCTTCCAAGCGTATTGGAACAGTCTATAAAACTGGACAATCTGGAGAAATCTCAGACAGTCAGTCTCATCTCTTTCCCTTGGAATGTGATACAGCAAATTATTTTGAAAACCATTTCTAAACAAACGAAGGACAAGAAAAATATTGAGAGTAGTCAGTGATGGTTTTCAAAGAAGAAATCATGCTTGATCAATCTGATAGCCTTCTGTAGTGACAAGACTGTCTCAGAACATGGGGGGAGAGAGGGTTAAATTTATGTTAGCCAGACTTTTAACAATGTCCCCCATAACATCCTCATAGACAAATCGATGAAGCACAGGGTAGATAGCTCCACAGTAAAGTGACTGAAAACTAGCTGAATATCCAGGATCAAAGGGTTATGATCAGTAGTACAAAGTCCAACTCGAGACTAGTCATTAGTGATGTACCCTGGAGGTCAGTATTACCAATATTCTTTAACTTTTCCATTAAGGAACTAAATGATAAGACAGCACACACCCTCAACAAGTTTGCAGATTATACAAAACTGAGAGGACAATCTGATACACCACAGAGGGATGTCAGTAGTATAGAGAAATAGGCTGGCAGGAACTCCATGAAATTCAGCAAAGGCAGATGCTATGTCCTGTTCCTGGGGAGGAACAACATGTACCAGGACAGGTCTAGGCACACCAGTTGGAAAGCAGCTTTGCAGAAAAAGTACTGGGGATCCTGGAGGACAAGTTGAGTCAGCAATATATACTTGTGACAAAAGTGAATGACAGCCACAGGTATCCCAGAGAGGTTATGGAAGTTCCATCTCTGAAAAAAAATCTGACTGGACACAGCCCTGAGTAATGTGCTGTAGTTGACTCTGATTTGAGCAGAGGGTTAAACTGGATGATGATCAGACATGCCTTCTAACCTCAGCCTTTCTGTGGTTCTTCAGTGTGGAAAGCAGACCCATGAAGCTGAATTCAGAATACACAATATGAAATGCAGTGTGCTTCATAATTGTGGTAGAACAGTAAGGAGAGGAAATATCATTTTTCACTTGACCACTGAGAAAATTCCCCTCCAATGTGTGTATAGAGCAGGTTGCCTTGAGCTGTTATTTTACAGGATAGATTTTTATCTTTCTTGAAGCATGGCTTTACAATATTTATTGCAGTCCAAATCACCTGAACCTGGATATCTGAGGGACTGAGTGCGGCATCTGTATTTATCCCACATCTTCCTTCCTTCTCTTGCACGATCTGTATAAAACGTCAGCATAATCCCTTATTTTCCAGTGTAGGCTTTAAGAAAGAGGGATTTATCATACTAAAGTATAAATACACTTCCCTAAGTGTACAGTCTATACACAGAAACTGGTGTCGTAAAAATAAAACCACAGAGTGTACCTTCCCTATAAGGACCCGCTGTGTTCAACTGGCTTGTCACCTCAGACATTAACTGTTTACTTCATTACTTGCTTTAATACATAAAGTCAAGTATTAATCGAAGAAGGTATTGTTAAAAACCCTTTTCCAATGAAAGCACTGAGAACTTTCATACTCACTTCAACAACGTGAAGATTTTACTCTGTACATGGCACAAGAGTCTTCAGGACCTATAGAAGAATGCTTTTTAACACAACAGAAACAGGACTCCAAGGATTGGAGCAGATAGAGTACCATTCTGTTCAAACAGTATTTTAGTTCCTATAATGCCAGTGACAGAGCTTTTCATAACCACAATAACTTGTTCATCTCCTTTTTTCTCCTTTGCTTATTTTGTAAATGTTTAGAGATATGGGCAGTTACTAAAAAATATATTTTTTTGACTATAACAAAGATGTTTTCAGTTAGTGAAACAGCAAAAACTTCCACTTCTGAAAAGGGCACTGTAGTGTCACATTTATTTATCCCCTGGGTAAAATGTGGCTCCATCACTCTCTTTTTTCTGGTTTTTTTTTGGCATCCATTCTGTGAATTAAAGTTGGCTGCACTCTGAGAATACACCCATTAATTTCAAAACAAAGTGAATTTATTCAGCTTATTTATAAATCTGTCAGGATCAAAAACTATGGAGAAAAGAATTATTTAGCTGCTGCTATGGTATTGTACAGCTTCAGGCAAAACAGAAATTATAGGATTGCAATCCGATGAGGGGGGAGGGGGTGGGCTATAACATGTCTATATATTTCCTTTGTCCCTTTGAGCACTTCTGCAAGCAGACCTCTGCAGAAGTGAAACAATTTATGTTGATCCCTTTTACACAGGGTCCTTGCCACAGGCTCCAGTTTAGCTGTAACTCTAGCTGCTTTGTAGACTTCCCAAGGGCCTCAGAGGAGTCTTGGGGTTTCAGCTGCCAGCTCCTCTTGGAATTGCTGCAGAAGGGTTAAATTCATGTAAACAGCTGTAGTTCTCCAGGATTACATAGAGGCTAACCAATACATCTTAAGAGTGAGAACCAGAACAAGAATTTGAGAGAAAACATGGACCAAAAGAGCAAGTGGAAAGCACAGTTTGCTCCCTAGGTAACCACCCAGACAAGCTACCATGGAAAACCAAGTGTTCACCAGCTCTCGGATCCATGTAATTTCTTACTTCTCTCTGCCCTTTGAGTATTTCATTATCCTGTTCTACTGAGTTGTAGTGAATTAATCTGAGCTTCCTCTGATGGGCAGCTAGACTCTAAGAGATTTGATATTTGATTTTTCTTTGCAATAATTCAGTGTGCTGAGAAGTGAGGAAGGTGTCACTTAGACTCTGCAGTGTAAATGCAAGTGGTCATAAGCAAAGTCATAAACATTCTCTGCAGGTTTGCAGTATATAGGATGGAGTCCCCTGGTTGTCCATGTTTCCATAACATCCTTCAAATCACAGAAAATTAGAATATATTAAAAAATATGTACTGAGAACAGAATTATCCCATTTTACAGGGGATTAGATTTGATAGCCTTCAGGGCACGACCCATCTTGGTACATTTGAGCTGCCTGTCCTTGATTCTTAGGTATTAATGCAATGTCAATTAATTAATAATGTTTCAAAATATGTCTCCTTGATATCTAAGCAGTCCATAGGCTTGTTCTTAGCAGAATCCCACTTGGTGAGTTTATCCTTTTGTACTGCTAACAGCACTAATCAATGACCAGGTTTTTTTTGATGTGCTTTTGCTCAGTTTTGCCACTTTACCCAGCCCATGTCCAGCCCACAGATAACAGCTGTGTCTGCACAGACCTGCCTTTTTTCATGTATTTGTGCTTGTGTTCTCTTTTCACAGATCAAACACCGCATAGCTGTGGCCACAGTATACTTGTTTTTCTCTGTGTTCAGATTATCTAGGCAGTAGATTATTGCTACTTGAGTAACGGCAATTCTTTTTTATTTCTGAGATCAGCAATAGTCTAGGTAATTCATGTGTGAGTAAAGGGCTTACTGTATCAAAAAGTAAAATGCAGTTCCCTTTGCTTTGGGAAAGTATTGAATGTATTGAATGGCAGAAAATAAAAGTCCTGTACAAATGAGCTAAGAGTTTCCATGATCTTTGTTCCATGCTCTCAGCATTGGTGCAGGTTTTGCCTTTATGGGATAGTGCTATCTTGTGTCACCTTTTGGTTCCGGCCTGGGCTGTCTCCTGGTGACACAGTGGAGGAGGCAGCCTGACGTATCGCCAGCGATCCCCTGTCTCCCTGTCACATAGCACTCTGCCTCTAGCTTTGTTTATGCCAACTTAGAGATACCAACTACATGTTTCCATTCATTACTGCCCACATGCACTTTGGTAACACTGCCAAACACTTCAATTTCTAGTGTGCATCCTCTTAAGAGGACAGAAGGGTTTTTTCCCTGTCTGTGTCTCACTGGATTTTGACAAAGAGCTTACAAAATGTAGCATCCCAGACAGGAAGCACTGGGCATCTAAAATTCTAACACGTCTAGGTGATACTTAAATGTCTGTGTATAGCTAAAAAAGTTAGAAGTGTTAATAAGGAGAAAGGTTTTCCCTGGCAATGTCACTTTCGTTTCTTTTTAATTTTTGTTTCTTTCACTCTAACCCAGGGTTTCTTTGCATTCTGGGGTCTTTTGCAGTGCAGTATTTCAGAGGCAGAGCCTGAAACTCTTATATTCTGAGTATCAGTTCTGCCCTAACATTACTGCAGGTTAACCTAGCAGGTTAACACAGATATTGCTCAGCAAGCTTACATACTAGCACACTTAGTTTCTTGTCAGGGCTTTTTGAAGCCCCAGTGATCAGAGAAGTTTAGGGTTAGAATTATGTTTACTTTGGTGCTGGAAAACCTAGAAGTCCCTAAACTGGGGACTGTTTATTATGGCATTTGCCTTCCCTAATTTTTACATTCCCCTTTTTAAGATTGATACAGATTTTTTTTTCTTTTGCCATTCTGTTAGAACTGTTGTGGAAATTAACTGATCATAAAGATCTAAAAAATTCTGTGAAGTCCTTGCAAGGTGTCAGACAGCACATGCTGCCAAGGAGTTACCTATATACCACATCTAGGATTATTATGTTGAAATTAGGAAATCAGTATTTCTGTAGTTTTCTAGTGTCCTCTAGGATCTGCTTGAGAGCTGGAAATATGAGGAAGCCTACAGTCACACAACTGTCTCTATGTGAATTGCCAGCAAAACTATTCCAAGGGTATTCTTACACCTAAATCTGATACATATACCTTGGCCCTCAATGGGATCTTAAGAAAGATCACTTGGTTAGGTCCATCCCATGGCCTTCATTTTGAGATACTGTCAAGGGTGGTAGAAGATCCACAGGTTATCTAGGGATTCTTCAGACTAAAGCAAAGCCATGCTCAGTGATCTGACAGCTAGATTGTTTCTCCTTGTATGTGTGTGAAGGGCATGTCACCAGCCAAAGGATAACCAGTTAGAGAAGCAGTTGTGTTCTGTTGAAAATTTTTATATTACACCACACTTGTAGTTCAGCCCTGAGATTCAGTCAGGATGGACAGGAATTTTCCCCAAATAAGAACTGCTGAATGGAGATTTCTGCAGGATCGTGTGATCTGGAAACTTTAAATTTCGTGTCAGCACTACCTTTTCCATAAAATATTTGTTTTTTAAAGATAAAAAGGATCAGAAAAGATGGGTTAATTATTCAGTACCATTCAAAGTTTATTTGTGTGAGTGACAGTGGAATCCACATCTGAAGCATGGATAATTGGATATTTCAGATACAGCAAATCTGGCAAATGAAGATTTTTTGGCATATTTACCTGAATTTCATTTATTTGCTGTGATGTGATTTGATTTCTTCTCAGCATAGCTGAGGTATCTCTTCATTCATAAATACATGGATCTGTATATACTGGTAGATGCCTGGCATGTTGAACAATTGTTTAATGACAGGTTTTTAAAGACATGAATAAAGAGAATTTTTAAACATGTTTGTTTTTTAACTTCCACAGTTGCCTAATGAGAGCGTTGGCATAGGTTTAACTGGTTCTGAGTATACAGTCTGTGTAAGGTTACACCAGCAAAATACTCCCGTGAGCAGACAGCTGCGGACTGGCTCCACACAGCCAGAGGAGTGGTAAGTTAGTAAAACCGATCTTCTAAAAGTACCAGAGTTTGCAGTTTGTTTGTGGGATTTGTGAACAATGACATACATAAACTGCTTGAAAACTATGAGCTCAGATATCAGGCTGGACACAGATCTAAGAATTTCTAGTCTGTTGATCCAGCCTTTGAATCTGTTTTGCTCCATGGCTGCTGGGAAGCAGATGTAGAAAGCGTGTTTACACTACCAGATAACTTCTCTGCCTGGTTTACACCTGGTCCTCTGCCTAAATGTTAGTTCATTCCCAAGCTTCCTTTTCTGTCAACCAGTCTCCTGCAAAACAAAATGAAGATTTGTTTCTGGGGAGAGTTTCCTCTGGTGCTCATTTTCAGTAGACTCTTGAGGTCATGTCCAGGCTCCCTTTGCACTGTGCAAACCTCCAGCCCTCCCCACAGGCGATCTGCTCCTCTGAGCTCCCGTGAGGTTACCCTCACCTTACTGTCCCACAATATTATTTTAGATGCTTGGAAGGGATTTATTCTTCTTCCACTCCTTTGTGACTCAGTGTCCAAAGCAGAGGCACAGTCAGATGCTGTGCAATACGGACGTAGCCAATATTGGCTCAATGTGCAGAGATTGCTTTTGGGCATAAGATGTAAATAGAAGTGTAGCCACAGACACTGTTAACTGCCTCCATGAGAGTTATCAGGTACTTTTTCATTCTTATTCAGGCTCACATCACAGAAATACTATCCTAAACAGCAACCGTATTTTCAAATATGGTAGAAAAGGTCCACATCACTTCCTGGAGAGAGTGAACAGTATGGATCAACTAGACTGAATGCTGGCATTTAATCTCAAAGTCCTGGGCTTTAGGTAAATTTGGTGCAAATTTTATTAATTACTGGGTTCATAAACATAATGTCAGAACACTTCTGTTTATGCACAATGTGCAGATGATCACTTACATATGTCCTCTTACAGAACACCACTGTTTCAACCAGGGATGAGGACACTATTTCAGACAGGTTTGTATTTTTACTCATAAGTGCTTTCTGTTTGTAATGCAGCAATGACCAGATGCCTCAAATAAACTCAAAGAGCCCATTGAGTTGTACAAGGGGAAGCCAGTGGCACAAAACCACAATGCCCTTTTCCAGATGAACTCTTAGTTGCAATAGTGCTATTTTAGAAAAAATATAATATTTGCTGTAGCTTTTGATTAGAAAATATGCTGTAGAATATACACATTGAAATTAATATGTATTTTGTGCTTCATCAGTTATCATACTTTATATCTGGACCTGAGTGAATTCTCAACTTCTAAAAAGGTGAATTTGTTATCAGATCTTTGGAATCTGAAAGAGCAATCCTCCTTCCCACAACAGTACCTTAACCCATTGTATCAACCAAGATTGCACAGTCAGGCATCTCTCTGGAGACTATTGTCATAAAGTGCCAGAGCCAGAAGACTGCAAGTGAAATCTGTGCTGAAACATAGAATCATAGAATAGTTTGTGTTGGAAGGGACCTTAAAGATCATCTAGTTCCAACCCCTCTGACATGGGCAGGGACATGTCCCACTAGATCAGACTGCCCAAGGTCCCATCCAACCTGGCCTTGAACACTTCCAGGGAGACGACAGCCACAGCTTCCCTGGGCAACATGTTCCAGTGCCTCATCACTCTCACAATGAAGAAATTCTTCTTAATGTCTAGTCTAAATCTGACCCTTTCCAGTTTACACCCATTGCCCCTATTCCTATTACTACGTGCTTTTATAAAAATTCCCTCCCCAGCTTTCTTGCACTCCACCCCCTTCAGGTACTGAAAGGTCACTATAAGGTCTCCTCAGAGCCTTCTCCTCTCCAGCCTGAACAAGCCCAACTCTCTCAGCCTGACCTCATACGGGAGGTGCTCCAGCCCTCTGATCACCTTTGTATTCCTCTTCTGGACCCGTTCCAACAGTTCCATATCCTTCTTATGCTGAGGATTCCAGAACTGGACACAGGACCCCAGGTGAGATCTCACAAGAGAGGAAGAGAGGGGCTTGGACAACCATTTAAGACTTGGACAGTCATTTAAGAAATCAGTATCACTGTGTTTACACATGCTCCCTTCCTAGTAGGCCTTAAAACTAGTGTGTGAGGACTGGCACAGAAAATACAAATGGGTTGTCGTTTGGAAAATGAATTGCAGAATTCTTTGTAAGATTTGAAGGATGCATTTTAACCTTGTGGCGTAGATACAACTTAGTTCATAACGCCATAGCTCTAGTCATCCTATGCACTGATGGTTACATAGGCTAAAAAGGATTGTCAGAACTGGGGAGGAAAGAAAATGTGGTTTAAACCAGATCAAATTGAAATTCTTTCAGGTGTTGTACTCAGTGTTTTAATACATCTATGGCAAAGGGGAAAATGAGAATTGTTGAAGTGCTGCCTACTAGCTAAAAATAGCCAGTTAGAATTTAAGGGGTAAACACTGTTACTCAGGCTCTGGTGAAAAATCAGGCAGATACAGTATCTTATGTTTGTCTCTCCCTCCCCTCCCTCTTTGTAAGCTTCTTCTCACTGCTTTGTAAGAGCACCTCCTATTCTTACACTGGCCCTCCTATCAATGCTGCTTTGCACTCCCATGAGCTGCCTTCAGAGCTGGAAGCAAAGCTACTCACTGGAATGATAATCTTGGTGCTGTCTGGGTGAGGATTAGACTTCTGGTCCTGTTTAGTTTTCCTGGAAGTGCACTCCTCTCTATCATGTCTTAGAGTTGAGGGGTGAGGGAAGGGAATAAAGTAACTGCACGTCACCATAGACAGCAGACCACTACTCAGCAGAGAAAGCAGTTGCAATCTATTGAAGGTTAGAACTTCCTTAATTGCCCAGTTGGCAGGTTTTTGCTGTTCCTGTTTTAGTTCATTAAAAATGGTTTGTGACCTAACTATCCAGAGCATGAAACAGGCAACCAGGTATTGCTGCTGTTAGTTTCTTCATTGATTGCTTTGTCATACACACAACATGAAGTACAGACATATACAGAAGGCAAAGTGGTGTATGTGTGCATATATATGTATATGTTTATATAGACATGGGTATGCATATATCTACATGACTGTATACATAAACACACAAAGGGACACAGAGATGGAATAAGAAAGGGAAATAAAATAATCATAAACATGTTTTAATTCTGTCCTTCAAACATTTTCTCTTCTTGTTTCATGACTTGAGACCATGGTAGAACTTGGGCNGTGGGGAAATTATACAAAATAAAAAAGGCATGGTTATTAAAAATTTTTACTTTTTTGTGTTGTTTTTTTTTTTTTTCTTCCCTGACGATGAGACAGATTTGGCTAGCAAGAGGAAAAGCCTTGTGAAATGTATAACGTTGTCACTTTGGAAGCAAAAATTGAGATATGACCTTCATACGAATGTCCTGTAAGTGAAAAGAGGAATGAAGAGCTGTCTCATTCAGCCAGTTGTGCCAACACATTTGATGTTAGAGGTGTTGTTATAATTCTACACAACGATTTTTCTGGTGACTTCCTTAGTATATTTCTATAGGAAATCACAGGAAAACTCTCCTCAACACATCAAGAATAAGGGGAAACGTGAATTATTAGGACTGTGAAATCAAAAACTTGCAAGATAAGGACAGAATCTAGGTTGCTGAACTTAATTAAGTTATGTTGGACTGAAGTTGGAAATTCTTAAATTTTTTTTTTGTCTTTTAGTGAGTCTTTTATGCATCAAAAACACACAGCTCTGTGGTGACTGAAAGGGCTGAGAATTCACCCAATCTGACTAATACTATGCCTGAAGCAACACCTGGAGAAAAAAACTGGTGACTCCTTGAGCTTCAGGAAGCCAAAGAGTGAGGTGACTTCCTTGGCAACTGCCCTGCCTGGTGGTCTGTCAAATCCAAACAGCAAGATGGAAGCTCCTCTCCTGATTGGAGAATGGTGTATGAATCTCCTTGTGAAAGTAGACCTCAGTTTTGTAATTTTCCTTTCAGCAAGGAAAATATCAGGAAACAAATGAATAAACTTCTGATTTAGCAAAGTAATTTGAATAACCTAAATTTCCCTTTATTTCTGGTTTTCTCACTAAACACCCTATTCTTTCCAAATTGGTTTTGGATTATTCCAGAATATATTTAAACTGCGGAGTAAATAGAAATACTAGATATTTATATCTAGGGTTTTTTCCACAACTCAAAGGCTTTCAAGTGCTTTGTTTTTGTGTAGGAGGTCCCTCTCACTGCTAGGGAAAGGTGGTGGATGGCAAAGCAAGAGGATGAGAGTCCTCACAGGCTGAGAAATGAGCTCTTCGGCTTAGGTAGACAGAAGACATTACCTTGGGAGATCTGGGAGTGGCTGTTCTGGAATACAGCCAGGATCCCTGGAAACATGCAGAGAAAATATCAGTACTGATAACTATGGGAAAGTGGGGAGATAAGGGTGTGGGTTAAATCCTCAGCCCGGTCTTCATGAGGTAAGGATGTCAGATGCTGCCCTTTTGACAGTAGATGGGGTTGCATAGTGACCTCATTTGTGTTCCCATGCAAACAGTAAGCAAAAGAAGATTTCTTGTTTACTTGAGCATTAACTAGCCTTGTTACTCCTTCCCTTCCTGTACAAATAGATGTCTCCCACTTCGGGAAAGTTTTCCCCTCTTTTGTGTAACCCTCAGTGCTTCTATGTCTTCAAGTGCTTTGACTAGTATGCAAGGCTGCTATCTTCATCCTCTTCCAAGCTCCTGTGCATGGAGGCTCTCTTCACGTAACATAACCCTGCTTGAGATAAGTGTGCTCTGAAAGCACGTCCTCTCCTCTCAGTGTACTGCTGGGTGAGGGGAGGTCGGGCCCCTTGTAGAGCCTGAGTTTTCCTTCCTAATTCCTCCAGTCTGTGGAAGGGAAGGGAGATGGACTGCTATGGAGATTGTCCCTTCTGCCAAAAATGAGCTGAAAGAATGTGTGTATGTTATCTTCTTGTAACCATGGAAACAGACAGAAATTAGTTGGTTGGATACAACCAGACTGTTTTCAGTTTCTGGAAAGGCAAAAAGCTCCCTTTCATGCTCAGTCTGGAATTCACAGTCTTGCAAGTGGTATGGGTCAATGTTATGTTGACCCAATACTGCATGTGATATTGTCTGGAATGCTAGATCTGAAAGTGCACTGAACTTCAGGAAAGTTTACTGCTCTTGACTTAGAATTTCCTTTTGTTTGTTTGTTACAAACCCCCATATTTAACTGTCCTCAGTAATACATCTGCCCTATTAAATTAACAACCTGCCTATGACATCATTGAAACAGACATCTGGATAGAGTGTTAGTTACACACTCCAGGAAGCCTGCAGTGCAAAATATGGGAATCACTTTGTAATTTTTGTATTTTATATTTATTTTATATTATTTTAAATAAACAGCATATGAAATAAGTTATAAATCTTGCACAAATTGTGCTAGTAACTCTTAAACTTATTCACTCATAAGTGTGTTCACTTGAAAGCATTCAGATCACAAATTAGTCTGTACTTTAAAACTGACTGCTGACATTCTAACAGCTGAAAACTCACATCCAGACAACAAAATATATTTATGGTATATTTACTACTCTTGTTTTGGAATCCTCTTCTTGGGATTATGCTACATTAAAATATACAGAAAATTAAGCATCCGTCACAGCAGGGCTCATGTTTGTGGTGGAAGGCTGCAAATTCCGTAAAATCACTCAGAAATCTCCAAGCTTGGTGATGCATTCAAGCACACATAAGGTTCAAAAAAACTCACTTTTTTTTCTGCAACAGTTTCAAAGCTGCAGCTGAGACTCAGCTGTATCATGGTTAAACTGAATGAATCTTCAGTTGCTGTGATTCATAAAATAAGCCTAAGGTTTCCTATGGAGTCCACGTCAGCCAAGACTCTCCAGAGGACTGAAGGTTGCAGCTATATCCCGCCTGCTTAGATAGGCCCCTACACAGTTTCAACCTCTATCTTCTCTGCTTTGATAATGGGTGGAAAAGAGAGGGAGGCTGTGTATGTAAACTTCAATGCTGGTGCCATCATCAATCAATTTTGACTCTGCAACTCATGACTACGATGAATAATGTCTAGAACTGTGTCTACAGTTGTGCAGATGTTCAAGGTAAAGGACAGCACATTCTGCTTTATCAGTGTGTATATACCAATCAAAATCCATCGGTATCATTTAATGCAAAATACTTTCTGGAAGACTTAATGTAAAATAATTGTAGAAGAATCATGAGCTTTATGTGTGTGTGTATATATATATACATAAAATTGCACACACACAGAGTAGATATGTATACATACATACACACATGTATTAGTAGGTACATATATAATTTTATAGACAGATATCTGTGTATATGTATATACGTCTAGATACCTTTATGTATTATGCATATATATGTGTGTGTGTGTGTGTTGATGTCAGGGAAAGTGCTGCAGTCTACTTCTTGATTACAGCTCTTTCCTGTTCAGTCCTCTCAACTGGTATAATGTATTCGGAGTTCCTAATTTGTGGCACATAAGAAATCTTCCCTACTGTTTACTCAGTCAAAACTTACAATGTAATGGCTGTCAGAGTCTGGCTGCTTGCAAGGAAACACTCAAAAACTCTCTCCTCAAGGATGTGAGTTCAGAAAGTGAATGCTAACAAGCTCTTTCCTTCTCAATGAACTCACTATGGAAAGAAATCTGCTGCTGGCGGCTTTGCCTGTAGTTCTGCAGTTGGAGACAGGAATGAAGGCTGAGAGATGTGCATGGTATTAGCACATCTGCAGTGCTTGGGAGAGCTCTGTTCTGGGGTAGCCAAATGCTCAGTATATCTGTGGAAAGTTATCCCCTCTCTGCAGATAAGCGTATTCCTTCTTTCAAAGAATCTCTCTCCTTTCGTAAGGAGTAGTGATTGCCTCTAACATCTACAACTTATTTCGACTGCCCTGCTTCCAACAGAAGGGGAAAAAAAGAGACACAGAGAACAAGTGCAAGAAGTACTGCTGTTAGTTATTAAATGAGAGTGGTTGATTTAGTGACAATGGTCTTAGGAGTTTAGACAGTTGTTAGAAGAAAATGAATGCTAGATCCTTCTGAAGTGAAAAAAAGTATTATTGAAGTGACTTTTATCTTTTCTCAGCAACACACAAATGGCAAGAAACAGAGAATCATAAAGTCATATAAAATGGTTTGGACTGGGAGAGACCTTAAATGCCATCTAGTTCCAAGCCCCTTATCATGGGCAGTGATACCGGGTCAAAGCCCCATCCAGCCCGGCATCCACCACTTCTCTGGACATCCTGTTCCAGTGATTCGCCACTCTCAGAGGAAAATATTTCTTCCTAATATCTAATCTAAATCACCTCTCTTTCCCCTGAAAACTGTTATCTCTTGTCCTGTCACTGCACACTCTGATAAAGACCCACTCCCCATCTTCTCTGTAGGCCTTCTTTAGGTACTGGAAGGCTACCACATGGTCTTCTTATGGTTATCTCTTCCCTAGGCTGAATAACCCCAACTCCATCAAACTTTCCTCATAGGAGAGGTGTTCCATCCCTTTCATCACTTTCATGGCCCTCCTCTGGACCCTCTCCAAAAGGTCCATGTCTTTCTTATGCTTGGGATCCTAGAGGTGGATGGAGTACTGCAGGTAGGGTTGCATGACAGCAGAATAGAATAGAGAATCATCTCCCTTGACCTGCTAGCCATGTTTCTTTTGATGCAGCCAAGTTGTGATTTGCTTTCTAGGCTGCAAGTGCACATATGCTCAAGTTCTCTTCAGGACTGCTTTCCATCTGCTCATTGCCCAGCCTGTATCCATGTCTGGTATTGCCCCGACACAGGTGAAGATCCTCATCCACAGTAAAGGAAAGGAGATTATTTGAAAGAAAGACTTAACAGTTGGTTGATAATTAATCTATTTAAAAAAACCCCAAGACCCCACAGCTGTCTAAAGAAATGGAGAGATCTGTAAGGAATCATGAGAACTTTCCTAGTTTCCCTCTTTTCCTTAGTGTCAGGGTCAGCTAAACCTGTATCATTCCTGGCAAGTTGTCCAGTCCTGGGGTGAAAGGTGTGTATTGTGGAGGGTCTACTGGTTCCCTAGGCAGATTATTCTAGTCTTATCCTTAGCAAGCAAAAGTTTTCATTAATATCTAGCTTTAATTTCCCAGTTTTTAATTCTGACCACACTGCATACAGGGAACAGTTGATTCTCTGCTTATTGTCAATAGCCTTTTATGCATTTATGTTAGCAAGCCTTCTGTTGCCTGGAGATAATAATCTTTTAAAATATGAAGATGCAGCGGTGCAGAGCAGCAGTATATAACACACTGTGGATCTGCAAGAAGCTTGCAGACTGTCAAGAACTAGTTTGCTACTCAGTATGATTTCAGAAGCAGATGTAGATCACCTAATCCTCATCAACTACCCATTATCTGTAGACCAAAATTTGGAAACTATTGATATATATTACTTTTTCAGTGAGAACTCCTAGATGGGACATCTTATTCTAGCTATGTATTACCACTGATATTTGAAGTGCATAGTACTTCCTATCATGTACCATGTAATGGAGACAGTTACTTCACTGTAGTTTACAACGATTTTTTTCCCCTTCACTACACTTACATGGGAGGCTAAGAACTATGGGACAGATGAAATGATCAGGCATTTTGAGATTTCTGTAGATGGCTGATCTTCAAACCCTCATTTTGCAGTTAAAACAATGTTTATAGAATTAGTTTAGATTAAGTCTTAAAGTAGAGTTTATTGTAATTTTGTATTTAAATTAATAACCGTGGTTAAATATTTGGAAACACTGCCGGTGTCAAGAAATTGTCCTATGCCTTATGTTGGATTAATGATACATCACAGACTTGAAAGAAGAATTTATTTACAGACAATAAGGTAATTGAGAAGGTATTTAAATGAGTCTGATTCTGAGCTCAGTCTTACTCTCAACATGTATGTTCTGTTGAGGAATCTCAATCTGTTGCTGAAGAGCATCTCTGATACCATTATAAAATTCTGAGTTTCATTTGGAGCTTTGGTTCTGGACACTGGTCTTTGTTCAACCACTAGATCTACAGGGGACCTTGCATTCCTCATTCATTCATCAACTAATTTTTGACAAATATCAGTGAAGTAGGAGTCTCTTAAATATAGAAAGTTTTTCAGAATTCCTTAGATATCTCAAGTCTGCAATATACTGTGGCTTCTACCCTTTTAACAACCATGCAAGATGTTTCTCACTTACTGTACAGAGTAATTTCTATAAGAGAAAAGTGAACCAGATATGTTTTAAATGAAGTTAGAAGTACACTGGATGAGCTCCAGTGAAAAATAACATCACATAACATCAAAGGAATTTGCATTCCTCTGCTTTTCATGCTTAAATTACTTCTGAAATCATTGAAAACTGTGACTTGTTAACAGTCAGTTTGGAAATCTTTCCTCTTTCCATATTAAATTTTATTAGGAGTATTAGAGCTAATAACCCATAATGTAGGTTCTGCCCCTTGTAGCAAGGATCATTTTCAAATCCAATTTGACTCTGAAGGGTGCAGTACTGTAAAACTGAATGAGGATATAGGTAAAGCTGACTGTACATTGTTAAATCATAAATGTTTAACAAGGAAAAAGCTTGATGACTCAACAGGGATCAACTATGGACCATCTATTATAGATCAACACTATAAATATGAATTTTGAATCTATTCAGAAAACATTCATACAGAGCTCTACCTCTCACATCTAAATAAATTTCTTTCTTGGTTCATCACGAACACTTTTTTACCTATTTGACAGAAATATTTGTGTCTAGACTTACATCTGTCATTTTATGAGATATCCAGGGATTTCCAAAGTGGTACTAACACTGTGAGAATGGAAATGTGCTTACATCAAGGCCTTATGGAGGTGTGGAAATTTGATGATATTTTTCTGCAAATAGAAGTCTACATTTATGTCCATCACTTATAGTTAATCAAAGGCCAAGTTTTATTTGCTCTGGGCAGGGCTTCTTCTTGGATTGATTCTGTATAATGTATTCAATAAAAATCTGGGAAGGGGATGATGTGACAATTTGCTGTTGACAGTAGATACAAAGAGTTACAGAAGGATCTCATGGTACTAAATTACTGGATGATGAAATGGAAGATGAAATTCCAAGTAATATGAAGTGATGCCCAGAGAAAAAAACAATCTAGCATTTACATATCCAGTGCTAAACTTTGAACTACTATTTGCCCTGCAAAAATGAGATTCTGGAGTTGCCACAATTTTACTCAATCAGACCAGTAGTAAAACTAGAAAGCCAAATCTGGAGAATTTTAGCATGGATTAAGGAATAAAACAGGCATAATTATGTCACTGTACAAATCCATGAGGTGCTCTCAACTTGAATACACTGTGTAGTTTCGTATTCCTTCACCTTCTCTCATTTCACAGGTTAAAAAATGGGACTGAAAAAGTTACAAAAAGGGCATCAGGAAGGGTCAAAGGTATGGATATTCTGCCCTGGAAGAAGCAAACAAACTAAGGTTCATCAACCTGGAAACTCCACAGAGGAATCTGTAAAATAAAAAATTAGAAGAATGGCAATACAAAACAATCACTCCTAGAAGAATCAGCTGAGGGTATTGAAAGAAACTTGCCGAAGTCTGGTTCAGAGTAAAAAGAAGTGGATTTTTCTCCCAGTGGTGCTGTGATAAGGCTGTGCTGCATGACACCAATTAGAAAAAGATGCAATATATTCCAAAGTTGAACAAATTCGTGGTAGGAAAATCCATGGCAATCAATGCAGTACAGATATTACGTCTATGGCTCAAAAAGTTTATGAGCCATAAATCATTGAACTCTTGTAAATATTCTGGGGAAATATCGTTATGTTCTTACTCTATGATTGTAGTGAGACAGGTGTTGGTCTCTTATCCCAAGTAACAAGAGATAGGACAAGAGGAAATAGCCTCAAGTTGTTCCAAGGAAGGCTTAGATTGGCTATTAGGAAATATTTCTTTACTGAAAGAGTTGTCCAGCATTGGAAGAGGCTTCCTGAGGAAGTGGTTGAATCACCATCCCTGAAGGTATTTAAGAGACCTGTTATTTAAAAGATGTGGTTCTTATGGACATGTTTATGTGGTGGACTTGGCAGTACTAGGTTAATGGTTGGATTTGATCTTAAAGGTCTTTACCAAGCTAAATAATTCTATGATTCTATGACACACCCTCATGAAAAGTTACATGACCCACTGTAATCTCTTTATGTTTACTCTTTGTTTTATCCATATTTACATTGAGCCACATCTTACTCACGCAAAGGATGGACATCTGTGCTTCTCCAGTTCTTCCCCTCGTTCAGCTTGCTATTCTAGACCTACACTTTACCACCAGTTCTTCAAGAAGCATTTTTAACAATGCTCTATCACAGACCACTTATTTTAGTTCAAATGTTTGTTGTCTATGATAACTAGCCATAAACATGCCTGAGATACACTCTGAAGACATTTCTACTGTAGGATTCATACGACTTTTTCCTTTCCTTTTCTACTTCCATCTCATCATTACATGTGATCGTCCACTGTGACATATATGAATTCGAGTTTTAAACTCTTTAAATTAGGGATAGCTTGCATATTTCCCTCTTTTCAGACACAAGGGACCAGTCTGGGAGCCAATAAATAATACTTTAGAAGTGCAAGTTTCTTCCTTGAAATGGAAAAGAGAGCAGTGTTACCTGTCATTGACAATGCTTCTATACATCACAATCATTGGATGAATAAAAAAAAGGCTCTGATATTCAGATCAGTTGTTTCAGTTGCATGAGAAAGTGCTACCTTTATTACACATATCAGCTCAACAGAAGCAATTCGCTTAATGTGTAAAGGGCTTTTTAAAACCAAGAATTTCTTGTTCCTGTATGTCTGCCTTTTTTCAGCATGTCTGCTTTTTCTTCTGTGGTTAATGGAGCTGCAAATTGCTATCAGCTTGATATTGCTGTAGAGCCAGTGTACACAAATACCTGATAAGTGCTGTAACACATTTCAGAGAATGAAAATTCATTGTACAGTGTTATTTCCTCCTACCTTAATGTGTTCCAGACCACTTAGCTCACAATGAATCCCATTTTGCAGAGGAAAAAGACAGTCATGCTTGAGAGGTTATCAGCCTGAGATGCTGGTGCCCACACAGTGATGACCCAAGTGAGATCCTTTGGCAGCCAGTAGGGCTGTGCTGACTGCCTTATAATGAACTGAAAATGGACACAGGAGGGATGATTGCTATGTGGCAGCTGCAGCAGCTATTGGACCATTACCTGTGTGTCTTACCCTGAATTAGCATAGTGACATAGTGGCTTCTATCTTTTATTCTGTGTATTGAAGGGATTAAGAGAAACATTGCTGAATGACACAGAATGTAATTCTGAAAATTCTGATAATCTCAGGATGAATGTAGTGTTTCTGAAAAGTTCTAATAACTTGAGATTTTTGAAAGTAGCCTGGACAAATTGCTGTAAAAATGTAATTTGGGAAACCAGCCAGCAGTGGCAGAGAAAAGAGGTTCTGTTTCAAATTTATGTGACTGTAAGATTAATTCTTCTCTGCCATTTCAAATCTTTTCATAGTTTTAATTGCTTTCTATTACTAACTTCTTGTTCATGCCCAATGTGTATAAAGGCTCAAGTGCTAAACAGGATCTACATTTCTCTTCAGACATGGCTATTCTCCTGGATAAGCAATATAACTCCTGTAGAGCTGTGGGAAAAAAAATTTGAAGACAAGAAAGAAATTTGGTGCATAACTAGGCGGAAACTCCATGGCAGGGTGTCCACTTGACCTTATTGCCTTTGAAACTTTCCCTTCACTGTTGCTAAGATTAGTCTGCAAGTAACTGAAATAAGTATGCATGAAGGCACTGTAATAATAACATTATTAGTGTGTTTTCTCTTTTTAGGAACCTTGCACAGTATCAGATTCTGATGCCATTCCTAGATTATAGGTTCATCCTCTGGACTACCCTTCTTTTTATTTGTACAACATCTAGCACTAAAAGGACTTACTTTCCCTTTAACCCTCAAACCATATAAATACATGTAAACGGTAATAACTCGCCACCAATGCACTTCAAAGTGGACCACAGAGATCAACAGAGGCCAGATCCTCTTTAACTTCATGCAAACAGCAGCAGTACCCTTGAAAATTAGTAATGGTGGAAAGTATTTATTCCTGAGAACCTACTGTCTCTTTCCAGAGCAGAAAACAACATTTTGTAAGAGAAATACACCACTTTCCTAAATTTAGATTTAAAAGTAGCAGCCTTTTTACTCATGAAAGTGAACATTCATTGCTAGGGTACACAGTGGCCATCTGAAAATTTTCATGTCATTAAGTTTGTATTTAATTTACCTCTCTCATGCAGGTCACTTGGAATTCAAAAAATTGTTTGTAGGTGAGACGTGGTAGGGACAAACAGAGGATCTCAGTTCAGTAAACTCTACTTGTCCCTTGCCTGAATGAATTGGGGCTATTAAAAAAGCCAATGTCCTGTGATGGTGAAGAAAAATAACAATTTTAACATTTTAAACATCTCATTCATGTGCTCTTCAAGGAACAGCAATATGTTATTTATTTGCCAAGATTTAACTCAAACTTTTAAAATGACCCTTGACAAACATACCCTATAGATAGAAGTGTTCCAGGACTTCAAGGAAGAGGGACAAGGGACAGGAGTAACCTCACTACAATTTGTAAGTGCTGATATTAGAGGGAAAACCCCACATTGATTATGTGGTTCTTGATCTGTTAGATAAAATTTTAATGACATGGGAAACTGGAGCTAGAGAGTTCAAAATGGCTCTAGACATGTTTAACAGTATGGGTTTGTAGTCAGTGCAGAGAGTGAAATTGAGGATATTTTAAGATCAGAGGAGTTGCTTTATTAAAAGAATATATCAGACTAACAGATTATGAAAGAACAGATCAGATGGCCACAGTGGCCCTCATAATCTATACTCAGACTTACAAAGCAGGCAAATTTCCATGTAGAAAACGTACAAACTTTCTGCATGGCACCTTTAACACTCCACCAGGGTATGCTTATAGTCAGTGGAGGGAAACAGAATTTTTAGGGCAAAATCCATTTTTTCTCTAAGTAGCTATTGAAAACAGGCCAGCTGACTCTCTGGAGTGCCTTTCCATTCTCCATTGCTATAACAGGATTCAGATGAGCAGCTCCTGACATCCATAACTTTTCAGGAGTGCAGAGAGCTGAGAGCAGTGAGCAGAGCTGAGGGGACATGCCTGTGCAGACATTCTGGCAGGACAAGGCTCTCACTAGTCTTCTCTGGTCGTGTTTCAAAAGATTTGACCCTCTCTTGCCTTCATCAGAGTGAGCCACCCCTTTGGAGAGCCCATCTGAGGCAAGGGACTGCTTTTTGAGTGGTCAGTGCTCTACAGTGGGAGCTTGGGTGCTGGGGACTGAAGCTGTGAGCTTCAGATGTGAAGTCCTCAGGATAATTCCCAGCTTGAGGTTCACTCAAATGTTAACCTGGTGAAAAAATACTCCTGCCGAGCAGCAGAGGGGAGACAAGGTCCTCTGTACTCAGTAGGAGACAGGACGTGGAACTGGACGTGTCTCTTTGCAGGAATGACTGGACCTGGAGGAAGGAAATTGGAGGTGCAGGGATAAGGAATCTAGTTGGAAGGGGGGACTTTCCTGCCATTGGATATGGGCAGCACTGGTGAGGCTTTTAACACCAAATTTTGTAGAATAGCTGCACAAATAGCATTTAGTACACTCTGCTGTGTAAAATAACCTCACACTCCAGCTAAATAAAAAGTAACTAAGTTGGCAAGACAATCAAGCTTGGATATATCTGATGAGGTATTCCCCAGAAAGCTTTTTCAAAGGTGTTTAAAATACCAGGACATGTCCCTTGCTGGTGGAACATAATTGCCTGTACTCGTAACTCATTAGTCTGATTGATGTTGCACTAGGACAATTTACACCATCAGACATTTCTCAGGTGTGTCATAGGTTTAGCACAGGCAGTGACCTATTCTCATCCCTATTTTGGGTGTGACAACTCTGTTTTGGAGGGTAAGTGGTTTTGGTGGGTAAAGTGGAGCCTGACTAGCTGACCTCAGCATCAGAGGGAGGTTCCTGGTTAATGTAGAAGTACAGATGTAACCTAAAAGCTTCCATTGTTACAAGTGTATTTTTCTACTGCTTTGAAAACAGCCTGGACAAAACTCTTGCAGATGTCCATTACCATGTACCTGAAGATTCTGGAAGGTGGATTTTAATATATAGTGTAAACAGCCTGCTCAATGGTGTTGGCTAGAATTTGTACTGCCTTGAACAATTTTTTTTTTTTTGCTCCCTGAAAATTTACTCCAAAAAGGACTTGTTTGATAAGCTTGTTTGATAAGTTAAGATGCCTTTTCCTTCCCTCTGGGGACACCCCAGCACATGCCTCCTGCATTCAAAGCCATATGACAGGAAGAGGAATGGTACAAAACTGTCCCTCTTTGTGCTGTTTCATTTCATATTGGTTTATGGAAAGAAATACCCTTCTTTCACATTCACCCATTCTTGCTGTCCCATCTACATACATGCAGGTTGAGTGAAAATACAGGATAAGTATCAGATTTTGCACTGTTTTCAAGTGGGCTAACTAGAAGTGCAGCTGGTTTTGAATTAATTCATTTTGTATATCACAGTGGCTACAATTAAGTTTCAATGAACCGGTTGATAAATCACATTTTTACTTTTTTTTAAAATTGTAATTATTGGACACGTTAATCTATAGTAAATTCTTCTAGAATTAGCCATGGGACATGGTGAAACATACGCCATTTGCAACAAAGAGGAGCAGTGTCATGGCTTTTGTAAAATGATTCATGTTGTAAGGCTGACTATCAAGCACAAACCAGCAATAACATCCACCGAGCTTGGCTTCAACGGGAACTCTTGCAATATAGCAGCAAAGATGGGAGCATTTAGTTTGAAGACTCTTTGTATGCTAATAACTTTCCATTTCTCCAAAACTAGAACAGAAGCAAGGAGGAGCTCAGTCTTTATTAGGGAGTCTGTTACTCAGATGTAAGCCATGACCTTTAAGCGTACACCTTCCCACCATACCCTGCTGCTAACATCTAAGCCTGTATCAAAGCTGTGCCTTAATGTTTGCAGCTGGTAACTAATTCATCTCGTCTAGTATGTACCATACTTACACATGCCAGAACTTGACTTTCAGTTGTATTTTTGAAAACACCAGGGCTGCAAATCTGAAATCAACAGGTCAACACCTGAAATATCACATTAGGTACATACACACTGAACTATTAAAAATTGCCCAAACTCAGAAGTTTGTTATTTTTCAGACCTCTGAACATATGCACTTGTTAAACATACTTTATGTGTATGTGTATATACACATATATATGTATATGAAACTGTGACTATGTATAACTAGCACAGCTGTTCCTGGAGTAACTGATAAGCAAGTTGTATAACACAGGGTATTTACTATACTGACATGAAGGAGATAATTGATTTTTGTTCACTCCAAATCAGAAGAAATTGATGCAATTACTATATTTCCGGAACTGGTGTTTCAGAGTGTGTTATATAACAGTAGATTAGATGGCTGAAATGGTTACAAAACAGGCTCATCTGTGTAGAAATCAATATGCAAATTTAGCGTTGTTAATACTAGAATCAGATAAATACCATTATAAAACTCAACCTTGTGAGCATTTTTTTATCATTTTCCTTGTCACAGAACCCTTGACTTGTCAAGTAAGATGACTAACAGGTCTTAAACATACCGTTCTGAAATCATCCAACAAAATATTTCCTTGAACATATCCATTGATAATACAGAATTTATCATTTTGTGTAGAACTAAGATGAATAGGACCATTATAGTCCATATAAATGTAGGGATATCTTATTTCATTGGCAAAATATCAATGAGTTTGCCAAGACCATTACCTGCAATGTCGCACAACCCTAGCCACAATTCTTAGGGGGAGAAGGATTCTGTCTCACAAAGTCTCTTCTCAAAATGTCCTTATCATCCACCATACACATGTCAGTCTAACACCATAGGTACTGCCCTATCACTGATGCCTCAATATGAAATCATTACACGTATTTTCTGACTTCCATTTTTGTCCTTTGTCTCAGGATCATAATTCTTTCTGTTCTCATTACTACACTTTACTACAGATGTTAATGTGGTAAAGTAGTTGTGGAGAATAATTGCAGGAACCTGAAAATGGGCTGGTTAGGACTCATTAGGAAAGACACATCTCATATATATGCAGAAAGAACCAAACTCAGGATATCATAGGAGTTCAAGGAGACTCCCCACTTCCTGTGGATTGGGACACTGCCATGATGCCATCTGGGCACTGAAACAAAGTGAAATACCAGCCATTAGGAACAAGGTGAATAAGAAAATGAACAGGTAACTTAACTTTTAAGATTTTTATCATTATTTTATAATCTGCATTTTTTAAATCTTATTGGCTAATCAATTATTAAGTCTTCCAAGTAGGAAATTATTAAAAAGTTTCTTACCTTGGATGATATTCATAACAATAACAGCTGTTACCAGTACAAAGTTCCCAGTTTTCTGTGTTCCATAATCATTGCCTACATGGCTTTCACAACATACTACATCTGTGCTTTTCCTTTTAAGGGGCAGATTTATGAGCAAAGACTATACAAATTTAACACACATTGCTTGAACAAATGTCTGCTTAAGGAGTTTTGATAATCAATTATATGTTGGCAAGGAGATATTATCAAAGGCTAAAAAAAGAGATGCTTCATAGCAGTACAAGCAGAAGTAAAAGAGATTTAAAAAACCACAGGAAAATGGAAACTGTGTGAAAGAGAACACTACTTGTATTAGGAAGTCATCAGAGGAAAGTGCACTGCTCAGTCATCAGAAAGAAGAGATGGCAACTGCATTGATTCAATCTTTTACAGCTACAAGAAAGAAAACAATTGAGAGTTTGCTACAAAATGTAAAATTTTGCTAACAGTTAATTAGGTCATATTTCTTTCTCTGATTCCTAAGACACCATTAAGAAATAGTTCACTTTCTCATGTACATACATGTTTAGTCTGATTCTACAGTCCTTGTAAAAACAGATGGACCAGAAATAACTACAGTACTGGGAACACATAAATACACTCATACTCATATACATGATAGTGGGTTTGATTTTTCATAATGTGCAGAAAATATGCAAATGTATGAAGTGGCTATTGTTTCATTTATGGCTGTTCAGTTGAAGAATTTGTCATTTATTTCACATACAAGAAAAGATTGGGAAATACATGTATAATTGTAGCAGAGTAAAGACTTTCATCTAAGAAAGACTGACAAATGCCTATAAAAACAATTTTTCTAAGAAATTTTAGCTTTAGTTTTGTGTTTGTCCAGCCACAGAAATATGATACATGAGGTTTTGACTAAAAACTTTTGGTTTTCATTTCTTGACTTGAAATAGAATTTTCTGACATAAAGACTTTGATAATTTTTTGTAATTTTCTATGGATAAAGAAAGCACATACATTTTCTAACCAGCTGTAGTTCAGAAACAATGGCTAAAGTAAAAGTAGGCAGTAAATTGCAGAAACAGGAAAACTCCCTCCGTTCAATAAATATAAGCCACTTTGCACAAAACAACAGCTGAGGTTATGCTGAATTCCTTCAGGAGTAAAAGTGCCACATTAGAAAAGCAGGTTTCCTTGCACATGAAATGTAAGTAGTTACATTTGAGCAATTATCAAAGCATCCTTAAGAAGTATTTGATGCAGTTAAGGGACTTAGCAGTAGTTCAGGTCATCTACAGCTGACCAGATAGGTCAAAGCTCTTCCTGGATTTGGCTTTGGTCATGCCTTATAAGAAGAAATCAAAGAGATATAAGACTGTTTTCCAAAGCTTCAACATTATCTGTTGGGTATAGTAATTCTGCTCTCACTATAACAGTTAAGATAATGCAGGAATACATCATTGTTGCCAAACACTAAATAAAATACACTTGTATTTACTGTGGGTCCGACTAGCCTGAGGACAGCCTGCCTCCACTATCTGAATGTGGGCTACATGTGTATGTATATATATACACACATATGTATAGAGATTTAGGACTGTAAATGCAATTATATGTAGGTATCAAACTCAAACTAATAAGCAATCTGTCTGGGACAGAAAACAATTTTCTGAGGCTCTCCCTTGTTTCCCAATGGTGTAAACTGTTAAAATGGTAACTCTGGTGAGTTCCAGTCTTAAATGCCTGCTGCATTCACTACAGGTTGTGGAAATCTAAACTGTGATTATACAGTTAAGGGGACAAAAGCCAGAACCATGTGTTCACCAAGATGCCAATGATCTTCATATTGCAGCCAAGAGTCAAGCAGTCACACAGGTCTTTGCTTATATTTTATAAGATCATGTATATGATGACAAGATTTTTTTAAGCAGGAGCAGATTTGTCTGAACCTGATCTTAAATTTAAGTTAAAACCAAACCATATTTACAGTGAACTGAATGGCACTCACACTCCAACTCACAACAATCTCTTCTGGTATTTTGCATTTATTAAATGAAAAAAAAAAAATCCAACAGAGGCTGGAGCAATTACAACATACTTGTTTAATCTTTAATTTACAGGAGATTTCCAGAATGCTGTCTCTAAGTTTGTTTTATCAAGCATAGAATTTAGATTCCTTGCCATTATCATAATTTTAGATGGAGTCAGAGATAAAATGCTGGACAACTCATCAAATTATCTGTTTGAAAAATAATGCCTGTATTTGCAATAAGAAGAGTAAAGCCTGTGTAATTACAAAACATACAATTCGTTGTCCTCCACCTCTTGCTTTGGCTATATGTTATTATAAACTCTGCCAGCCTACTTGCAGCAAACAAATCCTACCCTTTAAATCTTGAAACTAAAGTTGTTACTCTTCTTTCAAGGGGTGAATTAAATGGAAATATCTGTCTTACCATCCTGCTTCAGATAAAACCTAATATTTCTTCAGATAAGAAAGGATGAGTTTTGAGGGGTACAGCACAAAGGAATCAATTCTTTAGGTTTTCCCCCCTTTTTAATTTATTTTTATGCTTGATAGTATATGGAAAACATGATGTAGACTCTAAGTAGTTGACTGCCTAGAGACTGTAAGCAGGATTTTTATTATATAGAGGCAAAGGATCACACTCAGAAAAAGTATCAGATTAAAACCAACACTACAGTTTTTGAACTTTTCCTTGGGTGTCAAAATGTTTTGACTTCTGGTTGTCTGCTTAGAATGACCTGATTTTCTGAAAATAAAATCTGTCACATCACTAGTCACTTTTGAAACTTCGAAACAAATAGTTAAGGTATTTTGGCCTGGTATCAAAATGTGCAGTTCTCATGGAAAGAATTACATGGTCTAGCATTGTATGGTGGGTGTGTTAGGTTTTCCATCTGATCCTGCAGGAGTCTTGCCTTTTTAAAACTTTATGCTCTCAGCTTGAGGGATTTTGTGTAATGGAAAAATTTAATGATGGAATGAATGAAGTATTATTTTATCCTAATATGGATCTCATTTTCATGGCTTGCCATCTTCTGGGCCTTCCTGCCATTTTCAGCAAGAAGCATACAGAGGTTGCACAGAAGCTTGAATATGCAAACACATCTTCTGATGTTGTGTCCTTTTGTACCTCATTTGCTGGTTTTCTTTCTCATAGTTATACATCAGTATGGGAGGAAAGATAAAACTGATTCCTTAGAAGGCTCTGTATTAAGAACAAGAATCCCAACATAACTAAGCTGGATGTAGAGTCCATTGCTAAACGGAGATATCTTGCATGGCTTGCGCAGGATGATCCTCAAAGTCCAAGTCAAGCTACACTATTCTTCTGAATACCTCTCTGAATGAGATGCAGACATCAGTTTGGAGTTCAGCTTGAATGGGAAGATAAGACAGAGAGTGGATGAAGCTATATGACAATAAAATTATCATTAATAGGACAGGAATTTGCAATGGATTATTCAGAGTTTAAGTTTAGATTAGTGGTGACCAAAGTTGTTTTTTTTAAAAAAAAGAATTAGTTTATAAGCGCTTTATGGGGTTAGACGCAGAGCTGCTTTCTTGTTTTGTAACCAATATTCATGTCACCAAGAGACAGCTCACAACAGCATGTGCAGTGCAATTCTATCACATGGTTTACATGTAGGGAAAAGCTCACCTTTTGAATTCCAAGTCCTGATCTGTCCAAAGGTAGTGAATTTTTATACTGAATGGAAATGGATGCTAACTGAGATTTTGCAGCACTTGCATTTTGAATTTCTCAGTGCTTAAAAAAAACTCCACTGCATATTTTATTGAAGGTAAATATTCCTTGCTGCCTTGAGAGTTTTTAGAGGAACTAAGTACACTTCTTGTGTAATCTAAACAAAAGTGTGAAGTCATTTCTGACAACATCAGAAATTTGTTTGGAGAAATCCCTGTGACAGAACTTGGCTAACATCTTGGTTCTTTTTTGGCATCTTCTTGTCCATCTTCTACAGATTATTGCAGTTCCTATAACACAGGAGCTGTTTTATGGTGAAACTGTGATGCAACATGCCTAGTGCCTCTGTATATGACAGATTTTTTGTCTTGAGGACAGATTCAACCTTCAAGCACAACAAGCTCTTTATGAAAGGTGCCAAAAATCCTCTCTGACCAGCACTTTTTTATATGTCTCATTAGTCTTCATTTGGCCATCTGCTTATTCATGAACAGATGGTATCAATAAATACTACAAGTATTCACAGTTCATGCCATCCTGTGAAGCACACACAATGGGATGTGAATTACACTTAGATATAACTACAGGAATTATCTTTATAGGCAACCGGAATCATCATCATTTGGCCAGCTGCTGGCAGTTTTTAAGTCTATATGAGTTTTGGCTGAGTTCAGTCCTATTCAGCTGGGGACAATGCCATGAATCCGTGCACATTGCTGTTTTGGTTTGGCTTGCAGCAGCTAAAGGCACTTTAATCCTAGTAAGCCTGCTACTATTACATGGGTGTATAAGACTGCCTAAAAGTAAGCTGTTAATTTTTATTTTCATATAAAACATTTAAATTGAATGCTGGAACATTGTTTCATCTCAGGACACTACTGATGCCACATGCGAATTCTACCTCACTAGTCTATTTCTTAGATATTGTCAGAAAGCCAGCCCTGATCTAGTGAGACCTGACTCAAGGTCTGCTGGAAATTAGTAGATGATCTCCAACCAGCAATAAGGGGAGAAATTAATGGACTCTTGCTTGGCCAATGCGGCCTGTTGGTTCTCAGATAAGCTGAAGACTAAATGAAACTTGGAGTGCCAACTGATCATCGTATTGTTTCTTTCCCTTGGTTCAGCTGTGCAATACAACTTGGGGAAGTAGCAATAAATGACCAGACAGTATTCATACTACAAAATTTTAGTTGATGATTAAGACTCATACTTGCTCATATTAATGTTATTGAATTCAGCATGGAAACAATATCCATGGCTACTTTTATCTAAAGGTGTGACTGATGGTGTTACTGCCTTTCATACAGTATTTTGAGGCAATCAGCTCAATGATGGCAGGAACCTGGATCTCTCCATTGGCTGAATGCCCTGTTCAGTATGTTATTGTACAGGACATATAAACCAACAAGAATTATGTAGGCAACTAATTTTAGGAGAAGGTTTTAAGCCATTAGTCCACATTTTATATGGACCCTTTATTTCAGAGATGCAACAAGATAGACTTTCAGAAATCTTAACTTTCATTTAGGAAAAGTTTCAGGAATGTCCTTTTCTAGAAGAGATCAATTTTCAAAATGTAAATAATCTCTTCAGATAAAAGGTCACTACCTCTTATTTTACAAGTGTCACTATTCTGCATTCCCAACAGCTGTATGCTTTCTACCTTCCTTTTTTTTTAACTTTGGCTTTCTGGGGAAGGGACTGAGAATTCATGAAGACTCAAATAGTCAACCAAATGGTACTTTTCTGCAAGTAAATGATTTGCCCCCTACTAGCTATAGTCAGTATGACAAAATCTTTATCACACAATAATATGTCTTATGATATGAAGAGGTTATCCTTATCATTCAGATGGGATTAATGATATGGGAGCCAGTGCTACAATGAAAGTTACATATAGGGTTTTTTTCTGTAGTGTAAACAGAAGGTTCAGCAACTCTATGGTGTTTTGGAGAGGAAACCAGAAAGATTCCAAATTTTGCATGAAAATTCTGAAGAAAACGGAATATTGTTTTATTTGTCCTCATTACAAGACAATTTGAACATTATTGAGCCAAAAGAGCTTGGAAGTTTGCCAAGTATCATATGAACAGATTGCAAGGTTTACTGCCAGGGCCTAGTCAGAGCTATAAATGACCTGCATTAAGGTGACCAAAAGCTTTACCATCCTAACATGCAGCTTTCCTTTGCCTAGTTCAATCTCCTGGACATTTTTACTGCAGATGTTCATATTACTTTGGCCCAAATCATCAAATCTGTTAAAGTGCTACAGTACAGGTTCAGAAGGTGCCTTAGGCACTGCATATCTTGGGAAGTGAGTTCTTAAATGTCAGAGTCTGATGCTACAAGTGCAATTCTTGTTCTTGTGTCATGTGCAATGAATGAAGAAGTGTAGGTTCCCAGGAAAAGGATTTACAAGTAGCAGGGGTCTAAGGGGTTATACCTTTGCCAGCTAGCAGGAAAATATGCAGAAATGCCTCTGTCTTAAATGTGATCTGTCTGACTGAGGCAGCAATGAGGGAGTCAGAAATGCATTTCTGGCCCTTGCTTATTATTTCTTGTAATTTAGAAGGAGTCTAATGCAGCAGTATGGTGGGCACAGGAAAGGAGAAAATCAATTTCTGATCCTTCTTCTGGGCTATGTTTTAGTGGCTTTTGTTTGTTTTGTTTTATTTTTTACTTAAAGAGCCATAGAAAGGTAGAAATAGAAGGACTTTAAGGAAAAAAAGCTCACTAACTCCTGACTTGAATGATTAGAAATCAAATTCATCCCTGCCTTCAATTTGTGTCTTATATCGTTTTTGTAGCTTAGATCAGGAGCACACTTCTGAACACTTTGGTTCACAGTGCAGGCAGTCTTGGAGACCACTGCCTATCAGATGCTTTTAACAGAAACAATATAGAAGGGAGCTCTCTAGGAACTTGCCAGAAGAGCACAGCATAACAAAACCCCGACCTTCAGGGTTTCACATGTTGGCCTGTTCAGGACACCTGCTTAGAAGAATCTCATGGGATACAGCCCTGGAGTAAACAAATGTCCAGGAGAGCTGTTTGATTTTCAGGGATCACCTCTTCCAAGCGCAAAAGTGGTCCATCTGTCTGTGCAGGAAATTAGGCAAAGGTGGCAGGAGGCCAGCATAGATGAACAACGAGCTCATGACAAAACTCAGACGTAAAAGGAAAGCATACGGGTGGTGGAAGCAGAGACATAAGGTTTGTGAGGAATACAAAGTCACTGTCTGAGCATGCAGGGATGTTACCAGAAGAGCCAAAGACCATCAGGAATTCAGTTTGGTGAAGGGCATGAAGGGCAAAAGGAAAGGCAGGTACATCACCAGCAAAAGAAAGAATAGGGGAAATGTGAGCATGGTGCTAGACAGGGCAAGGGATATGGTGACAAAGAACACAGAAAAGGTCAAGCTATTCAACATCATTCTTGCTTTGGTCTTTACCAATAAAATGATCCATCAAGAATCCCAGGCCCTTATTTGACTGAGAAAGTCAGAAACAAGGAAGACAGCTTCAGTGGAGGAGGATTACCTTGAGGAATATTTATAGAAATTAGACATACATCAGTCTGTGGGACCTGAGGAAATGCACTCAGAAGTGCTGAGGGAGCTGGTCATTGTCATTGCAAAGGCTCTCTTGTTTTTCTTTGAAATCAAATGTCACTCCTACCCTCAAGAAGGGCAAGAAATAGGATCCGTGGAACTATAGGCTGGACAGCCTCACCTTGATCCCCGGGAAAGTAATGGAGCAATTGTTTTAACCCTAAAAACCATTCCCAAACGTATGAAGGACAAGAAGCTAATCAAGTGTAGCCAGCATGACTTTATGAAGCATCAGTTGTGCTTTACCAGGCTGATGGCCTTTTATAAACAGATGACCAACTTAGTGGGCATGGGCAGAGCAGTGGATGTTTTAGCAAGGATTTTGATGCTATTCTCTCCAATAACTTCATAAACAAAGTCAAAAAGTGCAGGCTAGATAAATGGACAGTGAAGCAGATGTAAAACTGGCCAAATGGTCATGAACAAAGTTGTGTTCAATAATGCAAAGTCCAGCTGAAGGCGGATAACTAGTGGTGTATTCCAGGGGTTGATATGAGGACCAGTATTCTTTAACATCTTTATTTATTACTTAGATGACCTTGCAAAGTCATCCTTGGTAATTTTGCTGATGCTAGAAAGCTGTTGGCTGATACACCAGAGGATTGTGCTGCCATTCAACAGGTCCTGGGAAGAGCTGAGAAATAGACAGAAAAAAAATCAAAGGAGGCAATTCAGAAATGACAGAACATCCAGCTGTCTTTTCCTATAAGATTATGATCTGGTGTGCAGAAAGCAGCTAGCAGCTTGCCATGGTTGCTAGACTCTCTCAGGCAGAGAAAGTGATTGTACAGAGTCACAGGGAACTTCTCCTGTGACAGAAAATGAAGGAGAAAGAGCTTTCACTTCTGCTGAAAAAAAAGAAAGCTATAGAAAGTCAAGAAGGAACAGTGTAAATCCAGTTCACCCCCAGCACAAAGTAATGACCTGCTGCCCTTCCCTCAAAGTTGGCTATTATTTGTATGGGAATTCCTCCTTCAGTAATAATTCTTCTTGTCCTTCTGGGAAGAAAATGCTCAACAATGAGCTCTGCTGTTCCACAGCTTAGGGTCACTTAAAAAATAATCACAATTGTTTATGAGTTTGCTCCATGACTGAAAGAGATGTGATATCCACACTCACCTCTCCTCTGGAGTTTATTCTCATTACTCAGTGAACCTTCCCCTGGTAACAGAAAAATCAGTCAAGAATAAGCTTACTGCTCAGGATATGATGTTCCACATTAATTGAAATCACTTCTGTGTCATCTTTTCGCTAATGTGTACCATAAAATGTATTGTAAAGTTATCATAGATTACATTCATCTGCATGGCTGGTGTTGGAAGGGAAGAACTTTTCCTTCCCCCTGTAATCATGTACCTCTAAAAGCATGGGCCAGGCCCTGGCACTTAGCAGGTTTAGAATAATAAGGATGCAAGATACTTATTTAGTTGAGGAGGGATGACTGTAGAAGAATTGCAAGACTAGCAGTTTTATCGCTAGTTATTGAGAATAACAATAATGGCAAATGATTACAGTTTTCTGTAAGAGCTTTGAGTCTTTTATCAGGCTAACAGCTGTCAGAGACTGAAAGAGCACCTTGGCCCAATTAAGTCATCAGTAGGACAAAAGTAATGTAAGAGATTTGAAAAAGCCATCAAAAATACAGGTCAAAGGGAAATGGTCAGGAGAGAAAAAGGGAAATGGAATTTAGGCTTTTCACACAAGGCTCTGTTAGCCTCAAGAAGTAAGGGGGAAAAAAGAATGTTTACAGAGGGGACTGGGGATCATATTTCAAGGATATTGCAATCCATTCAGATCTACTGAGTTAGTACTAGAATTCACGAGGGAAGAGTGAGAAGTACAGAGAAATTCAAGCATCTCATACACCTAGTAAGTAATAAGTCACTATTGAAAAGTTACAAGGGAGAGATCACCCTGTGGAGGTCATGCTCACTCACAGTCTTGACTGTGGAGACAACAGAGTATAAGTGGGTTCCTGCCTTCAGCATCTCAGTTCCATAAGTAAAATTCAGAAAGAGCTGTTTCAGGCACCCACTCCTTTCCAGGAAATGAAGGAAGTGGTGAACAGAATCTGCACAAACACTGCAATCCAAGAATTTTGCACTTACCTTATGAAGAGGTATTGATCACTTATCCTGCCTTAGGGTAGCAGGATGTTTAAAACAAGGTGCATCTTTGACTCACAAACAGAAGTCTGTATGGTTTGAGCCCTCTTGTGGGTCACAATATTCTTGGAAGTCTAGGCTACAGATGGAAGGTGTTGCTGGGGTAGGTGTAGTGGCAGAACAGAAATGGTTTAGAAGTAGTTATTTGTGGGGAGAACAACTTCACTTCTATCATTTATACCATATGCCCAAGTGCCTTGATTCTAACTGTGCTGAAACATCTAAGGAATAATGTAAGAACTGGGGCTACTTGTACTATTATTTTTCTGACTGAGCCTGATATCGTA
This sequence comes from Piaya cayana, assembly GCA_013389865.1. NCBI lineage: Eukaryota > Metazoa > Chordata > Aves > Cuculiformes > Coccyzidae > Piaya > Piaya cayana. Next base: position 55,472 of record WAAB01024204.1, read on the forward strand.
TTCAATATCTTTCAATAGGTCTTTGTCCTATGAATCAACATAATTACTTTTTGGATGCATGCAAACTTTTAGCACCCACAATATCCTGTTTCAAATCTACAACTGGATAGCTTGATTTGAGGTTCTCTAGTTCATGTGCTAGAATGAAAGGCAAATATCCATTCTCTATTGATTCATTTCTCAAAAGATAAAAGTCATGGGTAGTTTTTAAGGATTTCCATCCAGGAAAAAGTAATATTGGGGTGATAGTTTTATTAGATTTTTGACCTTTGAGATTATCCAGTATATGCCCAAACCAGAGAAGTTAGAGCTGAACGGTTATGGTACCTAATGTGCCTTGGGTATGTTATGAAATACTTTATTTTGGATTTGTCAAGGACTTAAAAGGCTACTTAATTTTATACATTCTGTTTCTGAAAACTTTCTTAATTACCTTTTCTATCCACATAAAAGACAAGAAAATGGTTAAACTGCATACACCGGATGCAAAGTGTACCTTTCATGTGATCAATGAGTAGGAAGATATTTAGTAAAGTGTGTTACAGCTGGTAATATGAAAAATATTTTATTTATCTTTCTATTATGAACTATGTAATTTTACTGTAAAGTTGTGGGCTTTTGTGTAAGTCATGGAAAGCTTTGATGTGTTAGGGGTCTTATTGTTGTACAGTATGAGTTTATGAAAGAGTGGTTCAATTTCAGTGATAATGAAACCAGCTCATATATGAAAGTGGTTTCTACTCCAATCATATTTTGACTGACGCATTCCCCTAAATCACTTCCAGATACATAGATCTTTCTGAAATGAAATAGCGTAGCATCATGATCAGATTTATTATACTTACTGCTTCTGGACTGGATCCTAAACCAGGATGACATTGCCTGGGATCAGGTACTTGGACGGCCTTGCTTTCTTTTATTTAGTTTAGAAAATAGTCACAGTGGAGAAAGAGAAGAAAACTACTCTAAGGTAAGACCTAAGGACACTAAGTAACTCAAATCTGTGATGATAGGCTTCAAAAAAATTAGTATTAAACACAGATGCTAACCTGAGCTTTAATGTAGCTTTCTGGCCTTGGTTTCTAAATTTTGTCTTTCATCTTATTGTCAAGCAGAATATACTGTTGTAAACCATGACCACGGAATGCACTTCAGATTTAAAGTGTTGCAAGTACAACTTAATTTGAGATACTTACAGGCTCATGAAAAACAACCATACTTGACCCTGGCTTCACGAAAAAAGAGATTATTTTTCCAAAGGTCTATATTTGGGGTTTGAATAAAAGCCATTACTCTCCATAGTCAATATTAACACAAAAAAATTACCTCAATTTTGAATGATGACCTTTTGTTATTGCTATACATCATATGCTCTTGGACATTTGCTCTACATTTTAGGCTTTTGACAATAGAATAAGGGAACAAATTCCTACCCAATAAAACTGCAAGCTATAATTGCTAAGTCTGGGTGGTGAACTGTCAACTCTAAGAGTTCAACTTTGGTTGAAGATGCTGCTTTGTATTTTGAGGTCTACTATGCAACTGTTTTGATGTGGTGGTTCTGTGTTTGTATACGTAGTCAATTAAGTAAGATAAGTGCTGGATACCCACTTGATTGGATTTCCTTACAGAGGTGCCAGCTGGTTCAGCTCTGCTTTGGGCTTTGATTGATGGTTGGAGCTCTGCGTGTCCCTGCCTACTCCCATCCACCTTACAGTTCCAGCTACCCTCATTAAGCACTTTGTGGTCAGGCTTGCTAACCACCATGCATGGGAGAAAAAATAAAATAACACATTCCCGGGTTACCTTAAGGTGAGAAAACAATGAGAAAGGCTTGAATAAAGTTACTGTATGAAAGGCAAATTTTTACTCCTGAAGCAGTAAAACAAGGAAGATAAAGATTTAACATCTCTCACTTTACAGAATACTGTGAAATGTCAGTGTTAGGCAACTAGACAGATCTACTGGAACTGCATTACTACAGAAGTGCACACAAAGCTTCATTTCTTGTCTGTCTCCAGATGAATAAAAACAGTTTAAAATTACATTATGAGTGAATGAAAAAAGTTAGAAAAACAGACACCTTTCTTAGCCCCATAAACTTTAACTAACATTTGAAACCAAGCGTCTTTGCAAATGCTTGAATTTTTTTTCAGCTATCAGGAACATGACTGCTAAATATTTCAAGAAAGCTGATTTCAACAGCATTTCTGCATGTATATCAGAAATCAATCATTATAAGTTTATAGCCTCAAAACAAGTAAGCTAGCTTAAATCAGTATTAATTATATTTCAACACTTTATTAAGCCTTAAACCTAAATACTTCTAATTTCACTCAGCATCATTTTACTGAAAAATAGATTTACTTATTATTGCTTTTTGCTTGTGTGACTACAATTTGATATTGCACCAAAGAGTACATGTTAGGTCATATGTTCTATAGAAAGCCAAAGAGAGCAGTGTCCAGGGTCTATCTAGAGTGGTAGATGATCATTAATTTCATTTCAGAAGCAATGTTTCAATAAGGCTTTTAAATTTGTAGATTTCTGGGGTCTAAAAGTTCAGGGAGTATTATTCTATACAATGACAATATAAATGAGGGGGTAAGAGGGATTAAAGAGAATGCAATTGAAATGTTGATGTGGCCAGGGCAGATACTGCACAGAGTTAAAAATGTCTTTGAAGATGAATGAGATTGTGTGGAAATCATATGAGAAATTACAGACAGATTTTCCTGAAAAGTAGTAGCAGTTTCGAATTTCACTATTTTTACTTCCATCTCCCATGGAGAAGTAGTAAAATGGGGTAATAATTAGGAAAAAAGCACCATGCACTTCATGTTAGGAATATAGAAAAACTCTCCAATTTCAAATATTGTACAACAGTTTTCACTAGAAAAATGATTTATAGCTGCTCTGAAGTTTTGTCTAAATTTGATCAAAATACTCCTTGGCACTTCATTCTAATTTAATGGGGATTTTTTTTTTAATGCAATAAAGAATAAAATATGTTTGGATCTTTTTTGAAATATTGCTGCAAATGCTAGTTTTGTTGATTCACCGCACAAAGAGAGAAGAATAGATTTTGCCTTCTCTCTTTCTTTGTTGACTTTTTTGCTTTTTGTCCTCACACGCTTCATGTGTTGCACCAAAAATGGAGTGGGGTATTCAAGGAGGCAGCTCTTAAAAATGGAGTAAAAAAGCCAAGCCAAACCAATCAAGCTGATAGTATTCAAATGAACTCTGCTTTCCTTTCTCAGTGAGTAATAGTGCTGCTATATCTTTTTCTTCTGTTTGCTGAGCCCAATAGCTGATGAGTCTCAGGGTTAGTAGGTTACTTTCGTTCTTCTATTTGGCAACTGATTCTCATTCATATCAAATCTTTTTTTGATAGTAAAATCTGATATGAAGATCAATATGTTCCATGGAAATCCTTGAGTGGATTGGACAGGAGTTCTGGGAGGAAAAGAAATCTCTTCATCTATTCTTTGATCTGCTAGATGTGCATACATACATGAATTTCTAAACAAAAGTTTTTCTATCAGCCTTTGGAGAATAAAAAGGGCTCTAATTGGTAGCCATCAGAAGCTGATACAGATCACATTAGGTGCTCCATGGTGGAAATAAAGATATTTGCATTTTGTTGAAGTCTGCTGGATTCTTTTAAGTTTAGCACCACAACCCACACACAGTTAGCTGTGATTTTTAAGAACAGGGTAATTCCTAGTTGCAATCACAATAATGAGCAATAAGAATATACTAGTGACTTGTTTAGGTTAAAAATAAGAAAAGGAGTCAGTTTAGTACCATCTTTCTCTGTCCTTCATAATTTCATGCTGTTCTACTCTGAGGTACTCACACATCATCAGTGAAGGCACTAGTTAGCCTGTAATACAATAAACTACCAAAATAAGCAACAGCAAATTTGTAGATCAGTCAGTCAGTGACTCAGTTGGGAGCTAGATGACAGATTTCTATGTACCTGAATCCAAATGTTTTCTTGAAGGAATTGTAATTGCACAGAAGTTTGCCAGCAATGTACATAAGGCCTTATTGCAGTCTGAGAGATTGTCTTGGTTAAGTAGCCATTTAATGCTTTTTCAATCACAGTTCATGAGCAGAAGCAACTTTAAGTTATTACCAACTGGAAACTGGTTACCGACTCCCTGTGGGTAAAATATGTTGGTGGTCTGCTCTTCCTAAAAGAAAAGAGATCACATCACACAGACATATTCTGGGTCATGCACGTGCATACACACACACACACACACACAGCACCTCCTCCCCCTATTCTAACTATCAGAGCAGACACGAACCAGCTTCTTCATGATGGCCTTAGTGGAGAGAGGGATTGAGGTTTATCATGGAATTCTTGCAAGGAAACATTAACTGTGAAAACGAGAGTGTTAAAAGAGGAGTGTCCCTAGTGCAAAAGAAAGGAAAGAATATATTCTTTGTTCCTGTGTCAGCTGTCCAGTTTGGTCACTGCTAACATTTCACTTTCACCCTGAAGAGCAGCTAATTGTTTATGAAATGATCTTGTTATTCCTGCCCTAGTAACCTTGTCTGGAAGGCCACCGCATGGATTTATTATTCTCTGAAGCAAAATGTGCTTTCTGACATCTGTTCTGCATTTGTTTTCCTTTAATTTCCTTTAACTTCCATCACCCCCTCCCCATATTGCTCATCTGTGCTGTTCTGCACAGGGTGGCATGGGCTGTACTAGTTTTACAAAGCTGCCTGTCCTCAACTTTATATTTTCTGTGGTTCTGCTCTCCTGCTTTGTAGTCTCGTACAAAAGGACAGAGAAGAACACTGTGAAATTGCCTTCTCCCTCACCCCTCTCTTGTGACAGGCTTCACATGCCCTGAATTATGTATTCCAGTTTAAGACTGTAAGAGTTTATATTGAGAGCATATTGCAGACAAAAGTTCCTTCTCCCCTAATATGCCCTGGGGATTTGTTCTTCTCTTACTCCTAGTGCCAGAGAGTGCAAAAGCACTGGCAAACCACAGTCTCCTTCCCATGTCATTTTTTTCAGCCAGCAATAATGAGCATCTACAGCACTAGTCACTGGTGCTCTAAAAGTATAAAAAATCATTGCAAGAAGAGTAAATGACTCAAATGTCCTTCTCAGAAAAAAAACCCTGCTTTATTGCTGGCCATGATTACTTGCAGCCCTTTCAGATTTCTTGTGATAAGCAAGCTAAGAAAATGGACTGCCTGTTTCCCAAGGAGGCTTTTGACATCTGTTAACTAAGTGGTGTTTCTTCAGCAATGTTAGTTAAGTGGCTGACACCATCGCCTGCGCTGTCGCAGCAGTCTGTGCTCTAGTCCTGGCCATCCTCTGCTCTGTGCTAGTGTAAGCAGTTGGATGATCTTGCAGTGAATCTGATTCGGAAGGGCTTTTGGAGTAGGGTGGAGTGGGTAGAAAGGGTAGGATGGTAGGAAGGTTTTACACAAGATCTGTGTCAACAAGCGCTGGCACAAACTCTCATGCTGGCATCTGGAAGTGGGTGGTGGGTAAACGGGAACATGCAGCACAGAGTGGCAGAATTTTTTGCTGACAAGCAGGATTGTCTAAACACTGGCTTATTTTGGGGGTTAGCTCAGTGGGCACAAAAGCAAAACTACAGATTTCAGAGGAAAGGGGAAGATACTTTTATCACTCTATATTATAACACGGAAGAAGTAACGCAAAGGTAAAACAGTGGAGGAGGCGTTACATACGTTATGTCACTTTACTCTGTGAAACTGCCTACAACCTCACAAATTCAGGTTATCTGCATGAGATCATGGTCACACCTGCAGAAATCCTTACTTGTTATTCTAGCCTTAAGGTCTACCTAACCTCCTAGATACATTTTTTGGGTCCAGCCTTCCCAGGGTGCGCATGGAACTATGGAATCAGAGGCAGGAGTGACTATTTCTCCAACCTTGTCCAGTGAGGAGAGCTGTTACAGGCTCTTAGACTACTCCATCACTCCCTCTAGTTTTTATGAATGCTCATGAGCAGGCTTCAGAGACAAAGGTGATGTTTACAGCAAGCCAGCAGCCTTCTTCTTTCATGCAGTCAGTGAAACTGGTAATAGTAATAATAATAATAGTCAAGAAGTTTGATTTTAAAGCATGTGCATTAAAAAAATCTTGTCACCCTTAGGAAGTAATACATAATCTTCCAAATAATTCTGGAATTATTTCATCATGTCTTATTTATGAAGGTGCTATGCATCTAGCCTCTTATTAGCACATGCAAGAGAACCAGGTGATCAGGCCCAGTCAACGTGGGTTCACAAAAGGCAGGTTTTGCCAAACTAACCTGATCACCTTCTATGACAAAGTGACTTGACTACTGGATGAGGGAAAGGCTGTGGATGTGGTCTTCCTGGACTTCAACAAAGCCTTTCACACAGTTTCTCACAGCATTCTGTGTAGGAAACTGGCTGCCTGTGGACTGGACAGGTGCACACTCTCCTGGTGGAAAACTGGTTGGATGGCCGGGCCCAGAGAGTGGTGATAAATGGAGTTAAACCCAGATAGAGCCCAGTTACAAGTGGTGTTCCCCAGGGCTCAGTGCTGGGTCCAGCCCTGTTCAATGTGTTTGTCAGTCACCTGGATGAAGGCATTGAGTGCATTTTTAGCAAGTTTGCAGATGACACTAAGCTAGTTGGAAGCATTGATCTGCTGGAGGGTAGGGAGGCTCTGCAAAGGGATCTGAACAGGTTGGAACGCTGGGTAAAGTCCAATGGCATGAGGTTTAACATGGCCAAATGCTGGGTCCTGCACTTGGGTCACAACAACCCTGTGCAGTGCTACAGACTAGGAGAAGACTGACTATATAAAATGACAATTTTGTTTCTTGTCTGTTTTGGCTGAGATCTGTTGTTAGTTTCTGTGAAACAACTACAGGCTTTGACAGTAGAATTGGTATTCTGAATATCTTAAATTATGGGAGACAGCACCTGCCTGATTTTATATGTTTTCAGTGGTGCACTGATGATAAATGCAATACATGAGGGGTCACAGAGAGAAATACAGCATTTCAAGTTTTCTAACATGTTCCATACTGTCAGAATACAAAAAGTTTCAAGGGAAAAGAAGTTTCCTGCATCCATCGTGAAATGTGGTTTTGTGAGTAATCTTGTGCCTCCCTGAGGTTTCCTCCAGGTTCTTTGGCTTTTTCTTGCTTTGTTTCATTTCTTCGTCTGTACTGTTTACTGTTGCATATGGCATGGGCTCATTTATGTTTGTCAGTGCTGAGTTTTATTTACTGCATAGCAGTTTGATTTCAGAGGAAAGCTGGATCTCTTTTCTGCTCACTCACTTGATGCAATCATTGAATGTGGCTTGTGTATGGTTTTCCATCTGTCTCATTCATTTACATAGATTAAAACCAGCAGAGGTCCAAATAATGGCCTTGTGGGGAAGATTCTCCACAGTGGGGTGGCTTGCTTTACAAGTCCTCAGATTTCACTTTGCTTGCTTGCTTTTTCTAGGCTGTGCATTCACCATTTGAATGTTAATAGTTCTGGAGGAGATTCCCCTCCAACATCTTCATGGCTGCATCTGTAACATGAGGCAGTGTTGTTTGCTTATTCTCTTCTAAAACTCAATAATTTGTGTTTCTTAAAAAACATCACACTTAGTTCTTTTCTTTACCAGAAATACTCTTAGGGGATTATAATAAATTAAACTCAATAAATTCCTAAAACATACCTACACAGACCTTTAAAGCTATTTTGATGTTACATTATTTGGAGATAATGAAAATAGCTGTCAAAATATCTACTCTATAAACATTTTACCTCTTTGAAACCCTTGCAGCTGTAAAATTCTTCTAATTTTGGCTAACATGTCCTCCTTCTATGACAAGGTGACTCTCATTGCTATGGATATTGTTTACATAGATCATAGTAAAGTATGTGATACTGTATCCCACAGCATTCTCCTGAAGAAACTGGCTCTTTGTGACTCGGACAGACATAATTTTTGCTGTGTTAAAAAGTGGTTGGTTGACCAGACCCAAAGAATTGGGTTGAATGGAGTTAAACCAAGTTGGAGGACAGTCACAAGTGGTGTTTCCCAGGAATCAATGTTGGGACAGGATCCATTTAATATCTTTATCTATGATCTGAATGAGGGGATCAAATGCACCCTCAGTAAATTTGCAGATGACACCAAGTTGGGTGGGATTGTTGACCTTCCTGATGGAAGGAAAGCACTACAGAAGTATCTAGACAGGCTGTATTGATGGTCAAGCCCAATTGCATGAGGTTCAACAAGGCCTGAGCATGGATCAAAACAACCCCGTGCAATGGTACAGGAGTGGTGAAATGTGTCTGGAAAGTTGCCTGGCAGAAAAGGACCTGAGTGTGTCAGTTGAGAGCTGGTTGAATATGAGCTAGCACTGTACCCAGGTGGTCAAGAAGACCAGTAGCATCCTGGCTTGTATCAGAAATAACGTGGTCAACAGGAGTAGGGAATGGATCATTCCCCTGTAACTGGCACTGGTGAGGCTGCACCTTGAACCTTGTGTTCAGTTTTGCCTAACTCACTACAAGAAGGACATTGAGGTGCTGGAGCATATCCAGAGGAGGGCAATGAAGCTGTTGTGGGATCCTGAGAAAAAGTCATGAGAAGCAACTGTTTATTTAGTAGCTGTTTGGCTTTTTAGTCTGGAGAAAAGGAGTCTGAGGGGAGACCTTACCACTCTTCACAACTACCTGAAAGGTGGTTGTAGTGAGGCAGTTGCTGGTCTCTTTTCCCACGTAACAAGTGTTAGGATGAGAGGAAATGACCTAAAGTTACATCAGGGGAGTTTACACAGGATATTGGGGAAAATTATTTCACCAAAATGATTGTCAAGCATTGGAACAGCCTGCCCAAAGAAGTGGTTGCGTCACCATCCCTGGATGTATTTAAAAGCCATATAGATGCAGTTATTAGGGACATGGTGGGGTTAGCAGTGATTAGGTTTACAGTTGGACTTGATGATCTGAAAGTTTTTTTCCACATGAAAAAATTCCTTGTTTCTGTTCTATGATTCTATGACTATCTCAGCTCATGAGTATTTAGTTATATTTCCTCTCCAATAAGCAGCTAAGGAAGGCAAGTCATTGAGTGGCTTTAGTGGGCACCTGGCATCCAGCCAGGATCAACCCACTACAATAAGACAAAAATATATTACATGTTTTATGTTGCCTCAAAAGCCCTTCAAGGATGCATAACCCTTTGCAATAAAGCCCCAAATTTTGACCATCAATAGGTTGTCTGGTTTCCAACAGTAGTTATTACAAAATAAAACCTTATTTTAGTCTGTGAAAATTTGAATAGTCAAGGTCTGTTCCAAAAAGAATCATAGTAACGTATTGTTCTTCATTAGATTGATTTCTAAAGCATTTCAGTAGATCAAGGAAAGGCCTTTAAGCCAATTATCAAGTAGCCAGTCTTTGAAGACTTGTTACAGTGTCTATAAATCTGTAAATGTGTTTGTCATCCAGTTAGAGCTGCAATCAGTTATCATACCAGATGAGCTCTGAACTCTGCAGATCAGTTGCACATTCCTAAGACGATTTTTTCTATCTTATCTTTTCCATTTCTTTGGATGACATATAAGATTTCATGTATTCAAAACTTATTCATCCTGGCCAGTGCTTTGCCAAATGAACAAAGTTAGGGAAGATAATGAAATACAGTTTGGTTTATACTTATCAATGGCTTTTCCATGCCTAAGGTCAGCTCCATCTGGAAGCAAACACTTAGAATCATAGTATCACAGAATCACCAGGTTCGAAGATACCCACTGGATCATCGAGTCCAAACATTCCTAAAAAACACTAAGCCATGTCCCTCAGGACCTTGTCTGCCCGCACCTTAAACACCTCCAGGGAAGGTGAATCAACCACCTCCCTGGGCAGCCTGTTCCAATGCCCAATGACCCTTTCCATAAAAAACTTCCTCCTAATCTCTAGTCTAAATCTCCCCTGGCAGAGCTTGAGGTCATTCCCTCTTGTCCTGTCCCCTGTCACTTGGGAGAAGAGGCCAGCTCCCTCCTCTCTACAACCTCCTTTCAGGTAGTTAGAG
>WAAB01024204.1:65762-79522 GCA_013389865.1 Piaya cayana
CCTCCTTTCAGGTAGTTATAGAGAGCAATGAGGTCTCCTCTCAGCCTCCTCTTCTCCAGGCTAAACAACTCCAGCTCTCTCAGCCATTCCTCATAAGGCCTGTTCTCCAGCCCCTTCACCAGCTTTGTCACTCTTCTCTGGACTCGCTCCAGAGCCTCAACATCCTTCTTGTGGTGAGGGGCCCAGAACTGCACACAGTATTCGAGGAGCGGTCTCACCAGTGCTGAGTACAGAGAGAGAATAGCCTCCCTGGACCTGCTGGTCACACCATTTCTTTTCACCTTTATAGAAACTGTGTTATGTCCCAAAAGTTATTAGGAAATGCTGCCATAGACGTGTGTTTCATCCATTCTCCAGGAAAAACTGCACTGAATCTCATATGGAAGAAATAACTTGCACGAGTTTCATACTGTCATAAAAACAAGGTGGTTTAAATGGAAGTTCTTGAGAACCTGAAAGATATCACTGAGTGTGTGGATAACTTGTAACAACCTACAAAGTACATTTCACATTCTATAACCAAAACATTGCTGAAACTATCAATTTGAGTGTGGTGCCATCCCATTAACCCAGTTTGTCTCTTTGAATACCTCTTGAGGATGACCTTATAAAGATTCAGATAAAGCAGAGACTACCTAAAAATTGCTGGGATCTCTTCAAAGCATTGAAATAAATGCTTATATTGTGCAATGTAAGCTTGACAAGAACCAATAATTGAATAACAAATAAAGCACAATGGAATGTATTCAGTGGAATGATGTAGTTTAAATCTTAAGAAATCGCAAATCCTGCAGCTTGGATACTGAACACTCTCACAAAACCCTCAGCGAGTTTCAGATGATACCAGACTGGGGTAGGCAGCTGACATGCTGGAGGACAAAGTCGCTCCTCAGACAGATCTAGACAGGCTGGAAAAACTGGCTGACAGAAACCTCATGAAATTTATCAAAGCGTGTCCAGAGAAGAGCAACGAAGCTGGTGAAGGGGCTGGAGAACAAGTCTTATGAGGAATGGCTGAGAGAGCTGGGGTTGTTTAGCCTGGAGAAGAGGAGGCTGAGGGGACACTTTATTGCTCTCTACAACTACCTGAAGGGAGGTTGTGGAGAGGGGGGAGCTGTCCTCTTCTCCCAAGTGACGGGACAGGACAAGAGGGAATGGCCTCANCCTGCACATGTTATGGAATAAGGCCATTAAATAGTACAAGCTCAGGGAGGAGAATTTCAGGAAAATATTTAGGTGTCCTAGTGGTCAAGAAGCTGAACTTGAGACAAGTGTGTCGCTGCTGCAAGTAAGAGTAACAACATGCTGGACTATACAAGAAAGAGTGCTACTATCAGGTCAAGAGAATGTTTCCTTGTCTGGCACTCGTGAAACCACATCTGTAGTAGTGCATCCAGTTTGGGGCTCTCCATTATGTGAAATACATGGACAGAAGGTCATGAAGCCAGAATACACAACGTATGAAGAGAGGTTGAGAGAGCTGGGCTAGCTTAGCTTTGAGAAGCGGCAGCTTAGAGAGATTGTACTACTGTCTACAACTACCTCGTGGTAGGGTCTAGAGAAGATGTAGTTAATCTCTTTTCAGGCATAGACAGAGGAAAGCTATGGGGCCATAGACACAAATTGCACTGAAGGATGTTCTGGTTGGATGTAAACCAAAAGTTGTTCACAACAGGGGCAATCAAACAGTGGAACAGGGGTCAGGGAGGCTGTGGGATCCCCAAAGTCACAGACACTCAGACTGATCTAGACATAGCTCTGAACAACATGATCAAAACCAGCCCTGGTTTGAGCAGAAGTTGGTAACATATGATCAGCAGAATTACTTTTGAAGCTAAGCCATTCTGTGATTTCATTTTCCTCAGAAGGACTGTGCTGACCCCTCTTGTAGGAAGGTCCTTCTGTTACCTATGGTTGTAAACTATGTGTTGGAAGTGGAGTCTTTAAAGGCTTCCCCAAGGTGATGTTCCACTTTCAGGTACCCACACACTTGCATACATCAGTTGGTGTCATTGAATTCTATTCTAAACAAATGTTTTTGTTTTGCTTTGCTTTAAGCTCCTGTTCAGTCTTTCTTTGAAAATCTACCCTGGTGGACAAAAGACAAAAAAAATGTCATGATCCTGGGTTACAAGACGCTTACTTCTAATTCAGACTGCTTGTGTGATGATGGGGAAGTTAATGTGACTGAGATATCCAAGTGATGAATAATTTTAGGCTGCTTTAATGGAAAAGTAATGATCAGCCCTGACTTTCAGCCTAATGAAGAATTTGAATACTTTCAAATTTAAAATCTGGGCTTCCCAAAGCATCCAGAAGATCATTGTCCACTTTGAAAAATCCTTTTAAAATCTCCTCCTGGCTGCTTCTGCACAGCAGATAAGGTGGAGAGGTTTCTTTTTATTTTTTTCTCTTCTCCCCACCCCACCCCTCCTTTCTAGTGTTGTCCTTTTTAAGCCAGGAAAATTATACACATCTACATTAGGTCCAAATTACAAATTTGGACTTCATCAGTAGTGTATCAGGTCCAGAGAGAGACTAAGAGTAGCAGAAAAGACAAGTCAGCATGGGAAAATCTCTCCTCCTTCCCATTCTCCAGGGACAGGTTCCAGAAACACATGGCTTTTGGCTGTCAGCTTACTTTTGGCATCTGTACTCCAGCTGAGAGCTTGTTTGGCCTCGTATGCTTTGATGCAGTAACAACACAACCCACATTTCTGCTGATTAATCATTTGATCAGTCTCTAGCTTAACCAGCTGTGATCATGAGCTATTTTTCTCTGCAAAGATTAGACATGTCAGCATTCATCATCTTCATTTTCTTTGCTCCCTTTGCATAATGGCTAAAGGGTGTCATCCAAGCAGGTGCAGAGAGTCCACATCCCCACTGAAGGTAGAGAGGGGTGCAGATGTCTAGCCCAACTCAAAATTGTATCTTATCCCCCAACCCTTCAAAGATCATAAAACCCCAATTGTTTCATTCAGCTCATGAGGAATTATACCTGGAGCATATTTTATCCTAGGAATATCAGTTTCTTTAATCTGTGCTTCATTTCTGGCATTTGGAGCTGCAACCTACTGCCAGCAGATGGAAAATGGCAATCAAATGCACTCTCTGGAGTGTATCACAAGTAAATTCTACACAGAAGATTTATGTTAAATTGAGGAAGATTGTGCTCATAAACTGTTGCAGCTTTTTTTATTTCTTCAGAACCATTTAAATAACTTTCAGTACTTCTTTAGTCAGTGAGGCAGAAGCTGCTGGTAATGTTACGTTAAAACAGAGAAGTTCAAGCTTCCTTCCTGGAAATGATAGTGTGATCTTCAAGCAATTCCACTTGCAGCCAAATGAAAGCTGAACGCATTATGAAGTTTTTTCCAATGTAATATATCTGATTCATCAGAAATCACTTCCTAATGGGTGAACCCTGCCATAGGCAGTAGTATTTTCATAATTAAAAACACCCAATATGTGTCATCTCTTTGTTCCTTTACTCAGAACTATGACCTTTCCACTTCAAGAATACACAGGGTTTTTTTTTCTTTCCTATTTTGTCCAAAGTGACTGGTCTAGCTCTTAAAATGATACAAACTGAGTTAATCAAATAATTCTTCCAAAGAGAAACAGACCTTGTAAGTCTGTAAATAATATAAAAACTGCTTAGTACATCCTGGGTGTAAAGTAGAAAAGTATGTGTGAAAACACTCTGTCCCTCCTAGACCCTTTATACAGAACTTTGCTTCTAATCGTCTGTCATAAGAATTGTATTTCTCCTCTGAGAACAGAAACATACCCTTCACTAGATGCCATTCACCAGCGTCTTTGTTTAACACTATATCTAGTTTTAGTCACAATAACAATCAATTCTGTAGGAGGATTTTTTTCTTTCCGCATTTCACATTGAGAGAAAGCTCCTTTCTGTGATGAAGGAGCAGCGATATAGGAGGGCAGCTATAAATGCAATCTAAATTTGCCAAAGACTTTAATGATATAGAAATACCATTAATCTGGTATATAGGTAAGGGAGGGGTGAATATGGCCTTGATAGAAGATGCGAGAGAGGGCATCAGAAACTACAGAGCTCTCATGTGGAATTACACAGGATTTATGCTTTGCAGTAATCAGGTGGCATGCCACAAAGATGGCAATTGCTGGCAACCTGTTCAAGACCCAACACAGGCTGATACATCAATTCCAATGAGCATAATGTCTGAATGTGTATCAGAGAGACCATATGACTGATTAATATTTATCCTGCTCATTTTCTTAAAAACAGAGACATTTCTGTGCTGAATAAAATGTCTCTGCTTACATGTTGAAGATGGCAGGGAAGGAAATGCTTGTGGAAGCAGATCATGTTGCCTTCCCTAAGAAGGAACAATAAAAGCCAAATTATTAAACTTGTCTCTTTAATGATTCTTTATTTTTTGTTAGCAACCCAAACCAATTTGGGAGGCATAGCAGAAAGGCCTTGGCAAGATTTTGGAAAGATACTTAGTTCATTCACCTCCCTAAGAAAAAATAAATCTATCAGAGGCATAAAACATAGACTCAAATTTTTATTCAATATTCTCATGTTTACTGTCAATCATACAAGTGGATCAACTGGAAAAAACCAACCATTTTTGCACAGCTGTCTTTGGAGAGCCTCCCTGAGAGACTGTCAGCCTTTTGTGTCCAGAACTGTGGAACTACAGAAGGAAAAAAGATTCAAATAAAGAAGCTGAACAACACACCTGCTTGGACAGACTGAGGGCAGGAGAGGAGGACAGATGCTTACTCAGCTTGAGACATAAACATTTTTGCTTCCCATGATTTCTTTGTTGTTATTTTTGCAGAAGGGAGGAGGCATAAGAGCAATACGAAGGCAGGTACCTAAAGGAACCTGTGGAAGGGAAGATTCAGCCAGTAACATGTACTTCTGTACATTGATGAATACAACTTCAGAAAAATTCTTATATTTGCCTGTAATTTTATTCTAGAAGTGTTTCTTCTATTCATTTCAAACAAGCTGTACATAATGATGCATGTATATAAAATACAGATTCTAACTATACTTGTATTCAGGCACTTGTTACTTACATTTTATCTTATATTAGTGAATCAATTTGTGACCCCTTTTCTGTCCATGTAGATGTTTATGGTAGTGGTGAGAGTGCATATTCTAAATCAGGATTAAATATCTAGAATGAACTATTCTCTTTCAAAAATAAAGGACTGTTGAAGAAGACTTTGAGTTTACTTTTAGCAAAGATCTATGTAATCTTTTGTAATGTTTGAATGGTTTTCTACTTAATGAATAGTATACTTGAAATATATTGCTGTCATGTTCCCATTCAGTTTATCTGTAGTGTAGATCAGTAAAACAATATATTACATCTTTACATTATTTTTATTGATGAACAGAACATAGTTTGGTAGTGCAGGGCTAGTTCTGGATAATTGCTATGGAAACTGGGCCTTCTCGGCTCTAGTGTATGAACTTACAACATTTATCTGGGAGATCTGGTGGATGTTCATGCTGTTATTTAAACAAAGGGACCATTATAGTATAATATATCAAGGAACTTCAGAGTAACTAAACTAATGACTTGAGCAATCTGCTTCTGCTCACTCCACTTAATAAAAAGAACCTGAGTTTACAATTACTGCAGTTTCTAGGGATGTGCAGCAGCTGTTGCTCTAACTGGAATTACTTAACCATTTGAAGCAATTACAGGTGATTACGGCGTAAGAAGCAGTGAACAAGCAAAACTATCTCACATGTGCTATGCCTCAGCCTGCTCTTTTCCTGCTTGTCCAGAGAGTAGAGTGAGGGTGGGGATAAAAATATTTCTTTCATGCTCTTCAGAAAAGCTGTACAATGTTTTACGATTGATTAATTTTTTTCCATGAAAAAGACTGTTTTATTATGATTTCCTCTGACACAAAAAATAATCAAAAACGTCCCAAACCATTTAGTTTTGATATTTGCAAACCACAGCTGGGTTTTGTTTGCTTCATTCACAAGGACTCTGTGAGTATCGTTCAGTGCTCTGAGCCCTGCATTCACCATGCAGAGGGTGCCAAAACATTACATCAAATTGGCAGATGTGGGTTGCTGATCTCCCAGTTACCTTCTGAAAGAGCGGTTGTGGATTAGGGTAGGCAGTAACAAAAATGGCTAGGGATAATAGTGCCTGGGTGAAGGCATCTTTGCAAAGGAGAAGGTTACGCTTGTCTTCTTAAGACTTAAGAAACCCAGCTCTCTTAGCCCCTTCTCACTCAATTGGTGTCTCTGTAATGGCCTTGATCTAGTTTGTCAATATCTGTCTTCTTCGGGGGACCCCAAAACTGGACACAGTACTCCAACTTTTATCTCTATGAGGGAGGTTGGCCCTTAGATGGCCATAGCTTGCACCTGGCCAGTTTGAACTGCTGGCAGTGAGCATGAGCTGAAGAATTCTTTCAACATTGGCTGTGAAAGGTGTGATTGCAGCAGGGAAAAGCAAGAATAAAGCACAGCTTTAAGGAATAAAGCTTATGAGAACTAAAATGGACAGATTTGAGCTAGATTGGTTTAGAATAGGAGGAACTGAGGGAGATTGTGTAACAGTTTTGCAATATGTTTAAGACTTCTGTAAAATACACCATAATTTTTAGTTTTCTGTTTCTCTAAGGGGAAGAACAAGAAGTCAGTTGCTGTGGTTTGTAGCAACGAATATTTCTGGCAACATGGCACTGAAAAGTCATAACGATAAAGACAGTAACACATAGGGAATATATTACTCAGGAAACATGTAGACTTTTTTTTTTCCTGGAGATATTTAAGAGCTATCTAAAGTAATGTGGCTCAGTGGTGCTCCAGAGGACTTTCAGATGCATGCAGATTTTACCTTTCAGTGACTCAATGAAGGAGTGTGTTTTTCTCAGCATAGAAACATGAACTTGATTTTTTTCCTGATGGCAATTTATGAAAATGTACTTTGAAACATATCCTAGGGGGTACATGTGCTTTTACTTTATCAGAAACCTACAACCTCTATGTGGTTTTTTCCTAGCCCTGAGGAAAGCATCTGCTATTGTTGTGAAAGAGTGTAGTGTCTTGGAGGAGAGGTGGATGACTGTTCTTCACTTTAGAGTAGCATTCAGAGCAAATAGCAAAGTCCCACAGTATTTTCAGCTACAGAGTATGACTGACTTATGTGTATTCTTTTTATTTGATACTTTAAGTAGAAGAAATTTTCATTGTAATGCTAGACAAACTTCACAGTTCTCCTCTACTCATTTCATAATATCATCTTCAGCAATAGTGTGAACATCTTATTAGAGAGTAAATAAAGACTTACGAAATGGCAAAAGCAATGTAAGAACAAGCATAAAATGTGTAATACTATAAAGGAACAAGATACTCTTATTGGACTCTCATAAGTAATGAAGAAACACAAATTCATTTGAGGAAGAAATCTATGAGATTTCTTAGATTATACATTGGTCCTTAATGTGGAATTGCCATTCATGTAATAGAAAATATTCAGACTTCAATACCATGACACTGATATGCATTTGACAGGAGTTAATGGACATATTTCCACTAGTGGTGTGGAACATGTCTCCCATAAGAAGATACTACATATTTTCCTATTGATGTCAGTCAATGACAGTTATGCCTAGAATTCAAGGATTTTACTCATAGTTGCTCTTAGATACATGTTCTGCTCTTTACCATCAGGTGATGCCCATGCTCCTGCAAGATTCCCCTACAAAAAGCCTGACGTGACTCCAGCAGTTCAGAATTTTATTCTCTGCTTCTTATTTATATTAGTTATTGCTTTTCTGAAAGTCTCTAGCTTTTTTTGCTTGGCAGGGAAAATTTTCAAAATAAGGACCAAGACTAAGCAGTCAGAGAAATCTGCCATCGCCTACAGATCTAATCAATAGCTCCAGGATTTACTGTAGTATCACAGGAATGAGTGGGTGGATTCCACATGTGTTGCTGTTACACCAGAGATCTGGAAACTATGGACACGTGTAATTTCTGTGACCACCAGGACAGCAATGTTATATGAAGTAGATGCTTTCATACCATAATAGGATTGGCTTTAAAATACCACAAGGACTATCCAACTGAGGAGCATCCATCTCTAGAATATCAGTGAAACTATCTGAGTTTTTAATTGTAAATAAGGGGCTTCAAAGAGATGAAAGTATTTTACAGATTTAACAGAAAGAATGAGTGAGAAAGAGAAATTTCTATCAGGTAGCCAGAGTATTTTCTTGGCTCTATCCAAGTCAATAGTTCCCAGGGTTTTGGCAGTGACCTTGAATTGCTACTAATTACCCATATATGTCCAAAGTAAACAGAGCTTAGGAACATAGGAGCTGAACAGAGAGAATACATTGTTGTAATTGACAGTATATTCCTAGAAAAGGCAGCATTTTCAGACCTTAAAAAGATCCAGTTAAAAGTGACTTTCCCATTGTGTTATGAACCATGCAGTTGCCTAGATCCAGGGCAACAAAATAATCTAGGACAATGGGTGCGATTTTACTGAGATTGCAGTGCATGTGTATTTACAAAGGACTCTCTGTTATTTCTTTTGGAACTGAGACCCATGTGGCCTCTGCAGTAAACTTATTGTAAACTGCAGTAAGAATTGTATTTCCTAAAGCAACCTCACAGTCAACAGTTGTTTTAGCAGTTCCACAAGGATCTTCCATTTTCATCAGTAGTCTGAGCATCTGAAGTGAAGCCAAACTGGGTGTAAGTCTTCATAGTTTTGCTGATTGTATGTGCCAATACTACCTCCATTACAGAGTATGAACTGGCTGCTCTTTACTTACTGACGAGCCATTTTTATTTTCATAGCCTTCTCTGAATGTCAGTTTTTGGCATATGGCTTTCTTTCTCATTGTTTATATGGGCTTCCAGCTAGTACCAATATCCAAATGTACCCTCCATTAATGGGATAATTAGCCTCTTTACAGAAGGTGCTGCTTAATGCTTTGCTGTTTACCATGCCCTGAATCTGGGTTATAGAGTAACTCTGTCCCTGTGAAGAACTCATTATTTACCATCTATTATTACTGTGACTGCAAGCCTAGAGGTCACACATCTGATAAGAGAAGGACCCTAAATAGAGCTATACATTCTGTTTCTCTTGAAATTAGCTTACACACAGTCCTGAGATATTATTAATGTGCTAATGTGTTCTTCGTCCATTACAGCTATGTTGGGACAGTAATGATCTTACACAAGAGAATCTTCATTGATGGAATGTGCAGTGCTTTAAAATATACAGCTTGTCATTTGCACATAAAGTGTGTAACATACAGTGACTTTTGCTCCATGCTGAGTATTCTTCGTCTGTTAATGATGATGGCAGACAGGACTTTAAACTCTTGCTATTAGTGATCAAATACTTGTGACTGAATACTTCTACTCTGAGATCATCCTGCCTGCCATACGAATGCTTGACTGGCTGACACACAGTAAAAGCTGCCTTTTAACCTACAAAGCTCAACTACTAATCAGTTGTCTAAGCATAAACTTAGACCAACATAGCATCACATTACGTGGGCTGTGCTGTGTACTTGGCAGCATCAGGTCTAAACTGTTGAGGCAATACAAAAGTCAATTCTAGTATCAAATTCAGAGTCAGGTTTCTCCTTTTGACCCACATCTTAATTTTGTGCTTTTGCATTTGACTCAAAAGATTTTATGCTGTTTTGGTAGGCTGCCTACAATATAAGAAACAGAGACCTCTCTGAAGATCTACCCCTTCTCCCTGAACCTGTTTTGGTTACTAAGAGAATGCATATCAGAAAATGCCATTTTGAGATAAAAACATTCATAAATACAAAGGCAATTTGTAACTAGCTTCAGTAAGAAGAAATAAAAGGGAAAAGGGAGAAAACATCAGGAGATATTTTCAATTTTCAAAATGGAACATTTTATTGTCTCATAATTAAAAGATTTTATTTTATGAAATTAACCTCAGTTAAGAAAAAATATTATTTTAAATACACAGAAAGCAGAGAACAACATTTAGTTTGCAGCTAAACACTTTGGTTTTGAATAATTTTTAAATTCTTTTATATCTTTATTTATTGACAGATACCGAGTTAAAAATTTCACTATGCCCGTGTCTCTACTGTTCAGATGACACATATTTACTCAAGGTGGAAGCCAATTTGAGAAATCTATACTGACATTTTTTTAAGAAATAAAGAACAATATGCATGAACAAGAGAGGTGATAAAATTGTCACATATCTTAACAAACTGATCTCTTCAGGGAAAAACTTGCTGTTGTAAATGGAAAAGATGAAGCATTTGTGCACATATTTTTAAATCTCTTGTGCCCCTCAGAATGTAGTGGTTAGCAACATGTGAGTGCCAGTGGCCACATTGCGTGGCTGACTAAATGTGAAGTATTTTAATTAATCTGTTACAAGGTAAATAGCTTAGTGATGCAGTTAACAATCTGTAGCTGGATTTGTATTTTGCTGTGTGAGGCATTTGCAACTGAGATGAATACATGGCTTTTAAAGGAAAAAAAAAAAAACCTAGAGAGGCTGTTTTCCATGAATTGATGGCGAACTTGTAACTTCTGCAAGCAGCATATTGAATATATGTGAAGAAGAAAGTGAAGTAAATAACTTTTCTTGAACTAAGTACATATTAATCATGTCAAGTCACAATCTGATACATTAAATACATATTCTAGCTCTGAAGTAATGCATTTTGGCTATGAGAGGTTCTACTAACTAATGACTGTATTTGTCATTTTAAAAGCTGTCATTAGAATTAGGTCTAGCTGTAAAGCGTTGAGCAAAGTTGTCGTCCATTGGGCATTGTTATAAGATGGTCCTGCTTCTTTTGAGCTCGGACAAGTTGTATCTTGGCTGTTGCAAAATGTTTTAAAGGAAAAGGCTGGGGTTGGCTGCAGAGCTTGCGTACATTGTCTTAATACATGAGTCTGATGTGCTTTGCCATAATACCATAGCCTGACTGGCATGATGGATCCCTTCTAGTAGAGAATACTGTCATAGTAGTTGTAGTAATCTCTTCTACTAATAAAATAAACTGTGTCAAAGCAAGACCACTGGCATTGGAATCAGGCCATTAGAAGGATCCTTGTTAACAAGGCAAGTGTGGTTGTTCAGATTTGGCCTGAGCTAGCTAGCGCTTACCCAATTCTTGTGGTCAGGAATTTGCAAAAATGAGGGATCATTCCCAATAGGTATTCTGAGTGTAATTGGCCTGTCTTGAAAGAGAGTAGTTCAATAACATAAAGAGGACTTCTGTGTACAGTGGCCTCAGTTTTGAAGAACTGTTTCAAAATCATTTATCTTAACTGCATCGGTGTTGTGAGGATGAAGAGCGACACAGAAAATCTGAAGAAAAATATCTACAGTGGATTGTAGATTGTTGTTACTTGTATAAAGTTATCCCAAAGTCCCCCAGAGATATTATCTTCTACACTGAACCAATATAGATGGCTTTTCCAAAACCCCTCATTTTCTAATATGTTGATAAACTGTTTAATACATACATGTTTAATATACATGTTTAATAATTCTGGTTAAACTCATAATCCATAGAAATGTCCACTTCTACTTTGGCCTTGCCAAATTTTTGGCCTTGGTGAAGTCCTATGTCAATGAGTTCCAGGTTGATCATGAAGATGGGTGGCAGGGCCAAACAAGTTAGGAGATACAGGAGGGAAAATATCCTTCTGTAATGCTCTTATCCTTCATGTCAGATAGGACTTAATCTAGTGCCTGCCATTTTCCAGCATTATTTTCTCCTTCTGTTGCTCTCATGCATTTGGTCCTCTGTAGAGATTGAAAGAAACCTACTCATGGACACCACTGCTCCCTAAAGAACACAGTTGTCCTGTCAACATCATTATTTACACTGTAATATTGCTTTTCACTTCCCACCAAGTGGCTGTGAGCAACTTAAGATGTCGCCAAGGCAGTAAATAAACAAAGCCAGCTAAGCATGAAAACTTCTCTGAAAAAAGGAAGAAAGGAGGCAAGGAGAAAGGGAAGAATATTGTTTGTAACAGATGCCAGTAAACAGTAATATTCTGTTCAAGCTCCTAATTTATTTTTCAGTTATTAATTTGTTTTCCAGCATGTTATCAGTTTTCATCTTTGTTTTCCATTTCAAGAAATTGTGATATGCATGTCAGAGAAGTCCTAAACCTGGCAAGAGGCTGTCCTGAAGTTGATAGGCACATTGTCCCTGATGGAAGAGCTTTCATTTGCCTATGGATGTAATGTATAGGGTAGCATCTCTACTGCTTTTGCAACTCGATCAAGTTCTTTACTGCACACAACTGTGCTGAACCTTTTCCTATTAAGACTGCAGGTGGCAAATTTTGCTCAGTGCTGTGGATTGACTTGGGATTCTGCTAGGATAATAACTTTTTAAATTGAAATAAACTGACCAAAACCCAAAATACATTTCTAATTTTTGTTGACATGACTCTATTTTTCACAATAAAAAATAAGCTTTGGAGTTCTCAGTAAAGAAGGTTTTTCAGTTAATAAATTTAAAGTCAGTCCATTGCCAACTTTGTTTTATGAATGTTAGAAACAGTAGTAGAGAACAAATATCCAAAAAAAAAAAAAAAAGAAAAATGTTCCTGGGGCAACAACTCCTCTCTTTGACTTTTTTCATTTTGGAAGACCTGTCTGAGAATGTTTGAGACTTTCCTTATATTCTCTTTCCTTCATACACACGACTCATCTGTGACATGGATTTGGAGTGAGAATCTTGAGGAAAAATATTAAAGGACCAGAAGGAGTCTAACTGTGTAGCACTGCAATATATTACTAGTGCTAGTAACTGCTTGTAAGCTTTGTACTGTGTATGAAAGGCCTCGGGACAGAGGCTGGTTAAATTAGTTCCTGCAAAGTTTTCTATACCTACCCACAGCATTGTTTGACTCCATAATTGGCCTGGTGTTTATATCTAACCTTTTAAAATTTCTGCTCATTGTTGTGTGGTACAACAGCTCATTGTTGTGTGGTTGTGTAGTTTTAGATAGCTAGAAGTAACAAGAGGTTTTCCTAGATAGAATGTGAGATTTACAGCCCAAACAAGATCATAGCATCACAGAATCACTAGGTTGGAAAAGACCTCTAGGGTCATTGAGTCCAACTGTTCCTATCTGCCACTAATCCATGTCCCTGAGCACCTTGTTATAAAGCTTTTAAACACCTCCAGGGATGGTGACTCAATCACCTCCCTGGGCAGACTGTTCCAGTGCCTGATGACCCTTTCTGTATAATTTTTTTCCTGATATCCAGTCTGAACCTCCCCTGGTGCAGCTTGAGGCCAGTCCCTCTTGTCCTATCACCTATCACCTGGGAGAAGAGGCCAGCTCCCTCCTCTCTACAACCTCCTTTCAGGTAGTTATAGAGAGCAATAAGGTTTCCCCTCAGCCTTCTCTTCTCCAGGCTAAACAACCCCAGCTCTCTCAGCCATTCCTCATAAGACTTGTTCTCCAGCCCCTTCACCAGTTNCGCCCCAACCTTGTCCTCATCCCTTATCGTAGTTGTTCCCTTTGCATCCAGTAAAGACTGGATATTCTCCCTCATCCTCCCTTTACTGTTGATGTATTTGTAGAAAGATTTTTTTATTGTATTTCACACAATTGACCAGTCTGAGTTCTATTTTGGATTTAGCCTTCCTGTTTTTTTCTCTGCATGATCTCACTTCAATACTGTAGTCCTTCTGAGGTGCCTACCCCTTCTTCCGAAGCT
>WAAB01024205.1:0-37035 GCA_013389865.1 Piaya cayana
TCTGCTTGGCTGGGTGGTCTGTATCAAACTCCCATCACAAGATCTACCTTCTTATGGGCTCCTCTGATTTTAACCCACAGGCACTCAATCTCCTCATTGCCACAATCCATCTCAATGGTGTCCAAGTCCTCCTTTACAAAGAGGGCTACCCCACCTCCTCTCCTACCCTTCCTATCCTGCCTGAAGAGTTTGTACCCTACCATAGGTGCACTCCATTGGTATGATTCTTTCCACTGTGTTTCTGTGATGGCAACGACATCATAGGCTCCTTACCCTACGACATCTTCCAGCTCTTCCTTCTTATTCCCCATGCTGCGTGCATTGGTGTAAATGCACTTCAGCTGGGCTGCCGAGCCTTCAGCCCTGTTAGTGGGAATAGTTTGTTCCCAATTGCTTGGTAACTGGAGTAGCTAGCACCAGAGTGCCCATACCATCCTTAGCACCCCCAGGTGTGTTCTCCTCCACTTTCTATGTGGTGATATGCTGGTGATCCTCTCCAGCACACCCTCTCCAAATCACCAGTGCCCCACGTCCAGGGTCTCTATCCCCTCCCCCTTCACATCTAGTTTAAAGCTTGATTTATGAGCTGAGCTAGGTTTTTAGCAAGGGCTTTAGCCCCCCTTAGGAGACACACGTGTCCCATCCTTAGCAACAAAGTCTGGAGGTGGGTGAGCCACCCCATGATCAAAGAAGGTGAAACCCCTTTCCTCACACCAGGCTCAGAGCCAGGCATTAATCGAGTTGTTCTTCCTGACTTTCAGGTCCTCTCTATTTAGCCTTTGGATGGAGCAGAATGCTATTTGTGCCCCAGAGCCCTTCATCATTTTCACAATGACCTTGAAGTCTTTCTTGGTGGTTTTGGTCTTTCTGTTTACTAGATCACCATTACCAGTTTGGACTACTATCAGAGGATAGTAGTCTGTCTCGTGGACCGGGGAAGGAAGTTTTCTAGCTACCTCCTTTACTGATGCCCCTGGTAAGAAACAGACCTCTCTGTGGAGGGGGTCAGGTCTGCAAATGGGTCCCTCCATTCCTTTTAGGAGGGAGTTCCCTACAACAATCACCCTCCTCTTCTTCTTAATGGAGGATGTTTTTATCTTTTTCTGAGGGTGGTGTGGCCTAGGGAAAGATTCTAGGCCGTGGGAGTGACTTGCTTGTACTTATTTTGTTTACTACACATTCATTGTGTGTACTGAATTAACTGTGCTGGCTCTTATTTAATGCTTTACCTCCTTCAGCACATCATGCTTACACATTCTTTACATGAGGTTTTTAGAGAGGAGCTTCTCATTCCTGGTTGTATCTTTGAGGACTTTGTTAGTAATAGAGGCCTCTGGATATAACTTACGGTGAGAGGGAGACTTTTTGGCTTCTGCTTGCAGACATTAGTAGATGCTTTGTTGGTAAACCTACCAAGCATCTGTTCCCACTTCATTCAAATACAGCTGTCTTCCTAATAAGATTTAGTTTGAGATTTGGAGAAAGAGGAGAACTATACTCTGAGGAAGGGAAATCCAACCAACCATCCGCCCTTCGTGCAGATGTCAGTTTACATTTTTTTTTTCCCATGTGAAATCCACTTTCTTTTTTCCTGCATGACTTTTCTTTGTCACAGTGACCAACTTTATGATCAAACAGCCAGCACAGGGTACAGTACTTGGAATTAAACAACTTAAGTTTCTTATTTAAAACAGACTTAGCATTAGAAGCAGAAATCTCATTGACTTAACTAACGACTGTGTGGCAGGCCTATGGTGGGAGTACAAAATCTTCAGGTAAACGAGTTACCCCAGGAAAATTGTGCTTGTGCCAAGAGAGCTTGTTTTGTTGAGAAGACTGATGTAGGCTGTAATGGCAAAACATGCTTTTATCAGTATTAGTTGTTTCCTCAGTGGAGACTTTGTTGGTATAATATGCTGACAAATTTTTTTCTCCAGCCCACAGGGCTTAAAGATGGTGATGCTGTCAGACAGCACAGGACCTGAAAGAGGCAGAATGGAACCGAGTAAAGGGAAAGTGAATGTTTGGTGTAGGGAATGAGATTTTGTTGTTGCTCAGTGTCTTTAAGCTTAAACTGTGCAACAGCATGAGAAGGCACTACTACCTGAGCTGTGAGCAAGGTGCTTCCCTCAGGAGCAGAAATGAAGGGTGAGAGCTTAATCTCACAGACAGCAGCTGCTGTGTCTAAATTAGGTAGTGGATCCAGCTTGTTTTATATCTCCTCCCTCGTTCTTTAATTGCCAGTTGTTTTTGATTTGCTGCCTACATGATATTTAGAAGGGAGAACACAGAGAAGGAGCTAAATTCTAAGTAAGCATGCTCATTCACTCTACAAGCACCAGCACCTGGTACCTCTTTGTGTTGCTATGCTCAGAAAGGGTTATCTGATGTCTTCCTCCGTAGAAGACAATCTTGTGGGCTTCGGATTTCCTATAGGGATTTTCCCCTCTGATGCTGTGGTCTCCCTGTAGTGGTACCTGGAATTTCTGTCTTGTTACAGTTCTTGAGCTGGGAGCAAGAGAACAGCAGCAAGAGAACAAGTCTCCTTGGGAAACACCATATGTGAGCATGTTTGGTTCTGTTGAGCATCTGGATTTTTATGTAGGTTGTCTTCTTTAGAGCATTTCTGTGACATTGCTGATATTCTTCATTCCCCCAGTATTCACCACTGGCTGTTATGAAGGTATATGCTGGGTGATATGGGTTTGTGGCTCTTCTATAAAACATAAAACAGAGCTCCAGTTTGTCCTGAATGATTTAAACATTAAAACCCCCAGCCTTGGTTGTCTTTCAGTAAAATTTTTTAACATCCCCTACCCACTGGTGGAAGTTATGCTTTTAGAGGTGGTTATTCATGGCTGTTTTATTACATTACTTGTCTTCTAAAGACATGATACAGTTTTGACCTGAAGCTATATCCTATCCTCCACATTGCTCCTGTCAAGTTTGTAGACATTTGAGAGGGATTGCCTTCATATTGTCCAAATGAAAATTCATAATTTTATTTTCTATTTGACATTTATCCAGGGTTGTAGCACAAATTGTTTACTCATGTCTGAATAAGTTTTTTCACTAATCTGTTTGTGGCAGCATGGGAAGGAGAACAGAGGTGACATGTTTGATACCATTTTCTTCAGCAGAACAACTGGAACTCTGGATGTGAATTGAATTCCACTGCCACTTGCAATCTGTTAGGAGCTCCCATCCTTGAAGGCCAGAGGTTTTAATACATCCACCACCTGCTTTGTACTTATTATATCCACGCACAGTACTTGATTATTTTAGAATTACTTTACAAACTGGAATAAAGAACCCAGACATATTCTAGTACATCCTATATACGCGTGCTCCCACTAACAAAGGATATATTGAAGCATCTTTGGGCATGAGAAAACAGACATTGTTTTGTTGTTTATTTATGGGTTGCTTCATCATGTCCAACCACAAGACTTTTTCACTTTTATGGTTGCTAATACTTCTCTGATGTTCTCAAGCCTAAACTGTATAGCTGTAGCAGTCTGTAAAGTGAAAAAGGAGACATCCTTGAAAGCTTTTTGGCTGTTTTTTTCAGTGCAAAGAAAACCAGGAGCAATTTGAGTGTACATGAGTCCATTTATTGTAGTTGTATGTGTTAGAACAAGCAAGAGTTCATTTTCAGATTTTTGTTGTTGCATGTCTTTTGTCAGTGTCGCAAATCAGTTTGTACTGTGGAGAACGTGCTGATAGTATCTTGCTCTGCTTTTGTGCCCTTGCCCTCCGCTCCCAGTGGCAGATGTGATAAGGGATCTCTATTTGCATTGTGGTTGGTGAATTAGTGCTCAATGTTACAGCCTGGAACACCCAGGCTTTTTAGCACAAGCTGCTTACAGTTACATGTCACCTGCTCTGTAATGCCAGTGTGTGTTTCCCTGTGCATGTGTTAGGAGCACTCCCTTTTGCAACCTAATCTGTTTTAGTAACTTGATAATTCTGATGTGAAATTGGGGAAACAGGAGAAGACCCTTTATTTTAAATCTTAGCCCTGCTACCTGGAAGAATGAATGAATGAATGAATGAATGAATGAATGAATGAATCTATCTATCTATCTATCTATCTATCTATCTATCTATCTATCACTAAAGTGTTCCCTATGCTGGGCACTCGTACCCTATTTCCCATGGACTGTAAACAGGTCTCGCTAACTAATAAATGAAGTTCTCTGGCATGTTCTTCCAACTGGTTGTACTTTTTCATGTCACTTTATTTCTCTTTAAAGAACACGATTTTCTTTTTTGTTTCATGATGTTTTTACAACTTCTGTAAACATTGCCATTTTTCTCTGTCCTTGTGGAATTTGTCTTTGACCTAGGGTTTGTTTGGAATGTGAAGTTTTTTTGTGACACCAAAAGCACACCCTTGCATTGTTTTCTCCCTAGCATGCTTTTTGGGGGGGGAACATGCGTGTGAGGCTGGGCATATTTCAGTGATGGTACTACAACTTCCTGACATATATGTAGGATGAAAACCTAGTAAGGAGAGAAAGAGAATGAAAGTTATAGCAATAAGAGGTGTTCTACTGTATACCATTTAGTGCAGCCTATGCGCTTGCCTCCACCACAGCACCAAGCAACTACACAAATGGTCCATCCTACTAGTGAGATCTGAGCCAGACCTTGATACTTTAGAGTCACATTTAATGCCATCAGTACCTGGGTTTGGATTGCTTCCCTTTGCTTATTGCATGCAAGTTAATCCTCTTTGTGCATCATCTCATTTTGTCCTAACTGGCAATACTCTGTTAATTTATTTTATTCTAGCCACATGTTGAGGTTTGGGGTCCATCCCCTATCCCCCTTATATCACATCTGTAAAAGTGAAAATGCTCTGTGGCCACATGGTGTCTATGGGCTGGGGACTCTAGGATTTGCACAGTCTTGGCACATGCTTCGCTATCTGTTGTTACGATAGGAGCTGTTAGGTTGCACAACAAGTTATAGGCTTTAGTCCCCATTATGCTCAGTAAAACAGCCATTTTTTTCTCATCACAGATATCATTGGCTGTTATGTGCTTTTTCAGTCCCTCAATAGAGGTGTCAAATCTGCCACTGAATTACCAAACACGTCCATTTTCCCCAAACATCAGTCCAACTTGACCCTTTTTCTGACCCCCTGGCAGGTTGCTCACAGACGTAGTGCTGCACACAGCAGTTTTAGTTTGATTTTGGTTTAGACTCTACAGCTGCACCATGCTTTTTTCTGTTCTCAAATTAGGTTTTTGCCCCTATTACCAAATGCTTTGTCCGTTCTTTCTAAACAATACCCATAAAGTGGGGAAGCTGCAGGGGCACAGTTGGTTTCCCAGTAGCTGTGATGTGTTAATTAGATACAAACCTTTAAGCCTTGGCTACCCATGGACTCTGCTGCAAGGTTTATGTGGCTTCTGCTGCAGGGCCAGAGGGCTCAGATGGTGCTAAAAAGCCTGTCACTGGCACAGGGTTGTCCAGCCTGTAGCTCCTGTGCCACAAGTGCAGGTGCCTTATATATGATAGAGTAAGGATTGTTGTGGGGCAGCAGGGATGCTAGCATTGCTAAAGTGGCTCTACGACCCTTATATACCCTCAGTTGAGCCTACAAAGAAGCAATGGGACCTGGTAGAAACTTGTGCTGTTGCTGTGGAAGGTGGTGTATATATGTTGTGGATTTCAAGCTGGTGCCACATCCTTGTGCCAACTGGACTGGCACATCCGCACAGGTGATGGCAAGAGGGAGAGGAAACAGCCTCCCTGTGGTGTTTTAAGTACAGGCTGAAGTACAGTCTGGCTCATCTTGGCACTAATGTTGCACTGAGAGGTTTTTGGGGGAATTTAGTAGTGTGTACTGGTGCATGCAGGTATTATGCAATGGGGCTATTTTCCAGCGTAGAAGGAAGTAGGGTTCATAAGGTAAAGCTGGGGTTTACAAAAGGTATAGTAAAAAAGCTTTTGCAAGGTTATCAGTCTTAGATGCATATTCTGACATCACCAGCACCTTCCAAAAAGTTTACAAAATCTTCGTTGTTGTCAATTCATTGCTGCTGCTAGCTTTGTCCTGAGCTGGAAAAGCAAATGCTTAAAAAAATGAAGACCTGTAGGAAATAATAGCTGGCTGTTTGCCCTAGACGTACTCTTGTTTTGTGTGGAAAGTAGAATCAGTTGCTTTATCTGAATGGTTTCATCATTACTTGCATGTGTGTGTGTGTGTGTGTATGATAGAGTAAGATAACCGAGTTTTTGTGAGTGGGTGTTCAATTTTGGCTAACAAGATCCTGTTTCACTTAGAATTAAAATAACAAGTGACAGCTGAGGGACTTAAAGATGTATCAAGTCTGGAATTTTTAATGATTACACCAGAACAGTAGGTGTATATATTGGACAGGCATATGTTATTTGAGGGGGAAACAATACATCAAGTCATATGAATATTTAGGGATATTAATACAAAATCGTATCAATTTCCTTGAAATAAATAGCACAAGATAAGAGATGGGAGTTGCAAGAAACACCATGTATATAAGAGGGATGCAATACAAAATAATTACTTCACTGTGATCCACCGATCATAGAATAAAAAGTCTCAGTAGACTTTTTTGGCAGGTTACCAGTTAGGGAAGGAATACACAAACCAGGCTATTTACTTACTGTTGATCTATATTTGAAACTGCTTTTGATATAATAGAAGAGTATCTCTAACAGTACTGAGGAAATCTCAAAAGGTTTGAAATAAACAGTTTCCCTACATTAACCACTTAAAAACAGTACATGAGACATGGAAATAAATACTTTTATTCTCAGAAAACCATTAAGCAATATAATCCAAGAAAATCCTTGTTTCTATATAGCTGCTTTAAAAACAATACTTTGAGCTCAATTTAGGCTTCCACACAGCCAGCATCACCACTTTTGCTTATGCTGCAGGACCTGATGCTCATCTCCCTCACTGGAGAGGCATTTGTCTTGTGTCACATTGCTTAACTGCATGTCATTAGGTGTGATGCTGTAAAAATTGTGTTGTCTAATACAGATGTTGCTTTTAAAAAAAGTGAAGAGGGATTAAACAAAAATGAAATCTAGTAAAATCTTACACTGGCTTTATTTATAAGATTTTCTTAATTTACCTTTCTCCTTGAAATTGAAGACATAATTGAAAAACTGCTTATGCATAAAAAGTAAAAATATTCAGCAGAGCAGTAGTTTTAGTATTTTTAAAAAACAAGACCTCCTTACAAACTCAATTACCTAATAGCAGCCATTCCAAGCTATTAGGTGGTAAATAGGTGTGCTGAAATTAAAAAAACCACATTGTTGAATGTTATAGCTGGAAGTGAATGGATCCCGAAAGAGTTGTGCTTTGGGTCTGTGACATTTAGAGTGTATAGTTACATATATATGATAGGAGAAAAGAGGATGTTGAAAAACCTATGTGTTTCTTGAATTCTTCAAGAAGTTGTCAGTGCTTGGTCATTAATTACTGTATAATTTGTATGATTTGGAATGACCCAAAATCTTATGATAACGACAATTTTGAACCTAGTGTGTTCAAAAGGACTGATATTACTTAAATATCCATGTCCTGTTGAATTTCCATTACAGCTGAGTACCTTTAATGTCTTTTGAAATTTTATTCCAAGTCTCTTTAGACTCTTCAGTCAGTTACTTCTTCCAGTCTGTGCCCTGTACTTCTGCCTGCAGAAGACAGGAGGAGCTTTGCCCTTGAACAAGATGTCTGTGACTGGGATCCAAGAAAATGGGTCCTCAGCTCTCATATTCCAGACTTGTGATTCTCAGCAAATGTCAAGACTGAGCAGAAGCGTTAACCATGTCGTGTGTGGTGTCATATAATCTAAGGTTTGTGTGAAAGGCAGAAGGCTGAAGTAATTTCAGTGGTCTTAGATGCTCTGCTTCTAGTTTGCTGATCAAGTCCTTTTTTTTTCACAGTGAGCAAAGCCCTGAGAATGTCACAGCAAGACTGAGTTTTCTTGTAACCTTTAGCAGATTGCATTTAGTTTTCACCTCCTACCTCTGGGTCTGCTGCTGCACCTCATATTGGGGTAGGGGTTTTTTTGAAAACTAGAAAATAGACTCTGCTTAAAAAACAGCTGCAGAGGGTATAGACTTCTTGTGTCCTGAATAATTTGAGTAACTTTTATAATCTGAGAAGAATAGATCTGCAATTTTACAGAATGACTACAATGGAGAAATACCGCTTTTGTGCTGCTTTTGTGGCTGTTGCAGGGTTGGCAGGCATCTGTGTACCCCTCCACAAGCCCCTGCTTTGGGACTTGCACTTTCTAGGTGCAGTTTTTATGCTTCTGCCTCTGTTGGCAATTTACTTTGTCTCTTATGCTGCCCATGGAGATATACACTATGGGTTTGTTCTTTGAATGAATGTTGCAATTGTGTTGGCAGGGATTTTCTGCTTTTCTTTTTTCTTACTTAATTTGTATAGACTACTTTCACAGAATCACAGAATCACCGGGTTGGAAGAGACCCACTGGATCATCGAGTCCAACCACTCCCACAAAACACTAAACCATGTCCCTCAGGACCTCGTCTACTCGTAACTTAAACACCTCCAGGGAAGGCGAATCAACCACCTCCCTGGGCAGCATATTCCAGTGCCTAATGANTTGTAAACCCATGTTGGCTGGGCCTGATCACCCGGTTCTCTTGCAAGTGCCTCATGATAGCACTCAAGATCACCTGCTCCATGACTTTCCCTGGCACAGAAGAAGCACCTGGGGCCAATGAGCCAGAGCACCTTTGTTGTGCCCTAAGGATTTTATCACCAAGGAAATGTTATTAATGAGCTGTCTCTTAAGTCTTCCACTCTGCCCTGGTTGATTGTCTCTGTAATTGGTAGGTGCACTCTTCTAGGAAGCCCTAAACATGCTATCAGCTCTTTTAAAAACGTTAATTAAGCAAGAATTTCTGTTATTGACTTGAACTTTATAGCTGCCCTTGACACTCTGAAGAGTTTATGCAGTGATCTAGATATTGTTTGTATATTGCGGTCTTACTTAATTACCTTTGACTCTAAGTTTCTAATGTACTACCTGTAAGCCTCGTAGAGGAATAATACAAATGGGATAATTTAATTCTGGTATCAGGCAGAGCTGAATGAGCTATTCAAAATGTTTACTCATGAGTTATTTGACTAAATTAATAAAATGTGAAAACAGCTTTACAGAAACAATATAAAAATTCAGCATAAACTTGGAAATCTCTGCTCGTGCTGTCCCCACTTCAAATGTAGTGAATGAGGAACACATGCATATTAAACAGCATACCGGAGACAGAGGGACAGAGGCAGCAGTGCTGTCATATTTGGTGTGTCTCTAACAAATGCTTAATCTTTTGGCAGCATTAATAGACTGCAAGGTGCTGCTTTTTTTTCCACATAAGTCAGAGTGATGGATGATGTGCCCAGGGCTGTTTCCATTCCCTCCTTCTATGTGATTTGTATAATTTTAGAAGCAACGAGTCACTTGGTTGTGAAAAGCATCTATCTTGACTTCAAAGGGTTAAAATGCCATTTCCTATGGACTTTTCTTCCTTTGTCATTAATAATGTCATGTCAGGGTGAAGTGCCATGGAGAGGACTGTGATGCCAGACTGTGCTCTTGTAGTTGCACATATGATGCAACTGTTGATTACTGAGAGGAGGGAGTATCTATATGGGAATTTACATGTATCATTCACAATGGGAAATGTAACTTTTATTTCTATGTCTTATGAAGCACTGTTCTCATTTAATATCTGCAAACTTTTCATCAACCCTGCTCATCACAGCTCTTGCCTGCACAGTGATTTCCTCTCAGCACATCTTTGAGCAGAACAAGTGCTACTGTTGCAGTCTGCTCACTGCTCTAAATTCCGTTGATTCTGTAACTTTTTCCCAGCATTTTCCCTATTGACTTCGGCTTCTACTTACCTTTAGGGAAAAAGATCCTATAAGGAAAGTTTGCTAGTGATTCTGCTGTTGCAGAAGTGGTTGCCCATCTGAATATTTCCCTTCTGTTTGTCTGCAGGAGTTTATTTACACATTTCCTTTGGATGGTTTTAGTGCAACTGAGTTTTATCATTGTTATTATGATTGTTCTGAATCCACATCAGCTATAGCCTTAGCTTTTTTCCTTTTATTTATTTGGCATTCCTTTTTTCGTCACACAACCATTACAGCACTTGATCAGACTCTCTCAGGAGAAGATGCAGAAAACCTAAAATGATTGATTATTCCAGATCATTTATGGTTGTCTTAACTGGGGACGTTAAGGCCATGTACTTAAAACCCAGAATGGTGTTTCAGTTCTGTTGAAACCAGTGTGAGAGGCTCCACAAACTCCAGTAAGGTCTGGATTTTTTTGGCAATTTGTTCTGGCTTTGGAGGTTAAGATAGTATTTTTTCCAGAAGACAGGTAGTACTATAGTTTGGAGACTTTGTAACTATAGATTTGAAGATCCAGTTCCCTCTATTCAGTCAATAATATTGTGTTGGTAGGTTACAGTTATCTTTCAGTAGAGTAACCTTCCTAGTGGTTATGACCTAATCTATTCTTCCTGAATGACATCCCATTGATTTTTGTCACTGCCATGCTCAGAAGTGCCTCTTTTGTTAAAGCCCTCTTTTACTGGCAGATTCCAACTCATCTGTTTTAGCTCTTGAACTTCTCATATTGGTATATAGGCCCTTTTATTGCTTCTATTTCTGGGCTTGTGCCTCCTCCCAACTCTTTAAAAGAAAAAATGAAAAATTCAAGGCCACTAATACTCGGCAAATATCCAGAAAATGCATCATCTGTTTTGGGGTGTCTTTCATGTAGATCGCTTGCAGGTATGTATTGTCATTGTCTTCACTAATCTCTTCTCAGAATTTTGGAAACTGTCCTGTTTGATCAACCCCTTAGTGAAGGCTGTTTTGCTGGTAAATACAAGAACTGGAGACGGGTTTATCTGTCAGAACCATCCTTCAGTTGGTGTAATCAGTTGCTACATGGCTCATCTTCAAGCTAATCAAACCTCATTTGATGTAAATTCCTTGTGTCTGGAGTCTAAATCCAAGATTTGATGAGAGTCAGGTCAGGGAAGATTGTCCGCAGTGCACCCAATTACCACACACTTTTTAGCTTGTTCACAGCCCTTGGTATTGTAGGGATGTGCGTGATTGATCTATTGTAGTTTCTTACATGTGAGGTGGTCCATGCAGGCATTTGTCCATACCGGCTTTTGTTGTCAGACTTTCCCTGCTGTCATCAGATATGATTTCACTTGGTGTGCTCAGTTATAGTGAAGGATGCTAGGTATTGAGATGTGTGTAAGCAGTGATTATTAAGTGGGATTATGTTTGACTCTTTAAAATCCAAAGATGTTTCCTTATGTTTGCCTCTTCCTTCCCAACTCCTCCATCTTCGTTAAATGTCCCTATTTCAGGAAACAGCAATTAGACAGGCTTATCTGGGAAGGCAACAAGTAAAGTGCTACTACATGTCTTTGGAATTCTAGGTCATGTGAAAGGACTGCCAGTCCTGTGGCAGCAGCTTGTGTTGTCATTATGCCTGGTCACGTGGTGGGGGATGCAAGGGCCACTTTCCTGTGGCAGCTGTCAGTACTCATCACATCCCACTCTGTGAAGAAACTGTGTGTCAGAGCACACAGGAGTGTTGTAAAGGGTCTTCAGAATTTTGGAGCACAGCTAACCTCAGGTGCTAGTGCTACCTGTAGCTGCAACAGTCTGGGTAATAGGGAAGTCCGTATTTCTTGCTGCTCTTCCCAAAAAGGGATTCCAGCTTATAAGAAAACCCTACTGTTGTCTTCAGCTGCTCCTTCTGTGTGTTCCCATTACAGTGAGACTCTGTCACTCAACAAACTGAAATACTGTAGTCTGATAATTGGATATAATCAGAGAAAAAATGAACAAGACTTTTTTTTCATAGAAGTTCCTAATGGAGAAATTGCATAGGCAAAAAATAACTGGGGGGTGAGGAGTGTTTGAATTTTTTTTTTGGCTGATATATTTTCTTATGTTCTTACCCTAGTTATGTCCTTAGACTATTATGACTGTGTTACCCATTTTATTGTAATAATACCTCCACTTCTGTATAGATAGATAAATTGTGGCAGCACCTTTTTCCTGAAGCTTAGCTCTCCCTGCCCAGGGACCAGGTTTGCCTGAAATGTTTGACATTATCCTGGAGAAGGTCTCTCCTTTTGTTTTTCCCTAGATTACTGCCTGAAAGATGATGTAAGGAAAACCTTGCGCATGCTTTCTACATGAAATAAAGAGTTTTTTCCTTATGAATTTTAATCTCCTGTATCTTACTTTTAATGGTTCTGTAGTGAGTTGGTTTAAATGTTGTAATTACAGGGCAGAACAGATGGCAAACCCTCTGTTTAAAGCGAAGTGTACTGAGTAACCCATAGTGCTTTGTATCTTGCTAACCAGAATTCAGAGTGAAGTGGTGCTCACTTTTTCCAACCTTTTTCCCAGAGCTTTACGTGGAAACAATGTTAACACAAACATTCACCAAATCTCACTTAACAGAAGCACTGTTTCTGCCACTATTTAATCCAACAAACCAAGTCTCCTTTGAAGTAGCAGGGAGGGATGTCAGGAAGTGTAAAATATCACAAGCAGAGGCATCCTGATGAGGTAGATACTATGAAGTGTCCAGTTGGCAGTGGGAGGGGGAAATACATCATTAGAAGTGAATACTTTGGCCAAAATATAAGACCAGCTTAGGACCTTTCAAAGATTCTTAAGTTGACAGTCTTTTTACAAAAAGGATGATCTGGATCTGTAATGAATTTGAGTCTATGATACAGTTACAGTTTGAGCACTTTGGGATCCTTGTATCTTTCAATGACACAGATTTTTTCATTCCTTTTGTGTTACTGTCTTCATTTGTTCCATGGAATAGGTGCAAGCAGGATTCCATTCCAGCTTTAGGTAAACTTATACTTCTCCCTGCTTTGACAAATTGCTAGGAAGTATCTATTAAAGAAATATTTGCTTTTAATATAATATTTGCTTTTAATCCTCCCACAGAGAAAGTGTAATAGAGCTGATTGGGTATTGGACACTGCAATACCTTGCCTTTGCTTTTTGGAAGAGGTGCCAGATGGACACTCATTTTAGAGATGTAGGCACAACCTTTTTCAGAGTAAGCAGGAACAAAGTAATGGGAGAAGGCAGTGGAAAAAGTGTAATGTAGTATACTTTGGTGTTGACTTTCTGAGATTCCTTTCCCTTATCACTGATTTAGAAGAGAGTTTATCTGATTGGCTGTAGTTCTAAACAGGTGTAGGCACTAGCTGACAGGTAGAAAGGATTACCAGAGATGCTCCTGTATTCAGAGTTTGCCTATTGGATAAAATAAAATTAAGGCCAGTTCAAAGCTCTCCTTTCTCTGCCTCTGGACTTTGTTTTGTACCTAGATGACATCTTGGATTAGCAACATAAGAATTGTGACTTTTTTTTTTTTGAGGAAGGGGAGGGAAGCAAGGGGAAAAGGTAGCAGCATTTCATCTGACATTCATGCAGCTGTAAGAACTGTGTTTTGTCAGCTGCTCTGTGATCTCCACTCATTTTACATAACAACAGATTTTCAGCTTCAGAGAAGCTAGGGGAGCAGAAGAATGTTTCAATGATTAATATTGCTGCTGGGCACCAGGATATCAGGTTGCTGCTGCAAAATAGATTTTTAGAAAAAAAAAAAAGAAAAAAAAAAGGAGATTGAGCCCAGTTTTGTGCTGGATGCCCACCTAAAGGAGAGAAAGCCAGGTTCTTAAAGGTGTTGAGGAACTAAAATATAAAGTAGATATCCTTGTATCTATTTATATCTATAGGCACATAATTATTTTCACATATGCAACTTTTTTCACTTTTGAAAGATGCTTGTTATCCAGTAGTTATTACAGACTTAAGTAATACTTCTGACTTCAAAGAAATCTGTTTCTTTTTTATGGTGAGGAATCAGCAAGAAAAAAATCCCTGTTATTTTAGAAGAAGGAAAAAAATTCTCTGATCTGGGCAAAGAATGAGAGGAGCCAAATGTGTAATATGCACAGCTGTAGTGGTCTTGAAAACAGTGATGCTCTGCTCTGAATTAGGTGTGAGGGCTCTTGTGCACAATGTGAGAGAAATCATGATGCCGATTTAAAAAGGCTTCTTGCAGGAGTTACCACCTGTGTTTTCAGTGTTTGTCTGTGACGGTGGAGATGACCAAGAGATGGAAGTGGACTTGCATGCTCAATCCTTCTTCCAGTAACAGCATATTTTCTGCAGTATGAAGTGGTTAAAGAAGTTGGAAGTGACTTTTATTGATGTCTTCTATTTTTTAGCAAATAATCAGAACCAATTTATTCTCCGTGATAGGATTGTGTATAAGAAAGCAGAGGAGAGGCAGCCTAGGGGGATGTGAAGCATCTTACTAAGGATGTGTCCCCTGATATCCCAAATGTAATTTATTAAGTGTTTGTGGTGGTATTTCTATTTCTTTAATTTCATTTTGTTAAGGCTCTGCTACTGATCTGGATGCTGTTAGGATCAGAAGTATCGTAGGCTACCAGAGTGTAATTATGTCTGTAGCACATAAGAGTTTTCTGTGACACTGTTCTCTACAGACTGCTGTTCTGGGGTAGGTGGTTTGATTTCCAGGACAGGAACTCTCCTATAAAGGTGACAAACACAAATGACTCTTCAAGGTGTTTATGAAGGAGTATGATGCCTTCCAATTACTTAATTAACCAGTGAACACCTGTAGAAACCCTGGTGTTTTCAGCCACTGGGAAGCTATTTATGGACAGGAGAAAGAAAATTGCTTATACTGTAGTTTTGCACAGACCTAGAAGGTGTGGGTTTGTGTCTCTTTCTAGAGGAAAGATACTGTTTTCTGCTTTAAGTTCATTAAACTTCATTACACACTGTAATTACTGTGTTTCTTCTGTGAGAGTTGTCTTCTGAGCTCTAGTGCAGTCTTTGGTACCACTGACCTAATCCAAAAAGGATAAGAGATAATCCAACATCATCTTTGTCTTTGTTGCTTCCCACTAATCATGAAGGCCAAGTTCAGTCTCTGGTTAAAGATTGAGCTTGAAGATGATTTCTCTGGGAATCTAGCCATTGCAAAGAATTGATTTTATCTGCCCTTCCAGAACCCTGGGCTTTTCCTAGGTGCAGGCATCCTTCAACCCTGGCAGAACTCCTCCCCTTCCTTCTCTCTGGCCTCACTTCTCATTGTGAAACTCGTAGTTTCTATGATAAATAATGCTGCCCACATGCTTGAATTTTCCCCTGTCCGTCTAATAAGCAATCACTTAGTGCTGCTGCCTACAGAAATCAATAGGTGACGTGCAGCAGCCCTCTTCAGGTGAAGGCAGCTGTGAATACAGATGAGGAGAAATACAGATGAGGAAAGCAAGTGTCTTGGTATGAAGAGGATTTACAGACCACATTGATGTGGCTAGGAAAGAAATGGCTTAGGAGAGTGTGCTCTGCAGGGTGAAAAGATGGGGTTGTGGATTCCAGTGTTAAGGGCTAAACAAATAAGGCTATATAGATTTGAGTATGTAACCACCTAGTGTCTGACACTCAATATTTTATTTAATTATTGCAGAGGACTTGGCTTCAGTCTTCTGGGATACGAGTGTATGTGAAGGTATGGGTTTGGGTAAGGATTCAGGGGCAAGCACTGGAATGAATTCAAGAGGCTCTCAGTGCTTTCTTTTTTTTAATATAGCTGGCATGGTGTCTGTGGATGTGAACCTTGGAGAGTACAACTCTGCTCCTGGCATTATACACAAGTTCAGGTCCTAGGTGATTGTAATGGCCTGTTCTGACCTTTAAAAATAAATCTGTATAACTGTTTCTAATACTGGCCAGCTAGTATAGAAGGGAAGGGGAGCTGGAAAGCATGTTCCATTCTGATAGAATTGTTTCTGTTGATACTTTGATGCCATTGGATTATTTCCATCTGGTTGGATATTTTTTATTGTTGTAGTGGAAAAAAACTTTCAATCTCCACATAAAGATGTGTTCAAGCATTCGATTTTTAACTCACACACTAATTCCCCTATTACTCTGAACTAACCCTGTCATGTTTGATACTGTTGGATTTTCTTTTCCCAATACTTTTTCTGCCCTCTCCTCTCTAAGCCTTTTCCTCTCTACTTATCCTGGTGTAAAACTTTATTTTCCCCTTAGATCATTATTGACTCTCTTGCAGTGAGGTGATTTACAGCACTTTGCAGTGAATATGCTATATAAAAATTAATTGCATTCTGTTCTACAGTCTGAGTTATGTGGGTTGTTTTTGTTTATTTCCAACTTTGCATTCTTCCTTCACCTTCTAACCTATTCTATTGTACAAAAATGAACACTAGTGTGAGTGCATTTTATCCAGTCCAGATAAGATCTTGTGGATTCTAGCAAACTATTTCTTTGCACAGTGGATTGATTTTGTTCTTGTCTCCTGTTTTTTTTCTTTTTTTTTTCTTGACTTAGGTATCAATCTAATCTGGTCTAGCTTTTCTGGTACTCTATTCAGTTTTTCTTTGGTTTTCTGATTAGATCTGACCGGGCCATTGTTCTACAGTGACACACCGTGATTTCTTACTCCTTTTTTGATTTTTATTTTTCCCTTCTTGAGATGCAACATAATTTCCTGTGAGGTCTTCACAAGTGGTTGCCATGCTGTTGACCAATAATTCAGTAGGAAATAAGAATGCCTTGGGGCTTCTTTAATGCATATTTTAACCAACACGAAGTCTCATGACACATGAAGAATTTCACTAAAAATTCATTGGCTGTATCATAGATTTTGATTTATTCTTGTTGGTTAGAGAGATTGGCATGTAAATATTTTCAAGTCCCTTGAAAGCACTTTTCCTCTGTGATATTGTCAAAGGATGTACTTTGTGTTACCTTGCAGTAAGCGGAAGCCGTTGGGACTGCTCTGTCAGATTACACAGGCTCTTTAAAGACTATAGTGCATAGTTTAAATGCATGGGCTTCTATCCTTTACCTGGCTGTGCAGTTTCAATGGGGAAGATCACAATGACTGTATTTTACTTTATGCCCAACACTATTCATTGCAGAGCTTCTCTGAGCAGCAATTCAATAGCATAAGGCACCTAGAGCAGAAGTGTTTCCTATTCCTTTGGCCATGCCTGACTTTCAGGTGGCAAACCAGCAGATCGTTTTAAAATACCATCCTATCTGTTTCCTTTATTACACTTCTTTTTTTCTTTTTTTGTGTTGTACTTTAATCGGTGGTTTTTATTCTTGGTTTGTCCTCAAGTACTACTGTAGTGATCCTGTTTATTAGGAATAAAAAGATCTCAAAGCTAAGTGTCATCAAAAGCCAGTTAAAGTAACTGGAATGAAGCTGTCTTAATTAGCTATAGAGCAGGCCATTCTCCAAGGCTACCTATCTACAAAATAACAAGTGGTAGGGGAAAGCCCTTGCAGGTTTTGTTCTTTTCTCTCTTCTTTGCAAGTGTATACCTGTCCCCAGTTGTCTGTATTCTCATTGCCTCTTCTTTCCCAGGGGAGGTTTAGATTGGACATTAGGAAAAAAAAATCACAGAAAGAGTCATTGGGCACTGGAACAGGCTGCCCAGGGAAGTGGTTGAGTCACCTTCCCTGGACGTGTTTAAGGCACGGGTGGACGAGGTGCTAAGGGGCATGGTTTAGTGTTTGATAGGAATGGTTGGACTCGATGATCCGGTTTGTCTCTTCTAACCTGGCTATTCTATGATTCTATGATTCTATTTACAAACTTGCAGGAGGTGTTTTGCTTTTCTTGCCATCTCTGCTGAAACCCTGCAAATAAGGCAATGTAAACCACTTCATTCTTTTTCCTTTATTTGTCTGTTCCCAAGTGTGCAGTGAATACTTCAAAGACAATTGTTTTACTTTATTTAATTGATTGTTCATATTTTCTAGAACTGCTGGAACAGGTACATTAAGGTTTTGATCCGGCAAATCAATAAAACTAGTTGTGTGTTTGCACACTTCCATAGAAGTGTCTGGTGAGAAAGCATCTTCTCTGCCAGCAGGAAGGCAGGTTTCTGTTTCCTACATGGAAATCTCAAGGAAGATATTTTGGAACCTAATGTTACACCAGTGATTTCAAGCATCTTATTCAAATGCTTCAGTGGATGCACAATTACACATAGCTTTGAGATTGTGTACACCTTTTAGTGCTTCCCATTATGACAGTACAGTTCTCCTAAATAATGAAAAAAAGGCATGAGTGGGCATTTGGGGATCTTTACCAACTACTGAAGACCATATGATCTTGTTTTAAATGCAGTAGATTACATTTTAATACCAGGCACTTTTTGGAGTGGCATTATTACAGGAGTAAGCTCATTTGGTGGAGGTATACATTTTGATGATTCCAGTGGGATGACGTTTTTGTCCTCTCTGACTATTTTGCTTACAAAATTGTATTCCTAATGGCTTTGTCATCAGAATTTGGCTAAGGAGTTGTTAGAAATTTGTAAGGCAGAAAGAAGATCCAGTTGCTCTGAGAGTGCTTTATTACTTGAATGAGGGGACTGAGTTTGCTGACGATACAAAACTGGAAGAAGTAGCTGATACTGCCATTCAGCGAGACCTGGACAGGCTGGAAAGTTGGATGGAGAGGAACCCAATGAAGTTCAACAAGGGCAAGTGTAGGGTTCTGCTCTTCAGAAGGAATAACCCCTTGCACCATTGTAGGTTAAGGGCTGACTGGCTGGAAAGCAACTCTGTGGAGAAGGACCAGGGAGTCCTAGTAGATAGCAAGTTAACCATAAACCAGCAATGGGCCCTTGTAACCAAGAAGGACAGTGATATATTTTTCAGAGTCAAGTCCTGTTATTTTTAATCAGCCTCAAGCAATAAATTACTTGTCAGTGTAAAGCAAAGTTTTTGATCCTCCCAAAGCATGCTGTGTGGTTTTTTTATGTGTGAGAGTGGAAAAACAGAACTCCAGGTGAACATCCTCCAGAGGCTGGCAAGTTTCTGTTGTTGATAGCAAATTGCCTGTTCTCATAAATGTTTTGCCTTTATCAGAGTTAAAACACATTTCCAGTATTTCATGTGCTGACCTTGTAGTATGTATATATGCAATCTCTGCATTGTCTGGATTGTCATCACTGACTGGATCCTTAAGAAAAAGAATTTGAGAAAAAGCATTTGGTTGACATCAATAAGCGGGAGTGTACAGTCTTATAGTGCTGCCTCTTGCAGTGTCTTTGGCTGCATAAAATAGCTACCATGTGATAATATCACATAAGAAGAGTTTTCT
This sequence comes from Piaya cayana, assembly GCA_013389865.1. Classification (NCBI taxonomy): domain Eukaryota; kingdom Metazoa; phylum Chordata; class Aves; order Cuculiformes; family Coccyzidae; genus Piaya; species Piaya cayana. The sequence goes on from WAAB01024205.1 coordinate 19,311, forward strand.
ACTTGCAGCTCTCACCATTTCCAACACTTGAAATTGTTCAGATTGGGCAAAACACTGTTGTAGATGATGTAGAAAACAGCTGAATTAAACCAGAACTTTCTAAAAATGCATTCAATATGTCACCCAAAATCTACTTCACTTTAGTGACTGCAGGGGGTAACAGCATCCCTAACAGAAATGGGGGGAAAAGCCTTGTAAGTTTTTGGACTAGCAGGTTTAAAAGCATTGACCTGTAGGAGGTTATGGTGACATACAACCATAGAAGGCACCGAGCAAGAAGCTGGTTGTACCAGGGCACTGTGGACCACTGTCTAGTATTTCAGCTGAAGGAGGCAGGATGATGAAGACCTTTTTCACATGAAAAGAACAAGCCTCAGCTAACTACTTTGAAACAAGAAATTATGTTGCTTTCACAGACTTATTGGTGGAATCTAATTAAACTACAGCAGAAGAGGAACTGAACAGTTCCCCTTAAGTGGATTTGTTTTCTGGCAATTTGATATGAAATCGGGGGACTAGGAACAAATGATGAGTTTAGGAACTACAAAATATGTGGTACAGACTTCTGGCATCACTGACAATTCCTCTACCTTTATTTTCCCTGTCACTCTCTAATTAATGAACTAAGCTAGTATTAAAGCAAGCTTAACAAGCTTTTGCTTTTTAAATTGCAAGTGTCCTAATATGCCTCTCTTGTTATTATTAAATTTTAAAAACTCGTTTTTGATGCTACTTTTTTGTTCCTATTGAGTATGCCTTTAGTCCTTCCAGCAAAGATGCAGTCACACAGAATCACAGAATGACCTGACTTAGAAGGGGCCAAGATCATCAAGTTCAACTCCTGTCCCTGCATAGGACAACCCCAACATTTACACCATGTGTCTGAGTGCGTTGTCCAAAAGCTTCTTCAATATTGTTAGGTCTGGCACCATGACTACTTCTCTTGGAAACTGTTCAGTGCTTCACCACCCTCTGACTGAGAACCTTTTCCTAATATACAACCTAAACCACCCCAGTACATCTTCCTGCCATTCCCTCTGATCCTATCCCTGGTCACCAGAGAGGAGATCAGCGCCTACTACTTCTCCTGCCCTGTGAGGAAGCAGTAAACTGCTAGGAGGTCATCATCAGTATTGAATACAGAGGTGAAAAAAGCATCAAATGCCTCTGTTTTGTCTATATCTCTGTTTATGAGGTGTCCATGCTTATCAAGTAACAGGCCAGGGTTATTTCTGGCTTACCTTTTGTTATTGACATATTGTAAAAAGCCTTTTTGATTGTTCTTCACAGTGATGACCAGCTTCAACTCTAATTGAGATATGGCTGCATACATTTCTGCACAGCAGTGGTGAACAGCATCCCCATAGCCCTCCCATGTCACTCATACTTATTTCCACTGGCCATACACTATCCTTTTGTGGCTCAGTTCGAGTAGAAGATCCCTGCTCAGCCAGGCTGGCCTTCTGTCTTGCCTGCTTGACTTCTGACATCCAAGAATTGCCTGGTCCTGTGCTCTTGGGAGGAGACTCTCTCTGTTACCAGCTTCCAAATCATAAGAATACAGGACATTCCTAGGCAATGAGAGGTCAGAAGAAATGCAATCAAATTCAGAAATCTACTTTAGAGGCAAGATGGTCTGTGATATTCAATGCTGCATTGAAGTTGCTGAAATTCCTGAAAGGAGGTCAAAATTTCATGTCTATTGGCAATATTTGTAATTGAGCTGCTGAAAATAGTGGTGAGAGTAAGCCTGAAGTTTATCTTCCTTGAAAGCTATCTCACACTTCTTGGCTGTAAGAATGCTGGGGTCGCATTCAACTGGCATTTCCATCCAACTGAAAAGAGTTTTATTGATGAATATTGATATTATTGAGGTCCAAAGACATTTTTGTGTGTGGAGAACTTGCCCCACCTTTGATCAAACTATGTGAAGTTTGGGACAGAATGATGTCAACTCAGAAGGGAAATATTTTGAGATGACCATGGATGATTTTCTTAATATGATAAACAAAGAGAGTTACAGGCACAGTCTTGTTTATTTTTGGTTAGACCTTGTACTGTAGGCAGCATGAGTTCAAAACCAAGAAAATTTGGAATAAAACCTATTGCAGGCTATGAAACATAAAGACACTTCAGACTCAGGAAGCATCCAAGAGCTGGAGCTGGAGCCGGAGGCAGGGCTCTGAGCAACATTTCCTGTATGCTGCCTCTCTCCTTACACTTTCCTCTGGCATAAGGTGTGGTTGGAGGTTCACCTCTGTTCTGGATGGAAGTTTTTTCTGACTTGATGCAACCATTTTTGAGTAAAATATTGGGCTTTCACCTCTTGAGAAAGAGGCTGTGTAAAAACATCTCCATTCAGGCACAAAAAAAAAAAAGATTTCAAAAACCCCTTTGCACTTCAGGCCATAAAATGCCAGATTTCAGAGCATTAATTGTAAAGAATATAACCTTGCTCTGTGTCTGGCTTCAGGAACGTGGGTTAGCTTGTAGATAAGGCATTATTTGCTGCAGGCATGAGGATTAGAATTTAGTTATTATTTGAGCAAAAAAAATTGACTCACTTTATGCCAAGTGACTGCATTAGGTGAGTGATGCCATCTTATTTTTTGATATGAGTGTAAGTGTAAATCCATCAAAATATGATTCTACATGATAGAGCTTAATTATTTCAGAGAGAAGTCATTACAGGTGATCAAGTAAATAGAATATATTTGGGAAGAAAAAAGCCCTTGAACTTGAATAATTATTTAGCTGATGGCTTAGCGCACGTAGGCAGAGGAGTGGTTATCCTGTCAAGCTTCCTATGTAACTGTCAGAGTGTTTTCTATTCCACAGTATACATATTTATACAGTGAGATTGAAGACTTAAATGTGAAGCTATTGCTGGCTGTGATGTGCGTGTGCTCTCTGATGACAGGAGTATCTTTTGAAATAGAAAAGCAATTTCTTTAAAATAGACAAAGCACAAACTTGTTTTTTTCTTACACCTTTAGGCAAACACCAAACAGGAGAGATGGAAAGCAGAGAGGGAGGGTCACTTTATCTCTTGTTGGGAGAGTTCAAAGCTCTGTTAAGCCTGGCTTGCCCTTGGGCTAATGGAGTTTTCCTGCATAGCATCAGCAGCCAATATGCTGAGGAGAGGCTCAAGGTTCCTGGTTCTTTCAAATTTCACTTTTCAAGAAGGGCATGGTGGAAGAAGGCGTTTCAGGCATTCCTGGGCATTTTGTCTTGGGCTTTGTTTGTTGGCCTTTCACTCCACCTTGTGGGTTATGCCTGCTCTCTGAAGTACCTGCTTGTGTCAGAAGCAGATCCCACACATGGAGCAGATTAGTTTAGAGCTGGTTCTTTTGTGCACTGCAGCATCACTAAGGTGTCTCAGCTGGAATATGTTGTGAAACATACAGCACAAATAGGAAAAGAATTTCTGCCCAGAAAAAATGTAAAATGGCAAGAAAAATGAAGAAAAGGGATTTCCCTCGCAGATAAATCACCCCTGTCAGGTTAAATAACTTGCCTAATTATGCCAGAGTACATCCCAAAGTCTGCTTTAATACAAAATTTGAGTGTGGTGAAAAGGAAGTGCTTGTTTCATGTTTACTGTTGGGTATAGGGTGGAGGCAATGTAACTGCACTACAGCTCAATTGCTTACATTAGAAACCTAAGCACCAACAGTGTTTGGCCTGGCACCTCTTGTTGCATCATTTTTCTGCATATTCCTACGTCACTTGACAGGTTTATGACTTACAGCCTTCACTTAGAAGAACCTATAGGAAGAACCAGTAGGAAGGGTTGTGAATGTGAACTGAGGGTTGTCAGCTGGTTTGAGTTTACAGTCTTCTTGATGTTTGCCTAGGAACAGCCACTCTGGCCTCAAACTTTGCAGAACACTTAAATTCATAGAGAAAAATACACAAATGAGGAAAAAAAAAGAAGTATCTGCACATCCACAAATAAAGTCAATGATGATCATTAGTAATAACAATTCAGCTCTGAATGTGCTGTGACACTGGCAACCCCTTAGTCTCCAACCTGGATGAGAGTGGATTGGAAGGCATGGACTGCACTGTGGGGTGGCAGTGTCAGCAATCTGCTGTGTTGCTGCCTGGACAGTGTGGCTCTGAAAAAGCAGCCTTAGAGGCAAATACACTGAGTCCAAATCAGCCTTCAGCCAGTTTTCCACCTTGCACTGTGTCCTGTTATGGCAGGGTTGTTTTTATCTGTGATATTTGTGTTTATTGACTTTCTGTACAGATACTTAGATATTGGTACAGTCTCCCTTCAGTGCTGTTACCACTGACGAGTTGTGTGCTATATTTCAAAGATTTCTACAGCCAGAGAGTATATATTTTGAAGTGTGATTTTGATCAGGGAAGCAACTAAGTAAAAATAACTCCATCCTTATTCCGTAAGGTTTCTATAGTGTATTTTCAAGACATTTGGTTATTTTGACAAATACATGTCTTTAAGGTGCTTCATTTTTCAGAACCTGTAAAACTATGGCAGAGTTTTGTCCCAGTTTAGTCCCCCATGGAAAGGTCAGTAGCTAAAACTGGACAGGTTTTAATCCCAATTCCTTCCCCACCCCGTTGCCAGGAAAGGAAAGTGGGAAGGGAGAGACTTGCGGGTTGGAAAATAACAGGAAAACAGCTTTAGTGCAACAACAATAATAAAAAGATAAAAACATTGATAAGAAGATAATAAAATATATACAAGTATACAAACCGCCCCCCCATTTCCTCAGAATCACCCAGGAAGGTCCCAGACTGGACCAGCAGGTGGGCACTGGACTCAGGAACTGAATCTGGGAATGGGATTCAGGAACACATGGGTAGGTTTGGGGCAGAGAGGTATACAAAGTCCTCTCTGAGCTCCAGCTACCGAAGAAGAGAACCTGAGACTTTTGTGATCCCTAAGCTCTTATACGGAGTATGATGTGTATGATGTGGAATACTTTACTGTCCAGGCTGGGTCACCTCTCCTGTTCACCCCCCAGCAAGCTCGACTACCCCCTTCACCAGCACCAAAGTGCTGTAAAAATGGGTGTGGAAAGGAGCTGGTTTTTACTGATAATTCCAGAGAGTCTTTTCCAGTTTAGTACTGTTTGTTTTAAGATGAAAGTTAACTTAATGGCAAAACAAGAATAGCTTCAGATATGTGTGATGCCAATCAATTTATGTTTTGATGGTTTCTAAAGACTGGAGTCAAAGACTAAGGTCTCCTCAGACCAGGTTTTCTACACCTTTAACAGAAAATCAGTCCTTAACTCAAAACAGAATGTCAGAGGACAACCAACCAAACACAATGACAAACAGATGGGAGGGCTTAGCATAGTAAACAATGCAGTGATTTTATTGTAATGCTCAGTAATTACGCCCAGGTAAAAAAGTAATGGGATGGTGAACTTTTATTTTCTGCTTGAAAGTGATTGAACTGTTTCCTGCTGTTCTCTGCTGTGTGTGTGCAGGAGTGTATGTATTTTCAGATGTGTTACAAGTCATTATTAGTGAACATATAAAAAGTCTGTTATCATTGGGAGAGGAGTGAAATACTTAGAGTGATCCAGAAATAATTGCTGCCTACTCTGGATGAAACCTTCTTTTTGTGGTCACGTTTGGTGGTGTGATCTGCCAAGAGTGATGTTCTGCTCAGGAGGCAGCAGATCCAAGAAGGGGAATCTGTCCAGTAATTGAGGCCAGGCAAGTGACCGACTGCAATTAAAAGTTGCTGTTAACTCCACAGACAGCAGGGCAGATGGCACTGAAGTTTATGAGATCAAGTATTAGGCTCTGGTGGAGAGAAGCATGTTAAACATGTCAGTCAGTCAGAACTTGGAAAGTCCCCATTTGTTTACTTGAATAATCAGAGCATATTCTTCCAGTGCTGACAAGTTGAAGGTTTGTCATCTTTTCCTCCAATGAGTGTAAAATACATAGTGGAAGCAAATGAAGAGGACATATTTTTATAGAGAAAGTGAAAGTACATTGATATTCCCTTTGATATTATTGGCTGTGGGATGAATCCCTTTATGTCTCCGTGCTCTGCTGTTGATCCAGCAAAGCCTGACCCTAGAAACCCAAGTTCCTGCATTTAGTTCCTTAGTTCCTTGGAAGTAAGGTTGACCTGCACCAGGTTAGAGTCCCTAAAGATCTGCTCCACAGTTTCTTTGTCTATGCAAAATCTGCTACTTGTAGCTGCGTGCTGGATGAGCATTTTTTGAATAAGGGAAGGCTGTTATTTTCTGTTTCTAGTTGTATTATTGTACAGCTGGCTAATGAGTCTTAGCTCATGCAGTTATTATAAGAGACCTGCACAGTTGGAACCTCTGTCAGCTGCTAAGCTACTACTTTTGACAAAAATGAGTGTTTTCTACAGTTCTTCAAAATCTTAGAGACATCATGGGTTCTCTAAGGAAGCCCCAAGGTCTTCAAGGTGTGAGTAGTTTTCTCTGTCAGAAGACTGTCTCTTGACTTAAGGTAGCTGACTGCCTCCCTACCAGCTCCTTACAAGCCAGAGAAGAGCAAGTGTTACAGATGAGATGCAGCACAGAAACTTCACAGGACTAAGTCATTTGAGAATTTCCTTTTAGTGCTAAAATCATGTCTGAAGTGTACTAGAGGTTTTCTTTCTCACCTTCTGCCTTGTGAATGTCTATTTTATCTGCTCTTTTCAGTACACAGCTTGGGCTTGTTTTGTTCGTGTAATGAGTAAATTCAAGATATGTCACCTTTCACATGAATGTTGGGGTGACGTGAGGACTGGCTGTGCTCCTTAAGAGATGAGAGTCTGGCACCTGAGTACAGTAGCATGGCAGGAAGGGCAGGGTCTGGCTGGCCAGCGTGCATCTCCACTTCACCCTAGTGGAGCAGGCAGGGCCAGGCTGAGGATGGCAGTCAGGGTCAGCTGAGAGTCTGGATTATTAAACACATCTGTGTTTAATGAAGCTGGTCCAAAGTCAAGCTGAGAACGCAAGTCAGGGTCAGGACCACATGTAGTGACACCAGGCAAGTCTACAGTGGTGAGTGAGGCAGGTCTGAGGTCAAACTGGGAAGTCAGTACACAGAGCAGTGTCCTGATGAAGAAGGTCCATTACCAGACATAGGCAGGGCCTGGAGCTGGAGATAGGCACATCTCTATGATAGCTGAGGCAGTGACTGAAGGCTCAGAGCTGAGCTTACCATGAGCCCCTGAGGTAGAAGGAGTGGAGGAAGGCCCTAGGGGAGTCAAGATCACTTAGATCTTGGCCTTGAACTTCAATTGCAGTAATTTGTGTTAGAAAAGCTGAATTTCTTGCTCTCTGCATCTCTGTCTAGGAAGAAGAAAAGTTAGAAGCAAATTATGGGACTTCTGTAATTGGTACAAACTCCACAGTGGTGTAGATGAGAGGCAAATGCTACTCAGTTTGGGGAAGGGATCCCTTACATAGCTTATGATCTGGCCACATCAGGGAACTGGAAGAGCTCCGCTGGCTGAAATGGACCTTGCATTGTCAACTGGAAGTTGATATAAGTAAGCTGCTGCTTCTTTCATAGGGAAAAAAGTGGTTAGAAAACCTTTTTGATTTCTTTCTATAGTTGGGATAATCGGACTGACAGTGCTGTTGTCCAGCCAGTTGGTGTTTCAGCCTAGCTTTGGCATGCCTTCACAGACTGCTGCAGCAGGAGTTTAGGTTGTTCCTATATTTCCATTCATACTTCCCTCAAATGAGTAGTTCAGGCTCTGCACTAGCAGCAGAAGCGGCATTTCTGTGGTTCTCTCTAGGGAATTTGGTAGGCTGAATGGAAGTGTACATGTGTGCTGCCTGCTTGGGGACCTTCAGTAGTTGCATGTTACTTCAAATGCTGATGAGTTTTTGACTGACTTTGAAGAGCTGGTGGCTTTAGCTTGATTTTTTTAGAGCCATTCAGTATCATCATCCTTTTCAATCTCTAAGAAAGGGAAAACATGAACTCTAGATAAGTGGTGTGTGACAGAGATAAATCAGCTTTAGGTTGCCTGATTTCCTTTCATAAAGTAGCTGCTTTGGCATAATTTTTTCAAAGAATCTTGGAGGGGACTGAGAAAGCAGGCACTATACCACACTGTTTCTGTAGCACAGAGACATATTGCTGATGTGCATTTTGGTTTGCATTGCTCAGGAGCTGTCTGCACAGGTTTTACAAGCCTCAGATGAAAGTAAACTGCAGTCAAACAGATAACTTTGAAAGAGTTGGTCAGCAGCAACTTCCTTTGTGCTACCTGCAAGCCCATGGCTGGACTACATTCACCACTCTTCATTCTTAAACAAGTTACTTTTTCTGGTGTCCCCCAACAGATCTCATTTGCCTTCAGTGGTTTGTTTGGATGTGATTCAAGGGGCAGTGGGCTAATAGAGGAGCTTAGGGAAGAGTGTGAGCCTGTGAGCTTCTGATCTTCGATGCTTTTTGCAATCTATCCTTGGGGTTACTAAGACAAACCCCTGCTCCCCTGCCCCCTTTCTTTTTTAATGTAGAGACTTGTCAGCTAGAAATGTGAGCTGAACCAGTAGTTCATCTCACATAGTATGTACTTTACAGCAGTTGGTGTGCTAACTCTCTGAGCCTGGTGGCGGAAGCCCAAACCCCCTCCATCTGAATCAAAGGAGGAGGGAGGAAAACCAAAGACAAGTGTCTGCTGACATCCAGTATGGAGATGGAGAAGGATGAAACTAAGTAGGATCCATAGTGGATCTAAAAGATGTTTTCTTTTGTTTTACAAATACTTTTTTTAAAACAAAAATTAAGTGTGCAGTGAAGTCCACAGTGCGTTAGCTCTAACCTGATAATGAGTAATGCTTGGCAGTGCAGTTGTGGTACAGGTACAGTCAGAGGTCAGGTTGCCGTAGGAATTTCTATTCCAAGTCTAATTTAGCTATTCATAGGGAATAAAGGGCTGGACACCCTTCCTTTTAAGCTGCAGTTTAAAAATAAAATGTCTCTTAAAGAGGGATATCCTTGAGTAAGAACTGTACTTGCACCATCCCTATTCCTTCAGGGCCTTCAGATCATTCTGGTTTAACTGCATAATTCTGCCATAGTCCCCTGCTTTTATCATTGGTCAATGCTTTTACTGGTTAACCAGATTTAATACTTAAATTGCCCTGTTCAAGATAGCAAGGAAGCTCTGCATCTTTGCAAAGCATCATGGGAAAGTTTGTCTCTCTGAACCAAGGTGGAATCAGCACTTTTTTGTTTTGTTGATTACATCAGAAGAAAATCCCAAGGAGAGCACCTTTTACTTTACCTACTCAGTGAGGCAGTAAAAGTTCTTGGGATATGACCGGGTATCCTAAAACGCAGAGAGTCAGACAGTAATGTTTTTAAAGTTTCTAAAATATAAGGTTATGTTGAAATTATTTGCACAGAACATGATTTGAGTGGTTTCAGGAGGAGGTGTTACTCAGTTTTGCAAAGCCCAAGATACCTTGTACTTGTGAAAGGCTGTAGTGACACAGACTATAATAGGCAGGTGTTTGCTCTTTTGGAGTGACAGCTAGGGCTTATCAGCAGAAATACATTATCTTTTGGGAGAGGTTCTTTAATACTTCAGATGCATCCCAAACCACACTTTAGATACCAGCTAGCGTGTGTAGCTTTTCCTGCCTTATAGCATGTGCTGTTTGAATTGAATGCAGAATCTTTGGCTAGATGTATGGCAATGTTTTTCTGCTCACAGCAGCAATATTGCTGTTTCTTGGGAAAATAACTCTCCCTTCAAACATTTGCTCCTGAGAAGGATGCTTGAGGCACTTTTTAACACCTCGTATTTGGGAATGGCAGTTATACTGCTGGAGCTCTGTTATTTTCTTTGTAGTGTGGATCCATTTTTTAAAAGGAAAAGAAAAAGGAAAAACTATAGCTGTTACCAATTCTACTTGCAAAGCCTGAGAGATCAAAACTGTGTGCTTCTGTTGATGGTGTGCCAGAGGGGAGAGCTTCAGCCCAGAAACATCTTGAGAAGCCTGAAGGTGGTCTCCCCTTAACAAGAAATGCAAAATTCTGCTTTTGCAGTAGAGTAGTCCTGTGTATCTGTACAGGTTGGGGGCCAAATGGCTGAGTAGCAATCCTATGAAGGCCTTGCAAGTTATGAGGGACACCAAAGTGATCGTTGACCAACAGTGCACTCTGTATGTGGATAAAGTGAACTACGTGCTGGGCTGCATACAGAGGACTGTCAACAGCAGATGGAAGGAAATTATCATCCCTCTCTGAGACTGGCAAGGATTTATGTGGTATGTTTGGTCTAATTTTGGGTTGCTCACTTCATGAAGGATGCCAGGAAAGCAAAGCAGGTTACACAAAACCTGCAGGGATGGCTGGGAGAGCATGAAATATGGGCAGAGTTTGAGAGAAATAGCTTTGTGCACTCTGGTGAGGGAAAGGAGAGGGGCCATCTAATAACAACCTACGTGGAGGCAAGCAACAAAAAATTACACAGCCAAACCCTTCCCAGTAATTGCATGTGGTATGTCAAGGGTGCTGTGGCCAAATGTTACAGCTTGGAAGCTTCAAACTACTTAGAGCATTTTCATTTGTTTGGTAATGCAACTCTCTAATAAGGTACTTGGAGGTGATATGTCCATGGACATTTGCAAGACTAAGATAGACCAAACGATGGCTGAACTGGTCTAGTTTTGGCCATAGACCTTCTTGGAGAACGGCATTGGGCCAAAGTCCAGTGGAGTGCCCACCAACACTTCTGCAGGTCTCTGTATGCCTTGGCTTCTGATCAGCCCCATTATCTAGAGAACTGTGGTGACTTGGAGAGCAGCACTGCTGGACTGATGCTCAACTTGGTCTCAGAGTACTGAGCTGTTAAAGGTGGGTCATTGATTCAGTTCTTAATTGGGTGAAGGTGTGTGTTTCTCTCCTGGCATTTCCCACTATTTTATTTGACACAAGCCACAGTTGTTGCTGTCTCTGGATTAAACATTGAAAACCACTAACCTAAAAATAGACAATATTAAACCAGACTCCCTTGGTTCATCTGACAGTGTGCCCTTGCTTCCACCTGTTGCATCAGCTGTCTTTTTTCTTTTAATTAAATCTATTTTTTAAATGATGTTTAAATTCCAACCTTTCCTCCCTCCTCACCCCTGATTTAATTTCTGTACTTCTATACCAAAAGGCTGAGTTGCTTCTGGGCTTTAAAAAGTACAGAGTTGTTAGCTGATATGTAGCAATTTCTGCTGGCCATGATAAACTGCTTTCTGTGATTCTGTCTCTAAAGTTTCCTGGATCTTTTAGTACTTCTTGAAACTTCCAAGAGTTAACAGAACCCCTTGCCTTAATTCAGCATGGTTGTGCCTCAGATATGTAATGGTGCTTGTGACCGGCAATTTAAGCTCAAGCAAAATGTGTCGTCAGTTAGTTAGGCTATTAATGTACTGTAAGATAAAATGTATCTTTAACAAAAATAGATAGGACCATATTCTCAGCTTGGCTAAACTTCCATAGCTTGACTGATTACAGTGAGGTCGTGATGGTAGAAATTATGTCTTCCTTTTAGGTCTTTTTAACTGTATTGTGTGTTTGATGGCATTGAGGGGAAAAGACAAATAAATGTGTCTGTGTTACAGTGGATAACTTGCTACATTGCTATTCCTTGGTTTAAAAATAATTGAGAGAAATGTAGGTAAGTGGTAATAAGCAGAAGCTTGCTATAACTTATATCTGTTGTCCTCCATGAAGCTTTTCTATTTTCTTAATATTTTTTTTATCAGACTGGTTTTGTTTCATAAATTATATCCCAAACCAAAGGTGAGGACGACTTTACCTGCCTTTCAAATAAGATCTATCAAATCTGGTTTGGACTCCTTTGACACCATTAGGGGTTCAAGCACTGTATGTAAATTACAGAAGAGGAATGGGAGGGCAAGAAAAAGCATAGTGGTAATTGTGAGCAGCGTGATTTAAGAATGTGGAAGAATATAGTGGAGGAAAACAAGCATGATGACATGAGAGTAAAATAAGAAAAGAGGGAAAGGAATTATTTAGTAGTAAATAAATGAGATTTAGAAATTTCAAGTTATTAGGGGGAAAAAATATCTCCTTTTCATCTGTGAAAATCTAGATGGTGCCTCTACAGTCATATGGAGCTGGATGACTAGGAGATAAAGTGTCTTAACACTTATCTTGCTCAACAATTCTGTAGTGGCTGAGAAGTCATTTAGGGTGAGTTAAATAGCTTGTGCGAAGTCAGTTCAACAGTAAACCTCAAAATGAAAGCAGTAGTCAAGTCTCAGAGAATAAACAAATCCAAGATGTATAACTTGTTAGCTAGGTATAAGAAGTATTTCTCAATTGCATCTTTGTTTCTGACTTGGACTTGAGGGCACTGGGTCTTTCCTTTCCGTGAAGAGGTAACAATAATTGTACATCATTTTCCCCTCTGAAACATCGTGGCCTACCTTCTATAGATCTGGTAACTCAAAATAACTCCCAGCTCATTAGATGCATTTTAGTGCTGTCCCAGTCTGAGAATGCTTCTCTGTCTACACAAACTCCAAAGATGTACTTGCTGCTGTGTTAAAAATGTCACATTAGCACTTGCATTTCTACTGAATTCTAATGAATTTTCATGCACTCAAAAATATCTAAGAGGTGTCACTCTATTAAGAGTATAAATGCTTTTTAATAACACCAGGAGGTGTGTTACAGCTTTGCTTCATGTAAGCTCTTACTCCACATTCTTTAGAAGTTGTTTTGCAAGCTTGTAAGGTTCAGAATCCTATATTTTTTGCTTTAGCAGACAAAAAATATATCTAAGAAGTTTGAAGTTTAAAGTTGTAATTCAGACACTATGTATCAATTCTTTGATTCTACATTTTGGGCTTCATGCTGTCTTATGCCTATGAATTTTTAGGATTTTTGTGTTATTATTTTTTATTTGTCCACTTAGTTTTTGGAAATGATTTTTTAATACTTAATACCAGCAGATTTCATGGTCATTCAGGGAACCAGATCTGGGTCAAACTGAATTCTCTATGAGGCACTTGTATGACTCTTGTAGCATCTGATTTATGGAATGGAGGCAACCTCAGAGCTGCCATCAGTACAAGTGACAGCTGCATTCCCCTACTGAAGTAGCTGGCATTGCCACTCTGAAGCTGATTGCTTGACGAAGAAGTGCTTCCAGCTGCCTTGGACTGTAGAAGAGCAATGTAAGATAATCAGTGGCAGAATCAGACTAATATGGGTTCAGAAGTATCTCTGATGATTAGGCCAGCTGAAAGCAGGTCTCAGTAGATCAGGTTGTTCATGTGCTTGTCCAGTTGCATTTTGAGTATCTTCAAGGGTGGAGACTCCTCAGTCTTTCTGTGGACTTCCTCCAGTAGCTGAAAACTCTCAGACTCATTTATTGCTCTTTCTATTCAGTAAATACATGACTACAAAAAGAATGATGCAGCAGAAAAGCTTAGTTGAAGACATCTGAAAATCTAATGAGAACAGAATGACTGTTCTTGCTCTCATCATTTTCTGTTAAGTAGTAACAAGGTGGCTTATAAGGCAGTGGGAAATGTCATGATATTCACAGTATCTTTACTAATTCATTGTTGCAAAATGGTCTTTTTTTTTCTGTCACCATTTACTTGGATGGAAGAGTCAAGAAGAGGTCTTGGATGTCAATGTATTCTTTTCCCATCCATTCTACAGAATCATGTATGTGGTTAAAAGAGAAGAAAACTCTGGCAATTTATACCAATGAGAGCAAAAGCAGAATATTTTTCTCTTCAAACTGTGAGAACCTTCCCCATGATTATGGGCAAATCGCTTAAGTTCTTTGTCCTACATGTCACACAGTTTGGAGTTCCTTTGAAGTAACTGTTGATGGCTTCATATTTACTGAATTAAAAAATGAACAGTGGATCATCTAATCTGATCTCCTTTATATCCCACCTTGAAGAATTTCACCGAGGTAGTCTGACCTTGAGCTTGTGTTTCTGTAATTTAACTGTGAAGTGCCTTAGGCAACGTGGTGGAAGGTCTTCTAGGAGACTTGCATTTTCAGTTCCTCAAAGACGCACAGAAAGGACAGATACCTGATCTAATGTTTTCAGCCACTGTCTTTTCTTATCATTCTTGTTCAGTCATTTCAGCAACTTGCTTTCCCTGTCCTTTGAAGAATGTTCAGCAAATCCTGAAGTCTCTGGCTTTCCCTTGTATCTCCACTTTACAAAAAATGACCTTTCTTTTCGCATGACTTAAAATAGATCTGCTTTTAAACCTGTTCAATTATATTACCTGTTAAACCTGCATAACAGTATTTTTAGCTTATGGAGTTATTGGTTCTTTCTTTCATGTACAAAGACTTTATTAGCATGCAACTTTTTGTCTGAACTGATAGTAAGACTGCATTATCATGGATATGCTGCCCAGTCAGTGTTCCTAGTAAGATGGAGACTAGAAACTGGCAACCAGAGATCAGAGATGGGAAAAGTGATGATGAACCTTATCAACACTAGAAAGAACCTTGAGGGCCAATTTTCTTGCTGGTTGATGTGAAGGGGAGAAGTGAGCCATGTGAAGAAAAAAACCCTTAAGAATCTTTAATTAAAGCTGATAACAAAACCAAGCAAAAATCCTTGAGCTACTGTCAATGATTTTTATATGTGTTTTCTCATATGCTCTCTCCTTATTTTGTTTCTAGGGTTTCCCTCTTACCCTTATCCTTCTTCAAGACTTTTTTCTTCTGGGATTTGCATTTAGAATTAAATTTTGCTTCATTCTCCCCTGTGCATGCAGGAAAGAAAACATTTTTATTGCTCTAGCTGGTGATATCTGCTCATAAGTAGGATGTGAAAGGCCTTGCATATTTGATTTGCTATTCTTTGTTTCCCCTGATGCCTTTTCTCTGTGAATGTCAGACTTTCAGATGCAGAACAGGCTTGTGAATGAGAGGCTGCTTGAGGGAGTTGTGAATGTGGGGTAGGATTGAATTCTGCATGCCAAAAACTGACTGTCTTGCAACGCTGCACACTGAAAGCCCAGGTGATTTCCAGTTCCTTCCATTTTCTACTGCCAAGGGTTGTGCTGGAGGAGGTGACATAGCTGATAAAATCAGCTGTGCTGGCCATCTCATATAGCATTTTGACATTGTATTTCTGTTCTGGAAAATAGCTGTGAAAAAGGTGCATTGCTGTACTTTTTGGACCACATTGCTTGTGACATCAGAATTTGAGCTGCTGAATACAGAGAGACAGTCTTTTCTTTTTACCTTTGTTATCCTTATGAGACCAGTGTTGCAAAATGACTGTGTTGTCTTCATAGAATTTTCTCATGGTACTTAAAATATTTTCTGTTTTTTCCTACAATCTCAACTTTTATATTCATGTTAAAACTTCAGAATATCCCTTTTCATTTTTCTGCATGTATGTTTGTGACTTCATTTTAGAAGAAATGGTGTCAGTTAAATGTCAGACTTTCCAGAATCGCTCAAATATTCTGGAAGATTCAGACTTCCAACTATTAATTTAAAAAAATGCATCCTGCATTTTAATTTAGCTTCACAGTTTTAGAAGTTTGATTCCTGTATCCATAAAATCAGCAGTATTAAACTGGGCTGGAATTTATTCCTTCTGTATCTACAACACACTGTTTTAAGAAATATAGTGAGCTCATTCAACTATAAATCAGAAGAAACTCAGATGTATTGTAATTGCCCAAAGATCATTTTGGGCATAATGGGAAGTTCTCAGGGCTTTGTTCTTATTACTTTGTGTCAACTGTTCCTGCCCATGGCAGGGGAGTTGGAACTAAATGATCTTTAAGGTCCCTTCCAACCCTAAGTGTTCTGTGATTCTAACTACATAACTGATAAAGTGAAGCATGTTTGGGTCTGAAGTCAAGTGATCAGGTGCTTTGCTGAGTGTGTACTTTGCATCCAATTTTATCTTTCTCTAGCCACCATGGATAAAATAATGATTCTTGGACTGCTTTTCTTCTACCATATGATCCCTAGCTTAGACTAAACCCTTTCAGACATGTGTTTGATCTCATATACTATAATTGTTAGGATCCCTGAAAGTCACTACAAGAAATTAATGTCTTGGATTACCCACAAGCCTTGTTGCTTTCTTTGTGCCTTGACTAACTAGTTTTGACAAGTAAATTATCAGGTCAATAGTCCTTGTCAGATGAGGCTGATTGAGAAAACTGGGAAGTAAAGTTACTGCCACTGAGTGGCAGTGGTTTGGCATTATAAGAAACATGGCAGATCTTCAGGGGTGTTGAACCCAATTACCCATATCCTCCTTGGATAATGCCAAGCTGTTTCTAGCTAATTACCCAGAGTTTAGACAAATCTGGATATGAATTTCATCTAATTCTAATGAACTTTTATTCTTTGGCTTTGCTAGTCTCAACTGCAGTGAATTTCAATTTTGAGTTAATGTTGTTTTGTTTTAATTACATTGCAACAGACTAATTGGAAGGCTCAGGTCTAGATGCTTAATAACTTTATATTGCATACTGATAGTGCATTCATTTAATATTGCAGGATGAAAGAGAGTTATTACTACGAACAGAAGTTTGGGGGCTTGTTCTTCCAAGAGAAACAGTTCTTGGTTCAGTCTCTTTTGACTTAGTGACTGACAGAGCACTTAGTAAAGTCTGTTGAAAGATTCCCATTGATTTGAACGAAGCTTTATAGATGCTGGTTTAGGTCTCAATTTAGAAAAGTATTTTAGCAAGTGATTAAATAAGTTTCCCTATCAACAGAACTTAAGCACGTGTTCAAAAGGAAGTGCTGAAGCATGAATCAAGACTTTGAAAGGGTAATTTATTCAGAAATGCTTACCTTCCAAATCACCAGAAGAAAATGCTAAATCATTTTCAGGAATGGCTAACCTTCTAGTATTCACCTTTCTCTTTTAATTTTTACCTAGTAGTCATGACTGATTTCGTTCCCATTTTTGCTTTGCCTAATTAGGAAGAAAAAGCTCATTTCTAGTTTGTCTGCTACCTCATTTACAAACAGATTGTGTTTTTCAAGTCTGCTTCTGTTCTCTCATATTTTTTTTTACTTCAGTTGAGTGGTGTCTATCTAAACTGAATGGAAACTATTACTGCTTAATTCACAGGGGCTGATATTTGTACCCACTAACTTCAGAGAGGTGTTTTGTGTTATACAGTTTGCTGTGAGATCAGGATCAGGTATTTGGGGTCCTGTGCCTCCATTTGAGCACTCAGTCTTACATTCAGCAAAACACTGGTAGTGAAGCATACTTTTAATAAGCACCAGGGAAGTCAGTGGGACTGTTCATAGCAATTAAATTTAATATGCAAAGCTCTTTTTGAAGATTAGATTCTCTTTACAGAATGGGACTACGTTCAGTGCCTGATTTTCGCTTCTCACAGGTAGTTTTTTGTCTTTTCATGATATTCTAGTGTTTACTGTGTCTAGTAAGGCACATAATTATATACCTAACAGTTCTACTGACACAGTTTCTCACAGCATTCTGCTACGGAAACTGTCAGCCTCTGGCCTGGACAGATGCACGCTCTCCTGAGTAGAAAACTGGTTGAATGACTGGACCCATAGAGAGGTGGTAAATGAAGTTTACTCCAGCTGGAGGCCAGTTACAAGTGTGATTCCCCAGGGCTCAGTGCTGGTTCCAGCCCTGTTCAATGTCTTCATCAATGACCTGGATGAAGGCATTGAGTGCACCCTTAGCAAGTTTGCAGACGACACTAAGCTGGGTGGAAG
>WAAB01024205.1:37424-58586 GCA_013389865.1 Piaya cayana
TGCCCAGGGAGGTGGTTGATTCACCTTCCCTGGAAGTGTTTAAGGCACAGGTGGACGAGGTGCTGAGGGGCATGGTTTAGTGTTTGATAGGAATGGTTGGACTCGATGATCCGGTGGGTCTCTTCCAACCTGGTGATTCTATGATTCTACTTCCTACTTCAGCATCTCTGTCTAAAGTGCAGACAGTCCCAGGAAAGGAAGCAAGTGGCAAAACTAACAATTGCACATCACTTTGCACTCATCTTTTTTTCTTTAAATGTTAGATGGAGCTTTCATGGCTTAAATGGAAGTTCTTCTATGAAAACCTATTTATTTTAATTGTATTAAAATTTACTTAGGTTTTAGAATGACTGCATTACTAGCATATTGTTGGAAAAAAAAACTTAAATTGCCTGCTGCTTTGCTTTCTCCTCTATTTTTTGTCTAGTAGGTTAGCTAGGATATTTGTGTCTCAGTAGATGGTGAAGTGCAACTAATTTTTAGTTCTGGAAATAGACTGTTGTTTTGAAAAAGGCCTAGTCTCACCTGGACAAAAAAAAAGTTAATATTTCCAGTCATATGAACTATAATAAAATAATAAAATATAGCTTACAATGCATGTTGAGATCTGAAGATACAGCAAGTAGAACTTGAGGTCCTTTTGTACTTCTCTGCTTGATGAAATGTGCATTTTGGCAAGGTTGGTCAAAAGCTTACTTTAACTTACAGTGATGAGCAAAGGCTTAACTTGTTTGAGGAGGCAAGCATTCTAGTCTCTACTTAGAAAATTATGAGACTTTAAACAGAGATCTGAATGCTTTAATTCCCGTCTGATTTTGTTAAGTCTTAGAAATATCGAATTTTCAAGCTATTCTTTGAAACCATGATCATGGGTAATTTTTATTGTTAGCTGAGACTCTGCTGTTATCCAGGGTTCCAGGAGGAACCAGTGTAAGGAGAACACTAAACAGCTTGCAGATGTTAATAATGCTGATAAGCTGCAAGTAATTCTTTTAGTAAGTTATTGGAAATGGGGAATTGGTATTTTCACACAGATAGTGCGATGCCAACCCTATATCATGTGTGGATCCCTTTACATGGGAGTGACTTTTTCATAACTAACTCAATTGCTGGTATACTGTTTTCTGTGATGTCATTTGTACCAAAGAGAGATTCTGAGTTTGTATTTCTAGGCCTAACTGAAATTATTGTTGTTTGGATGCCATAGCATAATGATGAGTGTGACCAAGACATCCATTCAGATCTCAGCCTTTCTGTGTTCAGGTGAAAGAAAGATTTGCATGTGGTGTCCCCGAACTGTGACTGAATACTACAGGTGGCCACTGAACTGTCCTCTTAAAAAAGAAATAGAATTTAAAAAGATCTCACAGGCATAAGCAAACCTAAACTATCTCATAAGTAGATGAGATAAAATGCTGTACTGCGGAGTCATTTCAGATAGCAGAAAACGTGAAAGACTGAAAAGTAATAATACAGCACTAGAATGTGTTATCTCTTGGAATGTGAATCTCTTAGAGATTCTTGACAGGTAATCCACTGAATAGGGTACAAATAAATCTGTTTTAAATAGTAATCCATTGGTTATTGTATTGGTGTAGAACAAATTTAGCATTTGGATCACACTTGGTGATTCTGCAATATGTGCACTCTTGTGCCAAACAGATTGCTGGTCAGTGGCCATGTGGGTATGCTGAGAGGCTGCATCCAAGCTGTTTGATCCATATGAGCCGGTACCAAGAACATATGGTTGGCAGAAACATAGGGAAATGTGAACACAGTTCCCTGCATTTTGAATTTATAGGTGAGCCCTTTTGTGGAACTGAGGAGAGAGCGTAATCCAAGTGGTGGTTTGGTTGTCTACAATACAAGCTATATGGCTGCTCAGTATGGATGACAGGAGAATTGAGTGGAAGATGACTAATTAGATTGATGAATGAAATTCTGTATTCAACAAAGCACAAGAAATCCATAACTATCAAATATTGAGCCCTAGTTTTAATTTTCCGATTCCCTAGACCAGTTCTCTAACCACAAAATATTGTTAATGTCATCACAGCTAATTCTGTACTAGAGAGACAGGATTAGAAATTATTCTTGTGTAGCATGAGTAAGAGTAAAGCATCTAAGGCTTTTTTTAACATGCCTTTCAAAGCATAATGGGAGCAAGAATAATTTCCCTAGCAAGTGTAAATTCACTGCTGTTACTTTATGTTTCTTTTAACTCTTCTTACTATTGAATTAGAGGTGGGAAAGCAAGCCTTTTCTCTACTTCTTTTCTTGTTGTGGTATGAAGCAGTAACTATAAAAAACAACCCAATGTTTTAAACAGCCATCAAGGAATTATAAACTGGGCTGGAAGTTTTGTATTTCAGAGAAATCAGTTATTGTAAATTAAGTTAGGTTTATTTATGAGACTTATTAATGTAAAATATAGAATCAGTGTTCTATGGTTTTCACAGACAGCTGCTCTTAAGAGACAGAGTAATTATGGTCATCAATATTGTGTGTAATCCTGATGGCTGTAAGGAGAGAAAAGGTTGGAAAGAAAGGGCTGTGAATGGATTTTTGAGGGGGAGTGTGCTGTTGTCAGCGGGGGTAGCAGTCTGGCTGGAAACCTGATATGGAAGTGTGAATGCAATCAAGTCTGCTAGCAATTGATTATTACGGAATTCTTCATAATAAGTATTTGGGGGAGAACAAGGTGTTTGAAATTGGTCCAGTTCAGATGAAGGCAAGGTAAAAATTACAGTGTTATCCACAGGTAAGTACCCTTCACAAATCTAACGCCCAGTGGAGGTTTGCAGAGCCCCGTGTGATGGTTATCCAGCTGGGTTCCTTGCAGCTTGGCAGAGCAAGCAGTGACCAAGGAGAAGTGCCCTGCAAATGTAATACAATTTTCTGACATGGCTGAAGGCAATACGGAGAATTACTAAACACCTAATCCAATAACTTCAGCTCTGGTCCCACTGCTGCACTTGTCTAGTTTAAACAGAAAGCACAAAATCTTAACACCACCTTTTAGTGTTTGTGCAGAACATGGAGGGAAGCATTTAAAATAAGTCCTTGTCATGTGCTATTTTGAGACCAAAGCTGCTCCACTGCTCTGTTGCAGCTGTACACAAGGCATTTGGATGGGCACAGAGGGCACCAGGAGGCTCTGCTGGCCCTGCCCAGTCACATGTCCCCATTTTGGCTGTGGCCACCCCACGAGGAGGCCAATGTTCAGCCTGGGATGGGCTGATTTTCCTGTATGGGCACTGTTGGTAGCAGTTTTGGCTTCAGTGTAGCCCGATGGGATGCCCTGTCTTCAGCACATCTCCTGCAGGCTCTAACTGGACTCCCTGAACTGACCCCAGGCTTTTCTCATCACCTTGTTTCACTGGGGATGGCCAGTGACAGCTGCTGGTGTCCCCAGTCTGCTCTGCCCATCCCTCTGAGGTGCAATAGGATGGCATCAAGGACTGTGTTTGGCTGTAGCTGGGTTGCCCTGGTCTGCTGTCCAGTGCCAGCTTGTGTTGTGCAACATCCTGCTGCCGTTGGCATACCACAGTCTGCCTTTGTTGTGCTTGATAAGTGTTGTAAGAAACAGGTGAAAATAAAGTTTATCAGGGCTTCCTGTCCATGGGTGCATACCTGCATTTGTACTCCTGAGGCTCTGAACTTTCCGTGTTCCTCAAATATGGGACATAGCTGCTGCGTTCAGGTGTTGCCCCAGTTGCCTGTCAATAATTATTAGCATTGCTGTTATAGCATCTAAAGTGCTTATTGCTGAAGGCCTCCCTTTGCGGATGTCGGGTCATTTAACTGTACTTCCTGCTGTGCAATAAAGACATAGTTGTTTCCAGGAGATGCATTTTCCCACGTTTGCTGGAAAAGTCCAGTGACTGTGTAATGGGAGAAGTAGGGATTACGAATATAATAAATCAGAGTAAAACTATACAGCAGAAGGGTGTTGTAAAATAGAAGTGTTTCTGTGAGAAAGTAGCCAAACAGGAGCAGCTGTTGCACATCTAAAAAGAAATAAAAAGGCAATTTTTAGCAGCCTTAAGGTTTCCTGCAGTAATGCCACCTCCTTCAGAAGGAGGTTGTTTTTTTCCCTTGTTCTGTACCAAAACTATCTCACCAGTAGCTCGATGATGATGGTATGTTGGTCCCACAGGCTTTGTCCTTGCTTTAGTCCTACTTTTGGATGGACATTTAGTTGGCAGCAAATAAATGCTCCATACAATGTGACTTACTTCTATCAAGTTTACAAGAAACTGCCAAATAACCTTCATGGGATGGCAAACACATTTTGCTGGTTTTGGCTTGGGATTTAGTTTTTACCAGTAATGCAAAGGTGAGTGGCTCCTGTTTTTATCAGCCTAATTCATTCCTTTCCCCCAGGCATTACAAAAAGGTAAGGAAAAAGTAAGAACCACTGTCGGCTCTTGCTAATTGACTGCCCCCAATTTCAGTTTGTTGCTTCTCCAGCCCTCTTGTGGCTCACGCAATACCATTTTGTGTTGAATGGATTTTTTTTGGAAAAGGTAAATGTGGTCAGTGCAGCACAGCTAGATTATAATAGGTAAGTAAATGGAGATAGGGGAGCAATACTCTTTCTTGTGGTGCACATTTCTGAGCACAGCCTGTCAGCAGAAATGTGCAATGAGGAATGTGCTACACAGCCATTAAAATCCCAAAAGGTAAACTTCCTTTAACCAGAGGAAAAATCTTCCTTAAGCTGTTGAGTGTGTGACAGGCTATTAATGGAACTGTACTCTGATCATTCAAACCTCTTTAAAAGTGCAAACTTTAGCAAAATAAATACATCACAGCATAATCTGATTAACAGCTAGGATCAAGCTGAACTTCCTCCCCACAGGTTAGTAGGACTGTTTGATAAAAGGTAGTGCAGGACCGGCTCACTCAACACGCTGACACTGATGTGGGCAGGGATAAGGATGTGGGAATAAGGATGACTGGAGCACATACAACTAATAGATGGAGGAAGAAAGCTGGGTTGGTGGCTGTGATGATGATGATGGTTGGGGTGATCTCGTTGGCTTTTTGCTGTGGTAGTTGTTATAGATGTTTAGCGAGTGAATTAATGGAAAGAGAGAATGGTTAATAGATGTGTGACCTGTTTTATTAGCATGATCATGCCTTGTGTTCTGCCAGATTAAAAAAACTATGGCAAATACTGTTCATCTTGCTGGATTTACCTATACATTAAAATTTTTCACAGAAAGTGTCATTGGGCACTGGAACAGGCTACCCAGGGAGGTGGTTGAGTCACCTTCCCTGGAGGTGTTTAAGGGATGGGTGGATGAGGTGCTAAGGGGCATGGTTTAGTGTTTGATAGGAATGGTTGGACTCAATGATCCAGTGGGTCTCTTCTAACCTGGTTATTTTATGATTCTATGATTATGTAAGTTGCATAACCGTGCAGAACTCAATGAACCTAGAG
This sequence comes from Piaya cayana, assembly GCA_013389865.1. Classification (NCBI taxonomy): domain Eukaryota; kingdom Metazoa; phylum Chordata; class Aves; order Cuculiformes; family Coccyzidae; genus Piaya; species Piaya cayana. The sequence continues at coordinate 42,874 of WAAB01024205.1, forward strand.
TGCCTCTGTGATGATATATGTGGAATGGCCTATGATGCCAAAAGTTGTCATTCATTGTTTTCATATCCCTTTTCCGTGCCCACCAAAGGGAGGTTAAAATGTTGGATTACCTCCAAAGCCATACTACGAAGGAATTTCAATTAAGCCACAACTTTCTGAGGATAGAAATATTTATAGAACATGAGTTTAAATACTGCACAACTGAAGGTTTTAGAGTTTTCCTGTGTGATATGAAAATTACAACTTTGTATTTTAGTCAGTATGGCATCAAGCTTATCCCCTTTATATACTTGCGTGGACTAATATGGGTGAAGAAAGAGGGATTAATGTAATGTTTAGGAGCATGATGGTGAAAGACAGAAACAGAGTAATTGTAAGCTGCTGTGGACGTGATGGAATCTGGTTAGCTCTTAGGAAATTCTGTTTATTGCTGAGATCGTGTGCTATTAGCAACGTGGGGAGCCAAAAAAATGGGTCACTGGCATCTCTCTCTTCTTGCCCTTGAGAAACATGTAGTATTTTCCTCCCTGAAATCAACGCTTGAATGTTTTATTAGGGCCACCCCATCTTGTCACACACTGCTGCTGATTCTGGCTCCCTAGCTGCATGAACTTGACTGTGTGTCACTGTTGCACGTTTGCACATACCAAACCAGTTAGTACCCGAGAGAAATTCATGTACGTGCATGGGACAAGAAGGGAAGGATCTACGTAACGTACACAGGAAAGCTTGTCTCAATGAGTAGTGACGCACAGACAGTTCAGGAGAGGAGTACTTGTGTGTCATAGTTACACTGTGATTTGTCTTTCTTGTCTTTTGCAGTCCAAGGGAACTATCTGATAATAATTTTTCCAAGTAAGTGTTAGCATTTATTTACATGGATCAATGTCAATATGGCTCATTAATGTGGCTTGATCTTCTATAGACGACCTACTGACTCCTGTCTGAGCTCGGTGCCTTGGTGTGTCCATGTACATTTGACTAGCATCTAAATAACATCTCTCCAAATTTCACTGGAGTCATTCACATTTCAGAAAATTGAGACTTTTAAAAGATAAAAAACCTGCAGGAACAGAGCAAATAACACTTCTTACACATGACTTCAGGATTGCCTTTGAAATTAAGGAAGGGAATTAACTGTGCAAAGAGCTAAGCAAAGTTTGAAGTTTCCATCATAGTGGGAATGCCTGCATTTGAATGTCTGGGTTTGATCCAGGTTAGTGTAAAATGTGAAATAGGGCATTTTAACATATTGGGAATTCCAATATGCTCAATTTTATTTTCTTTAATCAAAATGAAATATTTTAACACTTTTCAGGTTGAAAATGCTTAATTTCTATTATTAATTGTATCTGCAATATTTCATTTTGAGCCTGTTTAATATTTAAGCTACATACAAGATGGGGATTGTAGTTAAGAAGTGTGATGTATTTCCCATTTTCCCTTTTGAGATGGCCTGCTTTTCTGGACTACATCTCCAGGTATTATTCAGAATTACACAGTTTCTATAATACATCGTACAGATCCCTCAGAGGAAGATCTGCATTGCATTATAGGAAATATAATCTGGGCCATTCTGTTTATATTATAAAATATGGGCCTATACTTCAGTTTACATAAATCAACATGCTGTTAGGGACATGCAATTCATTAGTTTCTTAATCCAAGTTCAATGAAACATTTTGGGTTAGTTTACAGTAAAAAAAGCCTCACGGCACTCTGCAAATCTTTGGGGCAAGGAACTCTGTAATGAGGTATTTCGGCTAATTTTTTTTAGATGGTGATAAGCATAATATTTAGTACTTTTTCAGCAAATAGTTTTTCCAGTGGAAAACACTATTTTTGTGAAGTTACTTATTTGTTTAGCGAGCGCTAGTATTTCTAAAATTTGTATTTCCACAAGTTTCATGCAGTGACTGAGGTCATCTCTGTGCTGATGCCTGTACAATGTACCAGTCAAACCCTGTAAAGTTTTGCTGTGTAGCTTCTATAAGTACTATCCAGTTTCCCATTGCCTTCAGAGATCTACAGCTCATTAATATATAATAAGAAGAAACCTACAAAGCCTGCTGAACAGGATACTTGGATAGCGAGGGTAGTCGACCCCTCCAGCACTGTACTGACCAGAGTTTTAAAGTAATGAGTGTCCAGAGTCAGACTGGTTAGGGAAGAGGCTGGCAAAACCAGATACCACCTGATTAGGTATTTGCTTTTATCTCATTTGTGTTAGCCTTGTTAAGCAGCTTAGCTTAGGTATTACTGTAGTTGTTCCTGTGCATGTATCATGGGAAGTATTTGGAGGTTTCATTAATTTTTTTGTACTTCTCTTGTAGGTGCTGCTTTTGTGTTCTGTCATTAAAAAAGGCATTGGCTGTCACACATGCAGGGGATGGTGGATAAAAATAATCTTAACGGATTTTCAGAGTGCCATGAATAACTGAGATGAAATTTCCCTTAACTAGCTGCAGTCCAGTCTTTCTGTTTAAAGTTGTCTTTCAGTGTCATGCTGGCACTGATTTCCAGGTGAAATTAAAAGACTTTTGATTTGAAATGAAATGTGGTTGTCACTGCTGTGTTAAAAGAGGATTTTCTCTTTGTTCAATTTTTTCTTCTGTCTTCTGCAAACATAAGTCTGTGGAATTTCTTTCCATCACTGTTATGTCACAGGTATTCTTAGACTTGCACATAGTTCCTTTTTCTGAAGGTTGACCAAGGTCACTACTCTCATAAGGCAAACAAAAATACACTATTTTCCTCTTTATGTTTTGGGAAGGATGAGGGTTGCTTTTCAAGTTTCTTTGTATTGGGAACATAACAGGAAACAATACTCTGTTAATGCAGTCTTTGCTGTATTGAATTAGCTCATTGCCTCCTGTGGTGTATCAGCGATGGAGCTGTGTCAAGGTGACCTGCAGCTCCTTTCAGGAATTTATCTAATCAACTATGCAGTAATTTACTTAAGGTTGAAAAGGCAGAGGAGTTACTTCATCACCGTTGTATCTGTCAGTTCATACTCCAAAGTGTGATTTTTTTTTTTTACTACCCATTTTATGTGAGGTTGCATAATGATAACACTGAGTCCTTCTTAAAATTCATTACCAGCACCTGTCTTTAATGTATTCTAGCAATTATGTATTCCATGAACTCCTTCTCTGTTGCCTTAAGGAGTCTGCCTTTGTATTGATTTTTAATTCACTGCCCTTTAGCTTTATTGATGAACTTAAATATTTCAAAATATAGAAATGCAGATTGTACCACCCAAGCATACATAAACCTTACAGCAGTGCCCAAGAGCACTCATATCATATTTATTCAGACACAATAAACAAGTGTAACTCTCAGAGACTACAAAGGCTGGGTGTGACAGGTTGCATTAAAGTCATCTTAATGCATGGAATTGCCTAGTTTTGGGAAAAAAAAAAAAGACCTGTTTAACTAATTCTTCACCTTTAGAATTAGCAAAATAAACATTTTCCATTATAGTTCCACATCCCACCAGTTGTACAAGTAGCGTTAATCAGAAAACCAGTGTATCTACCTGGACAAATTTTTGAGGCTCAGTTTATTAAATTAAGAGCAGTTCATGAAGGGAATAAAATGTTGGTGTAATGATGAAATGTATATTAGAAATACACAGCCTACTTCATAGCTTACACTTAGCGGAATCTATAGTCTAGACACAAACTGCATTCTTGGAACACACTCATCAGAGACGTCCAACACCACATGGCGGTGCCTCTGCGGCCCTTTCACCCAAGGGATTTGTGGTTGCAGCTCCTGCATAGGGTTCTGAAGTTCAGTTCTCTTCTGTATCTCAAGGGTTTGTGTGTGCCAGTTCCTGTGCTATGGTGTGCTGTGTTTTATGAGAAAGGGCTGTTAGAAACTCATCTTTAGGGCAGTAGGGCGTTAGTTATCTTACTGCAACTTAAAGCCTCTTATTCCTACTGCGGAATGATGTTTCAGCTGTATTTGGCATTTATCATTGATCGGGTTGTGTGCTTTCTACTTAGCATCCAGTCCCATTGTGATGTGGTTAGGTGTCATAGTAAGTAAGTTTTTTACTGTGATGGTTTGAGTCAAAACTTTCCCAAAACCCTCACAGCGTCCACAGCCTCCCCTTCCTTCCAACCCTCACCCCCCTGTTACAAGCCCAGGGGAGATAAGGAGAAGAAAAGCTGAAAAATACTGAAAACAAGCAGACTGAAACTAAGTGATTATATATAATGTATTAACACTAATATGCAACTAAAATACTACATATACAATAATCAGAGAATAAGAGCCCCCCAGAACATCCCCTGACCCGTAGGGAAGCAATTAGAGATCCCCAAAAAGAAAGAGACCCCCCNAGGGTTGTGTTTTTTTTTTTACCTCAGCCACAACCTGGGTATTCTTAAAGGGGCCAAAATCAAACCATGATAGTGAGCAAAAAATGGCATGTGGACTCTGAAAGTGAACAAATGTCTAGGAACTGGTGTCTCTTGTGTCTGTGTGTTAGATAATGGGCTATGCCACATACGCACACTTGAGAAAATGTATTCCTCACAATGTAAAGTATTATCCCTGTATGTTTATCTACTCTATCCCACCAATACAAAAACATTGTAAAAAGATGAAATAGTCTCATTTCGATGGAATGCATCATCACCTAAAAGTAGTTGTGGATACCATCTAATTACAGTCTGGGCTCCTGGCAATAGTATATCCTTGCAAGTAGTATGCACTCACTAAAGAGGGCAAAGCAGAACTGCTTTGCATCAGAGATCTTGTCTTCCTGAAGAAGCACAGCTATTGCAAGGTGTTTCTTCGAAGTTCTTCTGAAGTGCAGAGGGACTTGGTCTGCTGCAGATCTGTCAGGTCAGATCCTCTGTTGCCTAACAGATAGGATACAAATACGGTTTTGCCCCCTTAGTTCAGCATAACAAAAAAATATTAGTCTAAACAGAAATGAAAAGTTACCCAGTGAACAGTAATCACTGCCCAGGCTTTATTGAAACAACCATTTCACTTACTTGGAGTGTTCTAAGACTGTTATTTTATCTCTTTAATCTCTTTACCTTACTGTTGAAAGTAGATTGGCTATGGAGCTGAGTATAAGTACAGGTAACAGGGCATTTAAAAACAAGTGGTGGGACAGAGGAGAGTATATACCTTGGTTCTGTATTGCTGAAGGGGGATTAGTCATTTGAGGCTTGGGAAATGCTGTGTTAAGCACAGCTCCTAACCTCTTCTTTACCTTTGTCCCCTTCAGTTAGAATATATTAATTGAAAATGAGAAACAAAGTTGGTAAATAAGGGCATGCTTTCCTTACAGAGTGTGTGTTTGTCTTCTGACTGTACTTTCCACAACCTTGCCACACAATTATATCATTAATATGACAAATTCAGCTTTATAATAATTTTTGAGGGGGTGCAGATAGCTGCTATAACCACAAAGAGCTGTGCATGGGCAATCACAGCATATTTCTGTTTCTGAGTTACTCAGAGGCACCAGACAGTCTCTGACATTGATGTAGTGTGGTCCATCCTTCAGCGCCTTAATTTTCACTTCAGACACGCTACCACACTGTCCCATTATGGCTGGGTCCAGCAGTTTTCATTATGATCAGCATTAGCACCTCATTTCCTCCTGCCCTCTCAACCTCCCTTCAAAGCTTCATAAAATCCATCTCATCTCTGGTACCTGATAAATATTGCTGGACACGTTGAAGCACTGTCTTGTGAGGAGGGATGCAAGGCTCAGGTGTGACTGCCTCTGTAAGCCATCTATGGGCAGCACTAACTCGATATAAAACCCATGAATGTCGTATCCATCTCCTCTTCTCTGCATGTCTCCTTCATTCAGTCTCTCCCTTTCTCTTATTGCTGATGTTTTTTTCCTTGCCTAAGACACAAACTGAGCTGGGCCTCTGTGCATTCACAGAAGCTAAGCAGTTCCTCTCTAATCTGCTTAAATTTGATTTGTCTCTGACAGTGATGGGGACCGATGTCCTTAGCAGTAGGGAAGCTGTTAGTTGGATGTGTCTATCACTGCTGTCAAGAAGAGGAACTGCTCAGGCTATTTCAAGGTCTGAACATATGTTCCTATTAGATTTTATATACTGTCTCTTGCAAATGTTTGTGAATTGAAGGATTCCTGCCTGTCTGGTAGTGGTTAGGATAGTAATGGAAGCAATATTTACAGGTGTGTAGAAGGCAAGAAAGCTTCTCTTTTACTGAACTTGCACTTAACTGGCTTTCTGACTGTGTTTGCCTCTTAAGAGGTTTCTCAGCAGGTGGCTGAGTTTTCTCTGCAGAACTTTCTAGAGCTCTTCCTGCACATCTATCTCAGCCTGTTCCCTTCCTGCTGTTCAAAAAATCTCTTTATTATTACTGTTATTACTTATTTTTATTATGTTAGTGGTTGGAGATATGCAAATAGTGTCACATTGGGCTGTGCGTGTTAGGCCAATGTGAGTTTGTAAAGTAATTCTGTATTTTATTCAAAGAGGTGAGCAAACTGATACCTTTTAAGACTCGTTTTATAATATTGTAGTCTCTGAACTGGTTTCATACTTAGGCTGTGCTTCTTCCTGCTTGCTTTAAGATCCATCAGGAGCAATAAGGATCATATATTTACAGTGGCCTTAGTTTGTTTGTCCATTATTTTACAAATATTTGATAGCAACTAGAATTCCTATCAGTTGCTTCATCCTCTTGTGCCAGGTGGTATCAATAGAATTTATTTTCTGCTGAAACACATGGTCTGGAGGTGGGACAGGCTTGAAAGCAAAGAGATGGGAATGGTCATAGAGCCTATGCCTTGTTATTTTAATGGTGTACTTACTACATTATGGAGAAGAGGCAGCAGGTGAGCAAAGGGGTGGAGAGAAGGAAGTGCAGAGGCTGGCAGAGATTAAATTGGATGAGAAAATGGTGTCTAGTCTTCTACTTGTAATGTTAGCCTGTTGACATCACTAGTGTTTAGGGTGGTGATAAGACAGCTCATTCACCACTCACTACCTGCCCTTGGTTAATTCTGCAAAAGCCCCAGCTGTTTTAGAGAAAGTGCACTATTGATTACTTTTGGAGATCAAGAAAGGCTGCTGCAGACCCAGCCTCTGGTGACAGTTGCTCTGACAGATGTCTCTCTTTACTCAAGTTTGACATGAGGGGAAAAGGGTCAAACTCCTTTTCATTTGAAAGTACAGTAAACTCTTCAAATCCATTTAGCTCTTGAGTTGCAAGTTGGGTTGTCATCCATTTTGTCAAACTGTTTTAGCATGCAGATTCACATTTTACCTTTCCAGCTACATATGAAGAAGGGGAGTTCTCTGTATACAAAGTTGTGTGTCTGCATTAAATCTCTGATTGAATAATTTACTATGAACAGGTATCCTCTGGATTTAGTACTGGGAGAAGGTTCAAGAGGTTCTGTTGTCCCAAATTATACCTGAAAATGTGTAAATTCTGTTTAATGTTAAAGTAGGGTAAGACTGACTGGCTTCCTTCAGTGCTCTGGATCACTCTAGGTGAGGAGTCTCCAGCAGCCGATTTAGAATAGTAAATAAAAGTATGTTTGGAAGTTTGAAATTTGCTGTTGTCTGCTATGATGTGTGTCTGGGAAAGAGTAAAGCATGTCAAGAAGCATGGTTTAGTGTAAGGGTAGGAAAATTTCCAGCCTTCTGTTACCTTAGTATAGTAGCTATCTTGTATGTGAAAAATAATGTGGCTATCTCCTGTGCTGTTGTTTTAAATACAGCCTTGTTGGCTAATCTTAAGAAAATTACAGGTGTACAGCTCCTACAGAACATCAATAACATTTGAACACTTAAGTGCCCTTCATCCTACTTGAGAAACCTCAAGCAAACATAAAGGCATTTTGCCAAGTCTTCTGCACTGAGCTTTGAAGGGTGTTTCAACAATTGATGTTTCTTTGTGGATTTTGGTGATGATTTTATTCCTAAGGAATCAGATAATGATGCATTGTGTGAGCTACACTAGTTGTAAACCGAACATCAGAATTAGGATATCTTATGGGGTAGCAGACTAGGTGCATGCCCTTCTATGCATGACCTTTTAAAAAGCAACGAAGCATCCAACCCATCCACCTAGTTCAGCATATGAATTATGAAAAATATTTTTTTTTACTTTTTGAATGCTGTAACTCCATTTATCTTCTCTGTCCTTAACCAGACCTACAGGAAAAGAGATATAACTTAAGTAATTTGCTTTGCAGAATGAGGCGTTAGCAATTTCCTTGATTAATGGCATGTACTAGCTTTTGCTCTGAATTTGAAATACCACAAAAATCATTTGACCTCTTTTTACAATTAGATCTGTAGTGACAAAGGAAGTTAGGCCAGAAAAATATGTGTGGTGTTCCTGAGAGTGCCAAGGGCTCCAAGGAAGGTTCCTGTTCCTGCCTAAGATAGCTGGCGGGTCCTGGTGAGCGAGGCATATTTCTGCTCAGTGGTTGCCTTTCATATTATGTTTTCTTTTAAGATTTTAATTGTCTTAGCTATTTAAAAAAAACAAGTTTAGATGTTGTTTGGATTTGCCTTCTTTAATTAGGTCTATGGAAAAGTAATGCCTGATAGCTTGCCTTGTATCTGTTGCTAAGCTCATGCTTGATCATGCTCTTTTGTGCCAGAAACTTCATACTCTAATTAATTAAACTGAAACAGAGTAAAAGTATTATTTTAAAAGAATTAACAAGAAACTAGAAATAAATACAAAAGAAAAAATATTTCAGGGTGTTCCAGCAGAGTGAGGTTTTGCTCTGTAAAGGTTTTTCAAGTACTCTTGATTAACAGTTTAGACCAGCAGTTTGGCTGATGGTCTGATATGCAGTACAGGACTGATGGTATCATGCTGTGTACTTCTGCTGTTTTCTTCAGCTTAGGAATGTGCAGGTTCTGAATACACGGAGGCTGCTCTAAAGGAAAATGCATTGACTTTATGGTAACAGAGGTCACAAAGACAAAAATGCTACATGTGTTTTTCAGAGGGAACTTTGTTAAAATGATGGTATACCTGTCTTAGCAGGACAGGAGGATCTGTAAAGCCCAGTGCTTCTGGCCAGGGAAATAAGAGTTTCTGGATGTTTATACTTTTACTTACTCAAATGCTGACTTATTTGCTTGTTGTCATCTTTAAGGCGTTCTCAGATTGTTTCTAACATACATGTTTCCCCCTGTATATTAGTTTATTTCAGCATGTGGTCTCCAGTGTAAGTAATTCTATTCAAGGGGTTATATGTTAGGTACTTAATTGAGGCAGGTCAGGAATTATATAGTAGAAGACCAGTTGTAGAACTTTATTCAGTTTAGTTGACTTTGAAGTGCAAGACTACCTTGCAGTTTGGAAGTCATATGGGCTTTATGCTCTGCCTAACTTTTGTATACCAATAAAAGCAAAATTGCTATGGAAAACCTTGTAAAAGCACTAGTCAATAAGAGAGGAGTTTTAATACCAGGTAACTGTATCCCCAAAAACTTCAGCTATGACTGAGGTTTAGAGGAGCAGATTTTTTTGTCATTCATTTTAATGACAAAATGTCCTTTCAGTACTATAAGGAGAACAAAATGCCTCCACTTGGAAAATCAATAGCAAATCTCAGATCCCATCAGCAAGTGCACAAGAGGCTGCTTTTGCCCAAATCCTTTTTATTTTCACCTTTAATGAGGTAGAAAGTCTTTCAATTGATATACCGTGCCCTGGTCTTCTCCCAGTAATTGACCTAGACTGGTGGGCCGTGCCTTAATAAATCTGTTGTTTCAAGGGAGGGAGGCAAGAAGAGAGGACCAGTGAGTTTTGTCTAGACTTGCCTTATAGCTTGAAGATTTCTTGTTAGTAATTTCAAGGATCCTTCTTGACTGAACAAGTTTGGTATCATAGCATAAAACTGACCAAAGTACAATTGTACGAAGTACAATGACTTGACATCTGGAATAGTCTTGTATTTACCAAAACTGCAATATATACAGGGCAGCCGTTAATGTCTCAATGATACCTAGATGACACTTGTCCTTTCTGATGACAGCTATTTATGGCAAAGGACTGTAGCCTGTCTTCTCTTTAAACCCTTTTAAATAAGAGGAGAAAGAGTCATAAGGCTTTTTCCCTGTTTATAGATATCTGCATTTCAGGATAGAGGGCTGTTTATAGGAGGAATGGGGTTTGTCCATACTTTTTTCAACCACCCAGCCAACAGGATTGGCAGTGAACATACTACTTTACTACCTTCCTTCCTAGAGCTCGGTTGCCTCTTTGTGGTTCCAGCTTGAAATCGGCTCTCTGGATCAAACCATAATCAATTCAGTTTCCAGATTTGTCCTGGTTAACATTGTTCATAGGGAGACACTAAAAACCAGGAGAATCTCTTCTGTCCTTGAACAGTAAGCAATGTTTCTTCTCAGAAACTTGGCAGTTAGTCAGCTGTAGGTGTCTTTCCACGGTAAATGAACAGCTGTAAAACCAGAGGTTTTTGTGTGAGCTTTTAGATGATGATTTCATTTGAAAACCAAGCCAACTGTATTTATATACAGTCTCTTGTGGTGACTGCAACAGCATAACTTAAGCACACTAGGTAAGTGGTTTCAAAAACACATTTGTAACTGAAACACTTTAATCATTTATGTTCCTTTGAATATTAGGTGCTCTGTATTGAAGATCTTTGTTAAAGGATGCTTGTTTGAACACATGAGATAGGAACAACATTTCATCCGGCCTCTATGTTTCAAAATAAGCGATGTCTACATAATAAAATATTAGTCAGTAGCTGTGTAGGTACATTTAAGCACTAAATTGTCAGTGTACTTACAAGTGTTCATATACATATGTGGAACCATGAAAGTACTTAAAACTCCTAAAAGCTTCTTCAAGGTTGGAGGCATGTTAAAGGAACTTATTCTTCAAGCCTCTGTAAAAGCTAGTGAATTGAGTATTTGTTTTTTTTCTTTTTTTTTTTAAAACTAATGCATGAACAGTGATTTCAGAATGTGACATTGTTATTGTTTCACATCTCCTGCTCTTAAGGCTTTCAGCAGTAGCATTTTTCACATTAGCTCTAGGTGTAAAAACCTTAAACACTCGACTACATGTGACTGGCGTATTTGAGGAATTGGGTGTCAGATCTGCTGGAGACAAGTCAGAAGTAGCTAGTTTTTCCATTTTGTAAATACTTGAGGTAAAACACTAAGATCTTCTGGGTTCCATAGTTTTTGTTTGAGTGCTGGGTTATGCTACAAGTTATGCTACAATCCTTTAGTTGTTTAATTTCCTGCCCTTTGAACTGCAATGACACTTTTTTTTTTGTGAATATTCCCAGTCTTCCAATAAAATAAAACAGGATATTTCCATTATCATCATAAAACTTCTCGTAAATACCAACAATGTCCATGTGTATTTATGTGCCACAAAAAAATCCACCCAAAAATCTTAATAAAACTCTAAAGTGCTTTAAAATTACATACCAGAATTAGAGTTACCTGTGGAGCATTAATTTGGCATTTCTGTGTTAAATAATTTAAGGCAAAGATATAATACTGGTATCCTATAATAATGGCAATCCTATCATATATTAGTGAGGAAGATGTTTCACATTTACCTATCAATTTTCTACCAATTCTGATAATGGAGTAACTGAAATAATAGCAGGTTGGGGGTTTTAATGGAAATAAGAATAATAAATACATTTTCAAATATGCTTCCTAGCTATTCCCTTCCAAGAAAGGTAATTATGAAATGTTGAGATTCATATTTCAGATTTCATTCAAGACTTTGATGGTCCAGGGCTTTTTTTTTTCTTCAGTTCATCTTCATAAACTTGGATGCTTCTCTGCTTTCCATGCTGACCACCTTCTTGTGCCATTTCTTACACCTTTATACCTTATGTAGTTTTTTTCTACCATGCCAGAACCTGGAGAGAAACAAGAAACTATTTGTGTGGTTTTGATGCCAAGGCTGAGCGAGAAATCTACTCTTGTAGGAAAGCCTTGGCTGTCCTCCTGCAGCCCTGGCTGCAGCCTGCTCAGGGTGAATAGCCTTCAGCAAAGTGAGCTGCAACAAACTTGAATGTCTTTGCTAAGGAGGTCTTGGCTCCAGTTTTTCTAATGGCTTCTGAGTTGCTATTCTTGGAAAGCTGTTTCTTTGCTAAGTTGCCCCTCTACACTACTGATCTAGAGCTTCTTCAAGAAAACATAGTTATTGTTTTTTTTAGACATGAGCAAAACAATGTATTTTTCTCTAATCTAATTATGGGACATGTCTGACCTGCTGAGACTGAAATCTTCCAAAACAACAAAGCCACAGGCATGTTCGTAGTGTGTTTACATCTCTGAGGTTCGAATATTTTCTTCTGTAGTGCTAGAAACAGGCCTGGCCTGTACACGCTTGCCTTTTATCACCTTCCAGCATCAGTCCCTCTGAGCATGCTGCTGCTGACATAGTCTGTCAGAAGTCAACTTGATAGGGCAGACATAGTTTAATAAAGCAAATGTCATTTAGTAAAGCTGTTACTCATGCTACTGTGTGCTGTCATAATATGTAAGGCTAAATATCACATTGGCCTTTTACAGAAATCTATCATTTTAGCCTTTATTAGTTCTCTGTTCTCCAAGACATCTACTGTTTGCCTGATAGACCAGAGGTCTTGCAGAGGGCTTATGCAAGTAATCTGGAATCAAAAAGTGATTTCCTGTCCATCATAAACAATGCACAGTGAAGTCAACGGATGCTGTTAGATAAAGAAGTTAGAAAAAGGACAGTCAGGACTATTTGGAAGTAATTTCACATTTCCATCTTCCATACCTGCATTTTCTCTATTTCCTTATTTTCAGCACTGCATTGTGTTCGTTTTCTAAACACTTTCTTCCATATTTTTTTCTGCTTAATTTCTTCAGCTTCACTTGGAGTCTGAAATTCTTTCACCTACAGAGTGACTGACAGTGCTTATTTTCATTTTAAGATTTTTAGATTTTTTTTAATCTTATCACTAATGATTCTCATACATGAGCTACAAAAATTGCTATTTCTTATAGCAATAATAGCTATTTGCTATTTCCTAAGGCTTTCCTTGGAAAGGAATTACTGTACTGTGAATGAGAAGTTGTGCTTGTGGGATCATTCAGAAGAGGAAAGTTTTAATTATGAGCCTACTCTAGGAACACAGTCCCTTTTCCTTCCTGTCTTTCCAGCAGAATCCTTTGTATTCTTCTGCATGGTGTGATTACCCAAGAGTAAAAAGTGACATTACAGTTTTCTTCTGACAATCTCTTATTATATAGTTTTATTTTTAAGATTTTTTTGAATGCATCAAAAAAGTAAAATAACAATATAGGTGTCATCCTGCCAGTATTTACCCAGTCAGTGAAACAAATTGTAATGTCAATAAATCAGTTTAAATAGAAACTCCATTAAATTCAACAAAGTAAAATATACTTGTGTATAGTAATTACAAGTGTGCTCCCACTTCTTATCCGTTTAATAATAACCTACATAGGAAAATAATTTGTATGAAAAGCTGTAAAGGTACTTTATTCATTCCATAAATGAATTACTCTGAAGTTTCATTGGGGTTCAGTTTTCAGTTGCAGTCCAGTCAAATCAAATTTGTCTTCCACAGACAGGAATGGATTAATACAAGGACAGATTGCCCATAAATTGTGCCTGCTGTAGTAGCCTTAGAGTTGACTCTGCTACATTTTTTTCTCAGCTCTGCATTTCTGAGCTTTTCCTAAATGTATAGCATGAATTCTGTTCAGGACTAGTTTACTCTCCTTTCAGGAGAGGGTATTGTCCTTGGTCAGCAGGTACAGACGTGCTGAAAACTGATGTGCAGGTGTGTATAGTGATAGCAAAAAAACCCTCTATGCTTTACAATATGAAGTAGTTTAATAAATTGGGAGTAACTTACTAACTTTTGTTCTGTATAAGAAGCCCAAGTTGGATATTAGAACGTGTTCATTTTTGATCCAGTGTTCTCTAGTAATTGTGCGGTAATGTAGTAATTCTTGATAAAGTGTTGCAGTAGTTACCCTTCATTGAATCTGGTGTAAAAAGAACTCTTACTTCTTCCAAAGACCTCTAAAATTGAAAATTGTCTTAATGATTTTTCTGAATCCTGTATTATGAGGTTAGTTAGCACTTTTAGGTGGAAGGCCATACTGCCATCTGGTTTTCCCCTGCATGCTCAAAAAACAGGGTAATTTGTGACTTTAGTGGCTTGTGAGTTTTGTGGTGATTATTCTGAATTAATTTAAAAGTGAATTAGTAGTATTGCAGTGAAACAGAAAAGGTGTGGTAAATAAATATTTATGTGTGTGGGTATCCTTTATTCAGAGTATATTCCACCTCTGACCATCAGTTGCTGCTCATGGGAACTGGTACTGTGAGAAGGACCAATATATTGTTAGAACTATAAATGGCCTCCTAAGCACCTTCAGATATAGTCTACCTAACAACAGGAGGCCCATAAATCTCCATTATTGGTTGAATGCATACTCAAGATTCATTTTAGTAATGTTTTTAACATAAGGATTACTTTGTGGTTTTGTTACTTTCTTGTTTAACTTCCTCTTCTACCTGAAAACTCAATCTAATACTAGACAGAGGGCTGGATTCTCAGTGTGCCACATGCATCCAGCCAGCTGGAAAATAGTCTGTTATTTACCAAATGATGGCACAAAGGCTGTTGCAATGAAGTCAGTTTTATACTACAAATGCCTATGAAAGCTACATATTAAAATTTGGAGTCATTCTAGAGTCAATTAACATGTTCTCACAGCCAACCTCCCACCCAGCCGTTCAGTCACACCCCGTCCTCAATGGGAGAGTTCAAGAAAATAGGAAGAGTAGGAATAAGAAAGCTTGTGAGTTGAGGTAAAGTCAGGGAGATTACTTACAATTATTGTTTTGGGCAAAACAGGCTTGACTTGTGGAATACGAATCTATTGCCGATTACAACACATTTGAATACTGAGAAACAAAAAGGCAAACATTAGAACACCTTTTGTCCCCTCTCTCCCAGGCTCAACTTCACTCCAGACTCCAACTCCTCCTTGCCAAGCGGCACAGGGAGAGTATGGTCAGTACATAGTGGTTTCTCTCTGCAAGTCTTTTCTTCTCACACTTTTTCACTGCTCCAGCATGGGCTTTCTGCAGGCTGCAGATAATGTTAGAAAAATCTGTTCCAGCACAGGTCCTCTGCAAGCTGTCAGAATTATCTGCTCCACTGTGAAGTTCTTGGTGCTTCTTCTGCTGCATCCCACTCCTTTTGTTCTGCCCTCCTTTGCCCATGTGCTGTTTTCTGCCCATTCTTAAATGTTTTTTTTTTTCTCAGAGGTGCCACCATCTTGGCTCATGGGCTTAACTGTGACCTGTGGTGTGTCTGTTGTGTAGTCAGCTGGAAACAGTTGAAACCATCTTTATCTGGCATTGAGCAGCCCCAGCCTTTCCTCACAGTGGCTGCTCTGCACCTCTTCCACTGCTAGTGTCTTGCCAGGAACACACAATATGCCTTCAGGTGACTATGTGAAAATGGATGTGTGGTGGACTGACCCTGGCTGGGTGCTAGATGCTCACCAAAGCTGCTCTATCACTCCCCTTCTCAGCTGGACAGGGGAGAGAAAATATAATAAAAGGCGTGTGGGTTGAGATAAGGACAGAAAGAGATCATTCACAAATTGCTGTCAATGTGCAAAACAGACTCGACTACCCTCTGGTAGTGGTCC